>CM033108.1:7958722-8553797 GCA_019321725.1 Paulownia fortunei
CATATGTAATTATGCTCATGGAGGTATCAGAAATATTGTAATTTATGAACCTATTACTTGACAACATTGAGAACCAGATGGGACATTTAGCATCAAGTGTAGAAGCTTAAATGACTAGTGTGTGGGGCACCAAATTAGGTCTATAGAGACCCAAATCGGACAGTTGCTACAGTAGTGAGTGCCCAATAGCAAAAAAAGAATTTTTCAAGTGATATTGAGGTCAATCTTAGGGAGCATTGCAAGGCGATACAACTTAGGAGTGGAACTCAGTACAAAAGTCCTAAATTGATACAGTCCAATACTAATAGGCCTCACACTTGTCCATTCATAGTGCTGAGGTGGAGCCATCAAAAGAAGAGGAGCTTCATCATGATGAGCAAATAGGGGCTAAGAAACTTAAATCTATTTCTAACTCTAAAATCCCTTCTAATGTTAATGTTCCCCTCCCATTCCCTTAAAGATTCCAAAAGAAAAAGTTAAAACGCTTAATTTGCTAAATTTTTGGAAATCTTTAAGAAAATTCAAATTACTATCTCTTTTGCAGATTCATTGGAGCAAATGCTGAATTATGTAAAATTCATGAAGGATGTGATGTTAAGAAAGAAAAAATTGGTGGACTTTGAAACAGTCAAACTTATATAAGAGTGCAGTGCTATTATTCAGAAAAAGCTACCTAAGAAGTTAAAATATCTAGGGAGTTTTACTATTCCTTGCACAATAGGAGTTTTTTTCTTTGATAAAACACTTTGTGATCTTAGAGCAAATATTAATTTGATACCACTGTCTATTTTCAGGAAGTTAGATCTAGGGGAAGTGAAACCATCCACCATCACCTTGCAACTAATAGATAGGTCACTTACCTATCCAAGAGGAGTGATTGAAGATGTCTTGGTGAAGGTAGACAAGTTCATATTTCCAGCAGATTTTGTGGTGCTAGAAATGGAAGAAGGCCATGAGATTCCTCTAATTTTTTGACGACCATTCCTTGCTATTAATACAACATTGATAGATGTGCAGCATGGGGAGTTGACTTTAAGAGTCAATGAAGATCAAGTGTTGTTCAACATCTACCAGGCTATGCGATTTCAAGAAGAGCCCAACACTTGCAAAAGAATAGACATTATGGAGCAGTGCATGCATACCCACCTCATCAAACACACACCTAAAGACCTCTTGGAAAGATGCCCTACTCACTGCATGACATAAGGTAATGATTATTTGGTTGATGATGAGGATTTGACATATTATGTGATTTCTCTTGATGTAATGTAAGAACGAATGTTCTTTAGAGAGGTTGGAAAATGCAGCCACTAAGGAGATGATAAAATCATCATCGGAATAGAAGAGAGCTTCCCGAATACCTCCGGTATGAATTTTTGGGCGAGAATGATACATATCTAGTAATAGTTTCTACTTGTTTATCTCCTTCAAAATTGGATAAATTGCTGCCAATCTTGAGAAAAATAAATCTGCTTTAGGATGGTTTAGTTCAAATTTAAAAAACAGTAGTCCCTCCACAGTCATGCATAAGATTTTAATGGAAGACTCGTACAAATATTTAATTAAACATAAAAAATGTCTAAATCCTACTGCGAATGAAGTTGTACAAGTTGAAATTCTAAAATGGCTTAAGACAGGGATTATTTGTGCTATTTCAGATAGTTCTTAGGTTAGTCTAGTCCAAGTTGTTTCGAAAATGGGGGTATATTATAGTGAGAAATGAGAATAGTGAGCTTATTTCTACTAGGACTATAACTGGGTGGTGCGTGTGTATTGATTATAGAAAACTGAATAAAGCTACTCTCAAGGATCACTTTCCTTCCATTTTATTGATCAAATGTTAAATTATCTAGCGGGGTATCAATACTACTATTTTCTTGATGAGTATTCGGGATATAATCAAACTACCATTGCCCTCGATGGCCAAGAGAAAATAGCGTTTACATGTCCTTATAGTATCTTTGCTTTTCGCAAGATGCCCTTTGGGTTGTGTAATGCTTATGCCACATTTTAGAGATGTATGATGGCCATCTTCCACGACATGATGGAAGAAAACATAGAGGTTTTCAAGGATGATTTTTATGTTTTTGGTTCTTTCTTTGATCATTGTCTCATAATCTTGTTCTTGTTTTGCAAAGATACGAGAAGACTAACTTAGTCCTCAATTAGGATAAATGCCATTTCATAGTAACAAAGGGTATATTTTTGGGCCACCGAGTATCGTCTGCAGGGTTGGAAGTAGATCATGCCAAAATAGTGGCCATTGAAAGACTACTACCACCAATCAATGTGAAAGTGATTCTAAGCTTTCTTGAGCATGCTGGGTTCTATAGGAGATTTATTAAAAAAATTTAAATTTTTTTAAACCTTTATGTAATCTCTTGTAAAAAGATGTGCCTTATTATTTTGATGGTTCTTGTTTATAGACTTTTGAGCAGATAAAGAAGGTACTCATATCAACCCTTATCATGATGGTAATCAATTGGACTCAACCATTTGAGCTTATGTGCGATGTCAGTGACCATGCAATAGAGGTGGAGTTTGGCCAAAGGTAGAAAATGATCTTTGGGGCTATCTATTATGTAAGTCGAACCTTGGATAATGCACAATAAAATTACACAACAACCAAGAAGGAGATGTTAGTTGTAGTATTTGCTTTTGATAAATTTCGTGTTTATCTTGTGGGTACTAAGGTCATTATTTTCACTGATCATACAATGATTAACTACCTATTTGCCAAGAAGGATGCTAAGTCACGGTTGATTCGTTGGATTTTATTGCTCCAAGAGTTTGATCTCAAGATTTGTGACAAGTAGGGTAGTGAGAATGTGGTAGCAGGCTATCTACCTCTTTCGGAGCAAGAGAATGATATTGTATGAGCACTAATATAGGAGTCATTTCTAGGTGAACTCATTTTATTAGTTAAGACGAGGCTTCCACGGTATGCTGATTTTGTCAATTATCTTGTTGGTGGGGTCCTGCTTATGGATCTGTCATTCTATTAAAAGAAGATTTTTTTGCATGATGTCAAGTTCTACTTGTGGGATTACTCTTTGCTTTTCAAGAGGTGCAATAATTTTGTGATTAGGCGGTGTATGCCTATGGAGGAGACTGAGAAGATTTTTCAACATTGTCATTCATCTCTATGTGGTGGTCATTTCGGGCCTACTTGAATAGCTATAAAGGTATTAAAATCTGGATTTTATTGGCTTTTTTTATTTAAAGATTGTTATGCTTTTGTGCAGACTTGCGATTAATGTCAACGAGTCAGGACCATTACATGACATCATGAGCTTCTATTGACAAATGTGATGGAGGTTGAGCTCTTTGACAATTGGAGGATAGACTTTATGGGACCTTTCCCTCCATCTATTGTTATGCTTTTATGTAGACTTGCAGTCGATGTCAATGGGTCAGGACCATTACACGATGTCATGAGCTTCCATTAACAAATATGATGGAGGTTGAGCTATTTGATGTTAGGGGGATTGACTTTATGGGACCCTTACCTCCATCTTTTAGACACCGTTACATTCTTCTTATTGTCGATTATATTTCAAAATGGGTGGAAGCCATTGCCACACCAACCAACAATGCTAAGGTAGTGTTGAAATTTTTACACAAGCATACAAACCAATGATGCTAAGGTAGTATTGAAAATCCAACACAAACATATATTCACATGTTTTGGCACTCCTAGAGCAATTATTAGTGATGAAGATACGTACTTTTCCAATAAATTATTTAATAACCTTCTTGCTAAGTATGGTGTAAAGCATAGAGTAGCATTGGGATACCACCATCTGTCTAATGGACAAGCAGAAATATCCAACTGTGAGGTCAAGCAGATACTTGAAAAGACGGTCAACACAAACTATAAGGATTGGGCGCACATGCTTGATGATGCACTATGGGCTTATCATACAGTCTAGAGACACCTAATTGTATGTTGGCATACTGATTAGTGTTTGGCAAGGCATGTCATCTCCCAGTTGAGTTGGAGCATCGGTCTTATTAGTCTGTGAGATAGCTGAATATTGATATAAGGGTAGCAGGTGATAAACGACTCTTGAATTAGATGAATTAGAGGAACTCCACAATATTGCTTATAAGAATGCCAAGATTTATGAGGAAAATACGAAGAAGTGGCATGACAAAATGATTTTGAGGCGTGAATTCCAACCTGGACAACAAGTGCTATTGTTCAACTCACGAGCTTTTTTTGGGTAAATTGAAGTCAAGATGGTTGGGTTTGTTTTTGTTTGAAATGGTGCTTTCGTTTGGTGTCATTGAGTTGAAAACATAGATGGTTTTTTATTTTATGTCATCGGTCAGTGGTTAAAAAATTATTTTGGCAATAACACAAGGAAGGTCATCGACATTCCTCTTGGAGAAGCTAATTAATGCATTCGGTTGAAGTCTAGTTGAAGACTATAAACTTAATACTTTTTGGGAGGCAACCTAAGTCGTTTAATGTGCTTTGATATTTGATTTTTGAAATTTCAATTCAATTGTACATTTTAGTCTTAGGATTAGATGCTTTGGTTGCATTATACCCTATTTTACTAGCATTTTGATGTTAGTTTTTATTTATTTTTCTTTCTTGTAGGTTAACTTATGAAGGCTAGAAGCAATTTAGTTGAAGACACGTGAATTTTCATCCACTAGTTTGCAGCAAGCCTTGCCGCTGCGATACCCCACATTTGGAGTTGCGGAACAACCTTCCAAATTAAGGTTGTAGCTGAGGTTTAACTAGCGTCCTAAGTCATATATTTTTATGTCGTGCATAACACTGAAGGGTCAACTGAAGCCGCGACGCACGTCACTATGTGTCACAGTGCGACCTTTAAAGAATGGGCAGTGAGCAGCAGTAAATGTGGTGCCGCAGAGCAACGTAGGAGTTTTTGAAAAAAAAATGGAGCCACAACATGGTCATTTGCATTTCCCCATTTCTTACATAGCATTCTTCTTTCCCCTGCCCCAGCAACACCTATACATATACATACTCAACACTTTTCTCACGTCACTCTTCTCATTCCTCCCCACCCCCAAGCATAACTTTGCAAGTCTCTCTAATTTGGTAAGTTTATTCTATTTTGTTTCTTTATTTTATTTCATTTTATTACTTTATTTTTGGTTGATTTTTTTTTCATTTGTGTGTGCATTCTCTCATGTGTTGAATAAATTATGGTTATCATTGATTGATCAATGTGGTGTTATTGTAGTTGGCTTTACTTGAGAATTTAGGGTAAGGGTTTACAAGAATTTTATGATTTGGTAGTTTTACATTGTGGCACCCCAAGTGTTCACTAAAATGCTTGAATGAAAATTAAGTGCAACATATTACTTTTTCCACCTTTTTTAGCATATAAATCATGTGTTGTATTGTACTGCAACATACATTGCATGAATTATTCCCTTCCCTTTGAAGAATGATGTGGATTTGTCACAATTCAAACATTGTTTGTGCTACATACATATATGAGGCATGAGGCTAGTTTTTGATTCCGACCCTAGTTATTGCATATCTTGACTAGATGAACATGTTTGTGTATTAATTGTGATATATCATTTTTCTCTTTTCATAAGCATGCATGCAATTGACTTTGGCATATGTTGATTTTACTTTATTTATCTTGCAGGATTCTTAATATGACAAGAAATGGAAATAAAGGCAAGACGACTACATCAAGTTCATTTGATGAGAGCCGATTCAGAAATGAATAAGCCGAGAGAAAGTTTTATAATGGGATCACTCCTGAGCAAGGTCTCCAGCCTACACCAGGGGATGGGGCCTTTGCAGTGATAATCTGGGCCCACCAGTAGCAAAAGTTAGTCACTCAGCCACACACGTTTTCGGTTAACATCGTGCGGGAGTTCTATGCCAATGCACTTGATCCCTTTGCCAAAGACTCCTTGTACACCAACTATGATGTTTTTGTATGAGGTGAGGAGGTTTGCTATCAGATTGAGGCGATTAGGAGTTATTATGCATTACCAGCCATATTTTACTCAGCCTATACTGCTTTCATATCACAACCCCAAATTTGGACATGATTGTCAATGCATTATATCAGTCAAAGTGTCATCATTCCACCAAGGAGGAGGGCGATTCCCTTTCTATTCCCAAGTCAGTTTTGAGCTATTATGGTAAGGGTTAGTTTAACTTTATATGTGGCAAGCTGCAGCCCACCCGATATGTGAGTAGCATCATGAAGAGCAGGGCCTATTTGTTGTATGCCATCACTCATGATATCCCCTTTGACGCTGCTACCATTATCTATAAATCCATTATCTATATTATGCAAGCTGCCACTACATGGGGTCTTTTGATGTTGTTCCTCATTTGTGGGTTGTGCAAGAAGGCTGGAGTGAAATAGGGCAAGGATGAGCCTTATGAGCAGCCCTTAGGAGGTTATTGAATCTTTAGTGATTACCAAGTACTACTCGTGGGAAGGGGCTTTGCCTAACCTACAAATGCTAGATTTCTTCTTGATACAACTCCTCTGGTATTTAATCCTCCACCACCACCTACTGATAATGATGATCATCATACAAAGATCTCCGCACCACCACCACCTCTAGAGACCGCTGCTCCAGTTATCACCTCCCCCTTAATTGTTCTTGAATCTAATTTTTATAAGGAGGTTTAGGACTTTCATCTTGATGTTTGTTGGCTGCACAAAGTCGTTAGCCATATGGATCGCCAGCAGGCAACTTTACTGGCATATATACTAGAGTGTGACATGACATTAGCTTAGTTTATTTACCGCACAACACCTAATATTTATTTTCCCTGGCTATCAGTAGATCCCTCTTCTCTCTTTGAAGATGACGAGGACACTCTTTCTCTATGACACGCATTCTTCAAGAAAGTCCTCTATTTTAATTTTCACTACTCTCCATTGGATAATGTCATTTTTAAGTTTAGGGGGTGGGGTATCTTTTGTTGATATTTGTGAGGTCTAGCCTGTCATTTGTCATCAACTCAGCTAGTCGAGTCTAATTGAGTCATTTTGTTGTTATATATATATATAAACCATGTACTCTCGAGTTATATTAGTGTTGAGCTCTTATATAATGATAAAATCTGATTGTATTAATGATAACTTGTTGGAATTGCTGAATAAGCTTTGATCTAATTGTGGGAAGTGTGTATTGGTTTGACTTAAATTGTGAATCTTGAACATATTGTGGACTAGTCTTTTCCTGATTTAGAGGATATGATAAAGAGTTCTAAATGACACTGATAGTTTTGTGTAATCTTTTTTATGGGAGGTTTGGATATTTTTGTTGTTTTCTTGGGATTTCTTTAATTTTTGGTTTTTTTTCAAAATTATTGAATTTGCCTGATTGTTTGGATTTCATTGACTTTTATGGATATTTATAAATTTATGAATTTTCGTAAGTTATTACTAATGACATATTTACTTATTTAGTAATGTTTAAAAAGAGAAATATAGTAGATAATTGTATATAATATTTAGTAGATAAGAAATATAATATGAATACTTTATAGCTCATAATATTACTTACTGAAATGAATTAAAAACTAGAATACTTAATTTATAACTGCTTTCATTTTTTAACAAATGGAGAAAGCTGAAAACATTACTTATTGAAATAAATTAAAAATATAGAAATACAATATAAAGTTGCTTTCAGTTTTTGCAAATGGAGAAAATATTTTATAGCTAAAATCATTACTTATTGAAGTAAATAGAAAATAGAATGTATAATATATAGTTGCTTTTAGTTTTGCAAAAGAGGCAAATAATACATTGCTAAATATATTACTTATTTAAATATCTGAAAAGGAAATATAATATGTAGTTGTTCTCCATTTTTACAAATATTATGCCAATTGAACATATGAAGTAATTTTAATGATCATAAGACTCTAATTCAAAGAAAACTTAATAAACCAATTCATCAACTTTTCCTATCTATATTGTTTTCTTCTATTTATTATTTAGCTAATTATAATTGTAAATTAACTTTAAACACGTGGGGTCTTTTGCATGATATGCAATGTTTTTAATTCCTCACATTACATATATCCATGAGAGGAGTATAGTGGTCATTTCAAATGAAATATTATGTTAAAAGATGCCATTTGACAATTAGACTCACACCTGCCACGCGTGCATTAGCAATAACATTAACTTCTAATGGAACGGAGGTTTTGAGCAGACTTTTTAATTATACAGGGGGTTTTTAGGCTATTTTATTAATGCATGTTTTTTTTTTTTTTTTTTTTTGCTTTTTTGGAATCATATTTTTGGCTTTTTTGGAATCATAGGGGAAATTTATGTTATGTTCATGCAATTTTGTATACCTTGCACAGTGAAAATTTAAAATTTTATAAGCATACATCATATACATACTCAGTATCCCAACAATCATAGGATTAATAGAATCATGTGATTTTAATATCAGTATGTGATAAAGTTTGAAACTTTATACCTAAATGCCTTCCAGTTGATAGCGGTATAAAGAAATAACTCGGGTTGTTGTTTCTCTACAATCGTATTGCAAAGTTAAAAATCCCAAATTCTTTTTGGATCGATTCGCTTAGAGTTCCAGTTGTTATCTCTTTAAACGTATCTACACATTGGATGTCCACTTGCAGTTGTTCTTATGCTAGTAGTAGAGATTTGATAGTTCTAGCCTGAGCGAGTTTCTAAAGGTGTGGCCTAAAACATAACAAATTGTGTTAGCTGTTCTTGAGTTTCTTTTTAATCCAATTGTGAAGAAAGAATAAAAGAAGGCTTAAATTGGGAATAAGGGTTTGATGGCTAAGGGGTAGGGAAAGGGCAGATTTTGTGTAGGTCTTTCTCTTAAAAACTTGCAAAAAAATTTATTTCTTAGATGCTCTATATGAAATGCTATTATATATACCACTCTTTTAATTCCTGTCACATGGAATTATTTTCTTATCCACTACTATGTATCCTAACATGGTTAGTTTTCATATCAAATAAGAAGACATAACCCCAATTCTTGTAGGATTTATGACTTGTTTGGTATTATTTTTGGTGTTCTTGAAAATTATTATGTGACATATATTTTGGTAATGGGATTGGAGAACATATAGAAAATAAAAATGTGTTCAGCACTTTTGCTGGAAAATAATGACGTGATGTATTTTGAATTGAAATGTGTTTGAATGTTGTATTTTTGTTTTGAGAAAATTGTGAAAATGTGTTTGAATGTTGTATTTTTCTTTTGAAAAAATTGTGGAAATGTGTTTGTTGTTGTTTTGGATGTGTATTTTCAAGTACAATTGTCTTTGCCAATTAAATATTCTTACAATATGTATTTTCAATCTATTATATTCATCTCCATGTACTTGAGCACAATCATTCCATTAATTATTATCAGATAAATCTATCTATTTAATTTGTATTGTATATACACTTTATTATATACATGTATGTATACACTATTTATATGATTAGTGCAAAATTTACCTGCCTTAAATACACTTTTTTGTATTTATTGCTTTGTGTTTGCATACATATGCCAATGTATATTAATTTCACTGCAAGAAAATTATTTTTTAGCGACGAAAATTTTCATCACAAAAAGACATAAATTTGTCGCTAAACAGAAATAACGACAAAAAAATACCGTCGCTAATAATGTCGCAATAAGACCTTGGAAAAAACACTTAGCAACGAAATAGTATACTTTCGTCGTAAAGTTATACGGTGAACTTTTTCGTTGCTAAAATTTGTATTAGCGACGAACGCTAAATTATTGAAAAAAAATTAAAAATAAATTTTTTATTTTACTTTAGCGATGAAAACAAATGACATTCGTCGTTAAATAACGAAAATAAAAATAAATATTTTTTTTATTTTTAGCGACGAGATTTCAACATTTTGTCACTAATTGAAAAAAATTATTTTAATTTAGCAACAAAAAAATGATATTAGTCGCTAAATAACAAAAAATAAAAATAAATATTTTTTTTATTTAAGCAACTAGTTTTCAATATTTCATCACTAATCGAATGTTTTTTTAAAAAATAGAAAACTATTAGTGACGAAATGTGTGAAATTCCTCTCTAATATTTATTTATTTTTTAAAATAATTTTATTGAAAGAATCCTGCAGAAGCTTGCTAAATCTAGAGCACATTTTGTTGAAAGAATCCAATCCGCATCCATACTTTCATTTACAGCTACACTGCTTTCACATGTTCCAATTTTCTTTCATAGGAAACCTATGGCACCCTCCTCCAAGATTTTACCATGCCACTTGCCCACCATGAAAATTCCAAAATCAAAACTAGAAATTTAACCCATAAGTATATTAACTCAATTAAAATATAGAGCTGAACCTTCCCGTGATTTTACTAGCCTCTACATTCACTAGTGATTCCTCTTCTAGAGCCTCTTGTGCCTCCGCCGCCTAAAAGTAATTACTAATTCAGGTAACAAACAACTATTTACTTTTGATTAAAAACAAAAGAGATGAAGATTTTTACTTTGCTCTCAACTTCTAAAAGCTCAGCCATGAGCTCTTCTATCTCCTCCTCAGTCCAAGGTTCCTAAGACTATAAGAAAAAGAAAATTCTTATGTAATGGAAGAAAAAATAAATAAAAGGACAACATACAAAGTGTAATTTTTCGTCGCTATTTTTCCTTTTTTTTGTAGTGAAAAAGTGTAATTTTCAAAGTTTCCCATTACATAGTGTTGAACTTGAATTGAGACAAGCACAGCAATGAAGAATGATGAAGCATAAAAAATACAAAGTGTTTCCTTTCTTACCACAGCCCATCTAGCTATATCTGAAGTGACCAAGTTTGTGGGTAGATTTAATGCGAACTGAGAGTTTGTGGCTTCACCAAACATCAAAAAGCCGTATACTGCTATGCTAACATACGGTAAATCAACAATTAAAAAGCAACATCAACATACACACATGCTGGTCAAAAGAAAAGTCCATTTACAAAACTGTTTTAAGTGAAAAATGCTTATTTTCTCAACTAGAACATCCATGTTTGAAGGGTCCAAAACTGGCAAAGCACTATAATGGCCAAAGTCACTATATCACCAACTGGAAAAATGAAAAAAATAAACACAAAGATAAAATGTAAGGTATATAATTTCTTTAAAGTTAATCATAAAAAGTGAAGGAAAAACTAATCATGAACCTGAAATGTATGAAGGCAAACTTAGATTTCTGAGCCAAACTGTTGGAAGAATAACAAGTGTCGGCACAAATTTGATACGAGTCGAGATGAATTCCAACAACATCCATTTGAACATTTCGAAAAGAGGCAGATGGGTTATCACTCATCATGATTAAGAATTCCACGCATGAAGACTACAATGAAGATTTTTTAAGTTTAGCTATTACAACAAAAGGAAAATGGGATTTATAATAAGCTAGTATCAGATGAGAAGTATATATACATATAGCTCTACAAATAGGATTGTCTGCAGTTATCCAAATTCAATTACCTAGTATGAAAATCTCCTGAGGTATAATATATATATACACAGACATCTGTGAGCCTGCTATTAATTCAGAGCTACACACAGACACATAAATGAATACTTGTTGCGAAGACGAAAGAGATGACCGGCGGTGGGGCAGCGATGGTTGGTGGCCAGTAGCAGGTTCAGATGAAGCTTTATATTTCACGCGGAGGGGTACAGCGGCAGAGGGGGACGACGGTGAAGGTGGAGCTTGGTGCTGACGGTTGGATGGCTGTGGAGGTGGAGCTTGGTGCTGATGGTTGGATGGTGGAGACGGGCTGTTATAGCTAAATCATGGTCGGTGATTTGGGGGAGACGATCAAATGGGGAAGAGGGATTTAGGGCTTAGGAAATTTCACAAATTGAATGGGAGAAGATGAAATTTTCAGATGTGAAATTTCCAGCCGAAATTAAGTCGTCTTTAGCAAAAAATTAAAAAAAAATTATCGTTAAGTTAAGATAAATTTTTTTAATTAAAAGGTATTTTAGTGTTACCGAAGAACTTAACAAATTTCATTACTACAGAAAAAAATCAATTTACCTTAGCGACCACAAAGATTATGTCGTCGCTAAATTTATATAAATTTTCATGACGAATAATTAATTTCATTGCTGATTTTGCACATAAATTAAAATATTTTTTATTTATTTTTAGCAACGAACATAGTCACTTTCGTTGCTAAGTAAAAAAATTAATTTACCTTAGCGATGAAAAAACTTATCTCTTCGCTAAGTTTACATAAATTTTTGTGACGAATCGTTGCTTTCGTTGCTAAGTTTACATAATTTTTTTTTTTTTTTTTTTTAGCGACGAACATAATCACTTTCGTTTTTAAGTAAAAAAAATATTTTACTTTAGCGACGAAACAGATCATTTTGTCGCTAAGTTTTGATAAAAAAAATCAAATTAATTTTTTTATAAATTTAGCAATAGACGAATACAATTTCGTAGCTAAGTTAAGATTAAAAAAAAATGTTTTTTTTTTCTTTTAGCAACAAAAATTTGTGTTTTTGTCACTAAAAGAGATCTTAGCGATGAAACATGCTTTTTGCAACTTATCTAAATAAATAATAATATATCTAACAATGCAATTATCGTAACACAATACAAATAGATTGTGATATTGTGGGTATGGAATGTATATACATTTGTAATATGTATAGGTAGAACTAATGCCTTCTTATGCTATGAAAGGTTATTAGAAGACCATGCAATACCTTTTTACAACTACAACTATAAACTTGTGATACACTTCCAAGTACGCGATGTTGTTCTCTGCTTGAGAACAAAAGCGAAGAAAATAGAGGGGTGGTGCTGCATGGAACGAGGGATAAGTGAAGAAGGTCCTCAGTATGTTGTGTCCAATTAATTTAGATGTTATGATATGCAGTCATGGAGTATCATAAAGATTGCCAAATCTAATGTGACTTGACATGCTCTCGTGAGTATGTGTGCATAGTTGGGGTATAGGGTGGTTGATATATTTAATAGGAATTACAAATGCAACATGAATTGCTGTAGCATTATTTATACACCAATAAATAGAGTCTTAATTACATCTTTCTTTATATAAAAAGGGCATTTGCTAGTAGCACACAATAATCATTTTTGTAGCTTTATTTAGATTAAATGGAAGTTGACAATATTTAGCCAACCCATTCATATACACATTTTTATGTAGCTTAATTAAGACGTACCTTAATACCTCATGACTTTCATAAATATATATAAGTTTAATTATGAGCATGGAGATATACATAGATATACATATATATATAGAACTGCATACAAATGATATAATTCTTGTGAGAAACATAGAGATATACATGTAGGTGTAGATAAGTCTCCCAGTGATATTAATATGACTCCAAATTCTCATGCGGAACATATATGAAAGAAGTTGCAACATGCACACTATGGGGCCAAAAAATGTCCATAAATGTGTTGCTAGAGTTAAGACATGAATGTGCAGGGATAGTGGTCCAAAATATAACATGCAAACATAACATAACTACTACATTATCATAATTAAAAGGTAATTGAGCATACTTCAGATAACTAATATGACATACTACAAAATAATAATTAGGTGGTATGTTGCGAGGCCTCGAAATAACTATACTGCTTATCAAAGTAGTCATAGAAGTCGGAGGGCGTCTGTTGTGGACTTGACGCACCATGTCACCCTATGAATCTACATTGCTGGCACCGTGTAACAATCATATTTTGAGGTCAAGAAGAGGAGGAGTTTCATTGGGCATTTGAAGATTTTAAAGAAAAAACTTAGTGCTTGTAATCTTCTATTTTTTTTTCATTTTACCTAGTTTTGAGAAATTTGTAAGAATAATGATGTTGGCAAACACTTGGTAATTATTTAATTTCAATATGAATTAAGCCACTTTTGTCAAGGCTTGAAAAACCATCTTAATGGAGTTATGAGTTGGTGCTTATATTGTGATAGGAAATATTGTTTATATTGTGATGAGCATATACTAATTTTTTAATACTTCTTGAGACTTGGCCAATTTCAAAATGATTTTAACTGCCATAGTTAAGACCGAGAGGTGTAGTTGTAGTAATAGATCGGGGAGTATATGCCACAGACCGACCTTTACAAAGATATAGGCATAAGTACGTGTAGTAGTCATAGGTGTGAAAATCAAAAGCTAATGGAATTCACAAAATTCAAGGCACTTTTAGTGGGATGGCTCATAGCTAAAGATGGAGTCGGTGGCCTACTAGAGGTAAATTTGGTCTGACTCGAGAGAGAGCACTAATTATATTAGGAAGACCCGTCATCACAGAAGTTATATATTCCTAATCATAATTGAGCTAGGTTGATAACCATATAGGATGGCTAACCAATGTCTTGACTCTCATTAGTATTGAATTCAATTAATCAATCTCCTAAAGGTTTTAGTTACTTTTTATTAAATTTGGTAGTTGTTGCATCTTAATTCAATCAATACAATTGTCGTTAGGTCAAATATAGCATAGATAATCTATATTTAGTAATTACACACGCACACCTTAGGATTATGATACTCTATCAACTCTTTATTACCTATTGACACCGTGCATTTGCGATTTGATACCACCTATTTTAGGGTCACCAATGTTAAAGTGGAGAGAGTTTCCTCGACAGAAAACATACCAGGCCCATTGACTAAACCCCTAGGGGAAAGAGTATTTGAAAGGCATCTTGAAAATACGAGCCTTAAATACAAGAGCAATTGGCTCTAGGGCAAAGTGGAAAATTATTAGAGTTGTGCCCAGTGAGCCAATTAGATTGGCCACATTTGTACTCTTATAATAAATACTCTTATTCCATTAACATCTATAAAATGACAATTCTTCATCTTTGTTTCTAAATTATTAAATATAGATGATGTTCTTAGATCATATATAGCTATGGGGCATGATCGCGCACAGGATGAGAATTATGGAGTATGTTTTATATGACTTTGGTCATAAATTATTTCATGTTGAGAAATTATAGAAAAGAGACATCAATGAATCCAGTAAGTATTTTGCAAATTATATAGGCTTGTAAGGAGGATGCCTCATTTAATAGGTATCGGTGTAGTGACACTAGTGCATACATGCTAGTTCTTGTTAGAGAACAAGTACATTTAAGAACCCTACCCAAAAAATTTCTACTTGAAAATAAAATATTGTCAATTAGGAATTTCCTCGTAAGGACAGTGCATGAATTAGTTCTTACAGTTGATGCACCATTGTAACATTGTACATGATATAGTACACTCTGATTTATTTTTCCATTGTATGACAATCACAAGAGTAATAATTTGGGTGTACCATCTTCATGTATGGAGTTTAATGAGTGATCAATAAAAGATTCGTTATCCATCTAAATGAATAGGCAAATCTCCTATGTTTTCTATGGTACTTGACTTTTAAGTCCTTAGCCAAGGTTGGATGAAAATTAGAGAAAGGGTTTTCTAATTTCATTATCAAGTCAAGCTACAAGGATTTTTTTTAATAATTTGTACAATTTTGATCTTTTCTCAAACTCAATATGCCCTTATCACAAAACCACATCAAAGTTATAAATCATGGAGATTCACTAGTCTTCAACATTTAATTTCTCAAATTACTTCTGCGTCTCAGATAACATTCTCATTAAAAAGGGTTGGGAGAAAATAGTAGATACTAATAGAGAATAGCAGAGATACATAACTTCTATTCTTTCTTCCTCAAGTCTTTGAATGATAAAACCATACTACATAACCTTTTAATCATCTTAGCCCCAATAAACAAGAAGTAAAAATTACAAACATAGTCCTAACAAATAAGAAAATTGCAAATAAATTGAGAATGATGAAATACTTCTAGAAAACTCAAAAAATTACAAATTATACTTATCCTATCCAAACTATGACTTTTTAGGATGCTCAAACTTATCCTTGAAGTCCCATTCGATTTGCACTGCATCACACTCACTTTCTTTTATATATTTATGTATATTTAATACTATTTATCTTTAAGTCATTTTTTTAAACTCACATACTGTTTCACAAAATTAGGTATTTTGGACCATATGAGTAGACAAACATGTGTTGGAGGGTACACATGTCATCATATATATACCACGTACAAAATAAATATTCTTACAATATTATTAATATTGTCTGATGTTTTCTCTTGCTTTGTAGTATAACCTTTATTAATATGGCAAGTGCATTTGGTGTTTACCACAATCATGGTCCATATGATGACCATAGTGATGAGTATGTACCAACCCCTGAATAGCCCGAGATCTCCGAGTAGCGATATGTCTGAGGTATCTAAGGTTTCTTCTTCGTTACTCAGATTTTTTGCCCAAATTACTCTAGAGAAAACATCCCACGTCACACATCTAGGTTGCAAGATACAGAGTGCATAGTGGAAATAATGAATGGGCATGATGGTAGGTTGTATGCTAACTTTTGCATGAGCAAAGAATGCTTTCTTACACTATGCGATAAATTGAGTGGTCTAGGATTGCTGACAAAATTGCAGAAATCTATGGTATCCATGATTTGATGAGGTCGCACTGTTCTTGCATACTGTTGGCATGCACAATCGCTAGAAAGACAGTTCTGAGCATTTGCTTCACTCCACTAAAACTATAAATCGGCAAGGGATGTCCTCAAAGTTCTAAATATTTTTGCAACTCAAATTATCACCCTACCAAACTTTAATAAAATTCTTGACCAAATTAAAAACAACCACGATTTTTTTCCCTATTTCAAGGTACGAAATTATAAATATTGAATACATTAGTATGACTATATTCATGTATTTGAACATTGAGTTTGGTAACTTAAACTATAATTTATAGGATTACGTGGGAGAAATTGATAGGACCATTATCTTGACTTGGGCACCCACTCATATGCACAACTCATATCGATCAAGAAAGTCTTTAGTATCACAAAATGTGCTTGCAGTATGTGAGTTTGATATGACATTCACATATGTTTATATTGGGTGGGAAAGTAGCGCTAACGATGCCTGAGCACTAATGACTGTCTTTCCTAAGGACCCAAATTTTCCTACCCCACCTTCAGTTTAGCAACAAAGTTGTTAATTTCACTTTCCACATTAAAGACTTCTGTATATATGGAATTGATATTTACAAACATATCCACTCACTCATCCTAGGAAAATATTACCTGGTGGACCCCAAGTATATGAATTACCATTGCTTTCTTGCTCCATATGAGCAGACCAGATGCCACACGGAAGAGTTTCGTGGGGGTCATAGAAAGTATATATGTCCAAAAGAATTGTTCAATCACACATATTCCAGGTTGAGGAATGTGATTAAACGTATTTTTAGCGTTCTAAAAAAAAAAGGTTCCCAATCTTGGCATGGGGAATGGCAAGTTATTTTCTGACCCAACAAACATAATTGGTAATTGCATGTTATGCTCTACACAATTTTATATGTAAGGACAACTGAGACAATGAGATTTTTAACATGAATGACGAGAATTTTTAAGATAATGGTTATAGTACCTAACAAATGGGAAACCCAAATCAAGATGACATTGACGCCCAAGCAGCTTTTAGCAATGCTCTTTTACATTGGATATGGGCAAAATGTGGCCAAGGTGATGCTTGACCATGTGAGGAAATATGTTGCCAATTATTTGTCCAATACAAGCATGCAACTCTGTATGCTTTGTTTTAGAAAGTATGTCTATAATCTATTTTTTCATTATTGTTAGATCCATATACTAAGCTTAGATGTTTGTGATGTATAAAAATTTGGTAATTTGTTATTTGTGTTATTTGAGAACATTTATGCATGGGGTGTAAAAAAATATATGACTGCTAATTAGCATTGTTATGTTACTGTTGGATGTGATATATATGAATGTTGGAATTATTATTCATTTTGCTTGCAATCTTTTCTTTCCTATATACTGTAGTGGCAATATGTCAATCCCGAAACACCCTCTATGCTCCTATTTATGTGTTGGACCTATGGTCGTTATTTTTATTATTGCCCACTAGGGCACGATCATCTACATATTTTATTAGGGTTGATTCATGGATGTTGTCTAGGTGTAATGCAGTGCGGGGCATAAAACTCTATGGGCAGTTTATACCATTCAAATCAGCCAGATGTGTCTAGTTCCTCCAGCCCTCACATTGCCTATCACATCCAAGTACATGTGCTAGTAGTGCTACTTCAAACCATACTGGATTACATAATGATGGGAACCAGGCTACTGGGCATATACTTCTGGCTTCTGAGGATGTGTTAATACTATTAGTTGTTGTCCTACTCTTGATTCTGGCTATGCTTCATAAGATATTGGTTAATGGTTGAGGCATTTTCCAAAAACTTTTCATTAACTATGCTTTGGTATGATTTTTTCGTGTGAATTGTTAAACTACAATATTGTGTAAGGGACTATACGTAATGTATGTCTATTTTCATATACCTATTGTAGTGTCAACAAATATTTGAGGATGAAATTCTTAATCTGACTTGATATGTAATTAAACATCTTTATGTTTTTTATGTTAATGCTTAGCATTGTTATATGTAATATATACACAATTTAAATATAGGTATGAGTTGAAGATATGATACATTTTTCCACCCCAATGAAATAACGAGGAATGAAACCTAAAATACAAGAAAAATTATGTTGAATTCTCTTAGAGTTTGTCATGACCTCAAATTTGTATGATAATTTCGAGGAAACATGGTTATTTCAAACATTGCTAAAGAAATGCATGAACTATGTGAACTCAATTTCTCAATTGTTGAGGTGAAGAAATAATTTGTTGCCCTTAAGGATTGATATAACACATTCAAATACATAATAGAACTACTTGGAGTGCATTATGACAAGCTAACAAACAAAATGTGTCATTGAAGATGGAAAACTAACTTTATGAGGTACGTGCTAAGAAGTCTTAATATAGAATTATGGTTTGAAGGTATATCAAATTATTTATTTTATGCTCACACATTCTAAAGGCTTCTTTTAATTTACACATTCAGTACTTCCAAATATTTCAATTTTGGGGAGATACGGTGGCACTTAATTAAGGATATTTTGGCTAATGTTAAGGCTCCCTGGGGGTTAGAAACATGGATACACAGTCCAATAGAGCAAGAACCAATGGTAGGGGATATGACCATCCCATTTTCATCTCTAACTCTAATCCCTCACTTGAAGCACCATACCAAAATCAATATATACGATCAGATGGTGGTACTTCATATAGATGGACATCAATTTTTCGACGATCCTGTCAACAAGCATCGCCACATAATAATGATTTACCAAACACCCTACCAAGCTCCTTGGTAATGGGTGATTGTACTACGTGTTGTATATATTCTCACATATGTGTTGCTCAAGAAATTATATTTAAGCACATTTGTATCTTCATATTTGTGTGATGTAATTATGTGTGTATCACTTAGCCAATAGAGTGTCACATGGTATGTGAGGGTGTAGTGGTGTATAACAAGAAAGATTCCATGATATGGCTTGGATTGCCACTTGTCCCTCAAAATCCGTAGATGTTTTCTTCAGCTCTGGACCACTGGCACCATGGCACAAAGATCAGGCGCCACCACGCTTAAAAAATGGTGCCAAATTTTTTACTCTTGCATCACGGCGCGACTTAGGAAGATGTTGAGGCGCTAAACAATATTCAGCTATTGTTCATTTTTTCCTCTAGCCACAACACCACTTCCTTAATGTCACGACACGAGATCATTTTGCTCCAAACTTAGCCATTTTCACCATGTTTTCATATCATTCTTCAATCCTTAGTCCCTACACACAAATATAGACACAATAAGGCAAATTATATTAATTATACGATGAAAACATGTGCAGTTATGATCATGGGGATATTGAAATGACAAACTTTGTGAGCCTATCAACTACCCCCAAGCCCAAGGACCCCTTTGGTCAAAGCAAGAAATTACTTTGGTGCTCCATAGGCTTGATTTTCATACACTTTCTCAACTAATGTAGACACTACACAAACTTAAATCAATAAGACTTTAATAAGCTTGTAACATAAGGCCTAGGTTTTAGCTGCCAAGAAAGGGTAAGGATAACACAAAACAAGATAGCTAAGTAATTTTGCACTTCAACACCTTTACTCTCCTCCTTTCTTCTTTCTTCCCCAATTTTCTCCATTTTTCCTTCTTCAGATTCATGCTTTTCATCATGTTCTTTATACTTCATACATATTTTCTTCTTTTGTACACACATTTTTTTATTTTATTTTATTTTATTTTTTTCTTTCTTTCTTTCCTTGTATCCCAAGGCTTCATTTTATTTTATTTTTCATTTCTTCACAACCCCTAAACTTATTTCTTTTTATTGAATTGGGTTGTAGTATCTCCCTTACACCCTCATTTTTTCATTCATGTACCCTCATCAAAAGTGCATAATATGTCACACACTAAGCTCTCTTAGGGACAAGCCACGTTTTTTTTTTTCGGATTGCATAAAGTGGATGTAATGAGCTTACATGAAATGAAGTCGAATGGTGGTAAATTGTATGCTTTGCATATGCCATTCTTTTCAATAAGGCACAATAGGGTGACTAGTGATAGATATATACTCATGGCAAGCTTGAAAGACTCAAATGAGTCAAATATGGCCTAAATAATTTTCAAGTTTGCTAGTTATCTAGGACTTTGCTTTAACGGGAAATCAATCAAGTTTTAGAACACCACAAAATAACCAATAAAATCCATTAGAAATAAAATCCAACACCAAGTAGCATACAAATCACAAGATTTCGACACAACATGCTCAATGAAAATTCATCATTCAAGACAAAGATCAAATACACACAAGAATCGCCATGTCACAAAACTAATAATCTTTCTTTTCTATAAACTCTATATAATATTAATTAGGTATCATCATAGATAATCGGTCATTGAGATATTCATTCAATCACAAAGCATGAACTCATTAAGTTTGTCAACAAAGCATGCTTGCTCTTGGACTCTCACTACACAAGATATGTAATTCACACACAAAGCTTCAACAAAATTTCAAAAAAATTGGCTCAATTTTCACAAAAAGCTCAAACACATAGAGAGAGGAAAATAGGAAACTTTTCTTTCTAATAGATGATGCCCTTGGATTCCATAGGAGATCCACACATATCACCAATGAGACATCCATCTACACAAGAAAAAGAGACATGAAAGCACATGGGCTATGCACAAAATACCAAGAAATAAAGAAAATAAAACACAACCAAAATACTAAAAGTCGTAAAGGAAGGACTAGTTTTAATATATAATCTTTAGCTTGACTTGGAACCTTTTATGGGGAGTAGGCAAGACCAATAGTAGACGTGGTACCTTCAATGCCACTCCCTAAATATAGCTTCAACCTTTGTTCATTCACTTTGAAAGCGCCCATCTTCAAAGTGTAAACCTCAACAACTCCGGAAGGAAAGATTTTGGTGATGGTGAAAGATTTGGACCACCGCGACTTTAACTTACCTGGAAAGAGTTTCAATCGTGAATTGTATAAGAGCATAAGATCCCTTTCAACAAATTCATTCTTCATAGTGTGTTTGTCATGCCATCGTTTAGTCATTTCCTTATAAAGTTTAGCATTCTCATATGATTAGTCTTGGAACTCCTCCATCTCATTCAATTGCAACCTGTCTTGCTGTGAAGCTTGCATATCAAAGTTTAGAAATTTAATAGCCCAATATACACGATGCTCAAGTTCGATGGGGAGATGACATGCTTTACCAAAGACCAACCTATATGGTGACATCCCAGTAGGTGTTTTATATGTCGTCCTATAAGCCCATAAATCATCATCAAGTCTCAATGCCCAATCTTTCCTGGTCAAGCTCACTATTTTTTTCAAAATTCATTTAATTTCCCTATTAGACACTTTTACTTGTCCGCTCGTTTGGGCTTGATACGGGGTAGCAATTCTATAGGTGACTCCGTACTTACTCAAAAGTTTATTAAATTGCTTGTTACAAAGTGAGAGCCACCATTAATAATAATTGCCCTAGGTGTGCCAAATCTAGTGAAAATATGTTTTTTCAAAAATTTGACCACTACTCTAGCGTCATTAGTGCGGATTGCTTCCACTTCAATCTATGTAGACACATAATCCACAACTACAAGTATAAATCTGTTGAAGCAAGAACTAGATAAAGGACATATGAAATCAAGTCCCCACACATCAAAAAGCTCACATTTAAGAATATTATTTAAAGGTATTTCATTTTTTCTAGAGATGTTTCCAACTTGTTGACACTTCTCACAATAAGCAACATAAGTATATGCATCTTTATATAAAGTGGGCCAATAAAAACCAAATTGGAGTACCTTAGCTGCTATTTTTGAAGGACCAAAATGGCCACCTACCTCTCGGTCATCGCAATAATTCAATATAGCTATCCTCTTAAGGCACACATCGCCGTACAATATTATTTGCACAAACGTTGAACAAAAATAGATCCTCCCACACATAATGTTTAACATCAAATATTATTTTTCTTTGATGAAATGAAAGACCATGAGTAGGACTCCCAACATAATGTATTTGGCAAAGTGAGCAAACCAAGAAGGTAATGACATAGCATACAATTGCTCATCCAAAATATTTTCATCAATTGATTCAACATCATCGTGCTTAATTCTAGGACTTTCAATCCTAGACAAGTGATCCACAACAATATTTTCCACACCTTTCTTATCTCTGATTTCAAGGCCATATTCTTGTAATAAAAGAATTCATCTTATCAACCTTGGTTTTGCATCTTTCTTAGAAAGAAGATATTTAAGTGTGAAGTGATCCGTGTACACCACCACTTTGGCTAAAACAAGGTATGAATGAAATTTATCAAATGAAAACACTACCTAGAAGTTCTTTTTAGTTGTGGCATAATTTTGTTGTGATTGTTCATGAAAATTATGCAAACCGCAAGTGTACGGTATCAAGTTTTAATATAGTAATGAGTTGAGTATCGTATCCACAAGGATTGTAATAAAAAATTACATGAAGTACCGTAGTTCAAATAGTCCTAATGTTATCTATAAAATTGAGTGATGATTGGTAAACAAAGTAAATTAAGATAAAAAATGCATAGACAAGAATGGAGTTTTTAGAAGCAATTCAACAAACACTTTATGAGCAAGAAATTCTAGAGGAATGACTCACATAATTATCACCTATGTTCTTCCTTTCAAAATATACCAATTCAAGTTAACAACACATGTAAGTTAAGAATTCCTAAGCTCATCAATTCCCTCTTTCAAATGCCGAATTGACTATAAGTTCTAACATGAATTTCGATATCTCTATAAAAATTCAAGAATAAAACTCTATAAAAGTTCAATGAATTCTTCTTCAAAACTTCAAAGGTTTCATAAGCTTCTCAACTTTATGATTCCTAGGTTGTGTTATCCCTATGATCATGTATAATCTTCCCTCTCTCGAGTGTCGAATCTCATACATCAAACAATCTCAATTAGTGGCCAATTAATCAAGATGAAATACTAAACAAGATAACACAAACAAGATGAATAACTTAAACTAATATTATTTAGAATTCAAAACATAGGTTCAAATAAGGTTACATCATCCTCTAGAAAGAAAAGTTTAGTTCCTTATGTATGAATATAACTTCAAAAAATACATAAGAAAGAACATGAAAATTATTCACCAATTTGTGAAGTGGAAGTAATAGTTGAAGTTTTCCTTGTCTCCAAGAATGGCTTGTCTCTAAGAATGGCCTTCTTCTCTCCAAGTCTCCTTGTTCTCCTTTGCTTCTTGGCTTCTCCTCACTCTTCTCCTCTTCCCCCAAAAACTAATTTGGAGGCTTTTGGAATCCCTCAAAAATAGCTGGGAATTTCCCTAAAGAAGGTAAAATGCCCATTTTGACCTTACTTGTCCGCCTGGCAGCGCCTAGGCACTAGTTAGCAGCGCTTAGGCGCTGCCTTATCTATCCAAGACAATATATACAGCGCCTAGGCGCTGCACTTGCTGCCCAGAATTGGTTTCTACAGCACTTATAGCCTCTTCATATGAATTATATACCTATGTGTTGGATTTCCATTAAAACTTGAATCAACTAAATATGACTTCTTTGGAGAGAGTTATGTGGAAAATACCAAGATATGTCATCCCATAAAATTACAGCCCAGTGCTGACTTATGAAGTCAATGTTTCTTATTTAAATCAATCAAATTTGATTTTGTGGTAAACATAGAAGTTGTAGATCTATATCTTAGCTTTCCAATAGATCAAGAATAAAGTTTATATGAAATTTCTTTTGAGAGTTATGATTGAAATACCAAAACTGCCATCAGTGGCACCACAACTCGAATTCTTCAACATTTCAACCAAGTTTTTGATTTCTTTCTATTTTCTTCACTTATTGCCATTACCTACAAGATTTTACACTAAATACATAAAAAGTAACACAAATACTCGAAAATAAACCAAATGTTAATCAAAAGGTATATGAATTGTTGGTATAAAACTAATTTATCAGTGATTCATTCAAAGTACGACAAGCGTAGTACATGGTTTAGAATACCTTATTTTTCTTTTGACCAAGGACTGCACCAATAGATACATCACTTGCATCGCATATAAGCTCAAATGGTAGGCTCCAATTGAGTGCCACCAAGATTGGTGCAGTGATTAGCCTATCCTTCAAAGTTTGGAATACCTACAAACAGTTATCATCGAAGTTAAAATGTGCATCTTAACTAAAATGCTTGAGAAGGGTTTAGCAATTTACGAAAAGTCCATGATAAACCGGCAATAGAACCTGGCATGACCTAAGAAACTTCTCACTCTTTCATCGATGTAGGAGGAGGTAACTTCTCAATCACTTCCATCTTAGCCCTATCTACCTAAACTCCCCTATGTGAGATCTTGTTACCAAGGACAATACATTCATTGATCATAAAGTGACATTTTTCCTAATTGAAGACAAGATAGTCTTCTCACATCTAGTTACCAAATCAAGATTAGACAAGTAAGCATCAAATGAGGACCCAAAAATTAAAAAATCATCTATGAAAATCTAAAAAAAAATTCAACCATATCATGAAAAATAGCCATCATGTATCTTTGAAAATGTAGCGGGTGCATTACACAAGCCAAACAACATTCTTCTGAATGTAAAAGCACCATAAGGATAAGTGAAATTGGTTTTCTCTTGATCCTCGAAAGCTATAGCAATTTGGTTGTAGCCCGAATATCCATCAAGAAAGTAATAAAATTCAAAACTTGCTAGCCTCTCCAACATTTGATCAAAAAAGGGAAAGAAAAAATGGCCTTTTCTAATAGCATCATTCAATCTCCTATAATCTATTCACTCTCAACCTAGTGACCATCCTAGTTGGTATCAATTCATTTTGATCATTATGAATAATAATCATACCACTCTTTTTAGGCACACAAAGTATGGGACTTACCCACATATTATTAGAAATAGGATAGATAATACTTGCATCAAGGAGCTTGATGGTTTTGGCCTTTACTACCTCTTGTATCATTAGATTTTATCTCCTTTATGGCTGCACCATGGGCTTATAGCTGTCATCCATTAAAATTTTGTGCATGCAAATTGAGGGGCTAATTCTCTTTAAGTTGGCTATCTTCATCGAAATGCTCTTAACTTATAGGAGCTTTTCTTCCATCTCACCTATCAAGGCTAAAGTGAGAATTCTTTCCTTAGCCCATGGATCAATATATTGGTCATGATGTAAATGCTCATATCTTGCACCTTCAGGGCTTCATTATTGAACCTATTAATGAAGTCCTAAAGAGGCCCATCTTCTTTCTGTTTGATTTACACGATTGTGGAGTACCTTGCACAAAACTTTTAACAAACTTGCATCACATATATATTTGGTATCCTAGAACTCATGTGATCAATCGAATATAGCAATTTTAATACTAGTGTGGGATATAGTTTAAAACTTTATATGTGAATGCCTTCCAGTTGATGACGATACATTGAAATGACACAAGGCATAAACAAGTGCACATTGCTGAATGTTTGTATTAATTCCTTTATATTTACTTTTTTTTTATTGCTATTAACATTAGGTGTTTATTAATGTTATGTGTTTGATGGGAGTTTAGAAGTCAAGTGACAAAAAATGAGCAAAAAATGGAGCTGAAATGAGAATGTTGGACCAAGAAAACTAGAGACTATGGCGCCACAACACTATTATATTGTGCCACAGCTCTATTACTTCACACCGTAGCTCTATTACTTCATGTCGCATTGATTCCTTTGAGTTGCGGTGCCATTTGAAGCTTTTAGTAGCTGGCAAGATAAAGAACTTCGTGTTGCAACCCCATACTTTTGCGTCGTGTGCATTTGTTGATTTTTTTGCCAAAGAGTATAGCATTGCGACCCCATAATTTCACACCATGACACCATCAAACAGTAGAATTTAGAGGACTTTACGCCGTGGCCCCGAAACATCATGACATGATGTCAATACGCAATAGGAAAATAAAAACACAATTTTCTACTTTGTTTTGTCATCTCTTGGGAGGGGGCATAAAAAAGTAAAAACCTAGAGACCTGAGGGGCTTTTGGGCACTTCAAGAAGAGAAAGAAAAATAAGCTTTGAAAAAGAGATTTATCTATTAAGAGATTTCTTCACCAACATCATTATTTTCTTTCCGTCTTAATTCTTTAGACTCCTAATGTCGCTAGTTTTATCTTTCTTGTTATTTTCAATTATGCTAAGATAGATTTTCAATTTGGTTAATGGTGCTTTCAAAACTTTAGACATAAATTTGTATAATTAAACATTTGATATTATTCCCTACTTTTCTAATTGAGATTGTTTATGTTCTTCCATAATTGATTTCTTCATGGTTCTTTTTGTGTTTTATTTGGCTGTACAACCAAGTAGGGATTGAGAATTATCAACTAGGATAGAAATCTTGATCCATAATTATTTTGAATTTCTAATTATGAGTAGTGAATTGTGATTAATAATTATGGGATGTTTTCGTAAAATATAATGAGGAACATAAACTAAGTTGAATAATCTGTGCTTGTGTGTTTTTTACTTAGACCAATCTACCTTTCTCATTTAATGTTTTTATTGAATTGAATCTAAAGAGTTTATTATAGGTTATTTGATGGTTAGAGAATTAAATAGAGAGGTTGTTCTGCCTAATGACAAACTAAGAGAAAATTGAGATAACATAGCTTATTATTATTTATAATTAGTAATTTCAATATAAATTTAAGGATAATATTGGTGTCAATTTGCAATTCACTGTCTAGTGGTAAAGAATGAAATATTAACCAAACTTTTATTATTACTATGTTCAGTTCTCATTCTTGGCATTGGGATTTTAGTTTTATTTTCTGAAATCTCGTTAATTGATTGAACCCCCCACCCCCCCCCCCCCCCCAAAAAAAAAAAAAACTGATCTTGAATCTACTTATTGAGTATTAGGGTCTTAAGATAGTAATATGAGTGAG
Source organism: Paulownia fortunei (assembly GCA_019321725.1). Lineage (NCBI taxonomy): Eukaryota > Viridiplantae > Streptophyta > Magnoliopsida > Lamiales > Paulowniaceae > Paulownia > Paulownia fortunei. The sequence continues at coordinate 7,986,233 of CM033108.1, forward strand.
TCAAGTTGTTGATTTAGAGTCGATAGTAAATTAATTTAGCCTCAATCTTCATAGGAATGATCCTTACTTGTACTATACTTGTTAAAAATATTTGAGTAGTAGTGTTTAATTTGGTGTACCTGATGACACCTGCCAGCCATTGTCTCTTCATGATTGTATTGCAAAGCTAAAAAATCTAAACCCCTTTTTGGATCGATTTGCTTACAGTCCCAGTTGTTACCTCTCTTAGGGTATCCACATCTTAGATACCACTCATAATTGTTTTTATGCCAGTGAAAAATGATTCAATAATTCTATCCACACTTCTATATATGAAGATGATATAGCCAAAATATTTCTCTTATGGTTGTTATGAAATTAGGAAATAAATCATAGTGCACAAGGTTATAATGGTGTCTCAAGTCTAATGACTAATTTAAGTATTATTTTAATGAAAAAATTCTCATTCAATAATATTTTATTTCCAATAGAAACTTTTGGGCAGAGTTGTTTAGTGTATTTGTTCTCTTATAATCATCTATATATATGCACTAGTGTTACTATATCTATGAAATGAGGCATCCTTCTTATGAGCTTGCATCATATGCACAGGTCTTTCTGGATTCATTGATGCCCTGTCCCAATAAATCCTCGATTTGGAATGATTTAAGACTAAAACTATTAGACATACTGTATGATCGTCATCCTATGTGCGCATGCCCCGTACCTATATATGATCTATGAACTTTATCTAAATTTAACAATATAGAAGTAAAGATAAAGGAGCACTCAACTACTAGTTTGGTTTAGTAGTTTTTTTTTTCTATTAGTTTGTGATGCGAACATACCTTTATTTATGAAATTAGTTGAGTAGGTTGGCGTTAGTTGTCTGCTATAAAATAGGCTTGAACACTTGGTTGTATACATATAGGGACCCGCATGAGCAAATTACCTCCTAAATTGCAAACCTCATGCCCTTATCCAATTTCAAGTGTCAGACCAATGTTTAAATAGAGAGACGAATATTGGGTACATTATTAATTGAATAAGAGTGTTTATTATAAGAGTACAAATACGACCAATCTAATTAACTTATCGGACACTACTTTTAACATTTAATGCATTTAACCCAAAAATAATGTACTTATATAATGGAGATTAAACATCAATGCAATTTTGATTTTCTATTTTTCATTCAAAGAGTGTGGAGATGAGTCCTATTTTTTCTCCTCAATCCTCTAAGGGTTTCCAATTCCAACATTGAACCTTTGGAAAATTACCATCATCCTGATGGTTAGGCTTGTGGTGCATAATATTAGATTTGGATCTCCCATATCTAGAAGTTGATGTACGTTTTTGGATTGACAATTCATGTGGATAATTGGTTGGCTTTCACAAATCTTAGAGTCATATATCATACTTGTTTTATGATGTTTCTTTATTTGTTTTGATTTATTTCTTTTATAATTTATAATTTTTTATTATCTTTATCCCTTTCTTTCCTCATTTGTTCTTTATGAATTAGTGTTGTATGTCTATTTTCAAATCAACTAATGATTAAATAATAATTTGATATATATATGTTTGATATTGATTTGAAAGTAATTCTCAATTGCCATTTTGCTTTGCCCAATTCTTTTTTTACATGATATTTTGAAAGAATAGGGGTGTGCCTTCAGTTATACCAACTGTATATAATTAAAATTTCGGTATGTCAATTTATCAAATTTAATAACAAAATTAAATCATTTCGATTTGCTAGTTTTTTTTGATAATTTTGGTAGGATTAGGTAAAATCAAATTATTTATAAAAAAATAAATTGCAAAACTTTTTGGTTCATTTGCACAAAAAAAAATTACAAAAATCTCTGCTAAAAAAAATTTACAAGTTAAATTTAAAATAATAATAATTTACACATCTATAATCCACACAAGTTAAATTACATTGATAATTGATAAAACAATAAAAAATAAGAAGCAGTACACTAGAAGAATTACCTGATCGGTGGTTAGGATTTTCAAAATTAGAAATTTTGGGGAACCATTTATTTTGGAGAAACCATGTCCAAATCGTGTTTGTGTGGGATGGTGGTGTGAACTGTGACTAAACAAATGAAAAATAAAATTTGCAAGAGCGGCAACAAAATGGAGGTGGCTGGTGGCCCTGAGCTGAGGAGTGAGAGTTAGGAAACTTTAGTTCTATTTAGTTGGTTGTGTATACTCACGCCCTTATGAGTTATGCATAATTAATTATCAAAATAAAAAAATAAAAAGATCTTGTTATTTGATTCGATAACGATATATCGAATTAAAAAATCGATACCAAATCTAATACTAAAATTGTAATAAAATGATAATTGAATATGAAACTGAAATTTAATTTTGTACAGGACCAATAGACTGAACTGTGCACACCTCTATGAAAAAACACGGATGTTATGTGCGTGTGCGTGTGCTACGACTGCTAGTACTTCTAATTTATAAAAGTTAGGGGTTGTTCGGTGAATTATAAGAAAATTCAGAGGCAGATCTCTAAACACCATTAACCCAAGAAGTTAGCTACATATAAATAGCCCCAAGCCCATCCGCCCCAAAAATTTAATTCAAATCACCTTTTTTAATTTCCTCATATCTACACTTCCTTTCTTCACAATTCTCATCGATCTGAGATTCCCAATTTGATCGGAGAACTTGGCGATGGCGGCGATGGCTAGGGCAGGTTCTGGCCTCGCTTATCCAGAGCGATTCTATGCGGCGGCAACCTACGCTGGCTTCGGTGGATCCCCAAACTCAGCAGATAAAGGCGTCACCTCTAAATTCTCAAATGACGCCGCATTACTCCTTTACGCTCTTTATCAGCAGGTTTTAGCTTCTCCAAATTTATTTATTTTTATCTGTCACATTTTCGCCTTAGTTTCTGCTGCGCGAGTTGTTGTTCAGTTAATTCGTTGAATTTCGTTTGATCCACTCGTGTGAGTATTACACTTCAGATTGTGGCTGATTTTGTTGGCAAATCATTCCATAAAATTTACTATTTTGTGCCAAATTTTGGATATTTGAGTGACAAGTTATTTATAAATTCCGCTTTATGGTCACATATTCACCTCAGTTTCAGCATTCATGCCTTGTTATTCAGTTAACTAATTCAATTTGCTTGATCCGCTTGTATAATTGTGCTTTTTATTTGTTGGGCCTCTTAGTTGGATTTCAGCCTGCCTTATTAGAAAATCGGTAGTTAATATATAAGATTTCATGCCAAGTTTGGGGATATGTAAGTTTTAATTGATAATCACAGAGATTTAGATTTGTTTTCACATAAACGTCTCACTATTTTAATTTTTTGTACAAATTGAGAAGGACTTCATTTTCTTCTCAATTTCAGCATTCTTGACGTACTATTCAGTTGCTTCAAAACATTGGCTTGATCAAAGTGTCTCATTTGAATTATGCTTGTTTTCTTGCTGAGTATTGTTGACTGGTTTCTTCCTGAGTATTGTTGACTGGTTTCTTCCTGCTTTATTAGCAAGTCAGTGCCTAAAATGTTGGGTTCCAAGCCAATTTAGCTCATTTGACTCAAGATAAATTTATAAGACTGGCTTTATCTCCATTCTCATTCTGATTTATAGAATTGGATGCTGAATTGCTGTTACTTGGTGCTATATAGCAATTAGTCATCACCATTTGCGTCTGTTCTATCATTCTTCTTTTTTGAATTTTGTTTTAAGTTTCGTACTGATTAGTTGTGAGGAAGTGGCTTTATCCAATGGTTTAATCTATTGAATTGGGAATAATTATTTTTTTACTGTGTTGAGTTTCTAACTACTCTGGAATATTGGGTTTATCTTTGTGAGTGGTGGAGAATCCTTTACTTTGAAAAATTTGCTACTTCTGGCTTCATAATTTTTGTTTTCTGTTTCTTTTTGCACGAATCAGTTGTGTTTATTGTAGTGATTTTTGGCCAAGTGGAATGTTGAGTTTCTTTTATTATTTCAAACCATCTCAGGAGATGTGGGTATTTTTCAAATTTAATGGTGAAATTTATAATGGCTTTAAAATTGGAATACTTTCAGCCTTGTTATTCACCTAATGAGCTGTCCACAAGCGGATAAATGTGAATTTGTGTTTTAAAATTTGTAAAATCCTTCATTGCCCCTTAGTTGTGAATAATACTGTCTTTTGGCGGTTGCAGGCAACTATAGGGCCTTGCAACATTCCTAAGCCTAGAGGTTGGAGTCCCATTGAGCAAAGCAAATGGACAAGGTTTGCAGTGATTGGACTCTATGACATTTATTCAGTAATCTGATTATGAATGCATAGTTTGAGAACATTTCTTGTTGAATAACGTGTGAATAAGTGCTGGTCTTTTGCATGCCTAAGTTAAAGAAATCTTGGGTGTTTGGATTTGTGCAATTTAAACAAGTGAGACAATACTAGTAGCAGAAAAAAAATATTTGCCACAACAATGCCAATCTTTATTACTAAAGAGAGTGTGCTAATTGATTAAATTTACTAAAGCAGAACCACAGGAGACACTCCACAATAACTGGAGAAAGATGTTTGGTATTGATCTATAGTGTTTACAGCCAAATACTAAAACTTTTACGGATAGACACCATTGCCTCAAATGTGCTTATAACTAGTGTAAGCTTTTATGAGAATTTATTGGGTACTGACATCCATTTGGCTGAGCAATTTCTTTTTATTGAATTTTCATAATTATCTTAGATTGTACGATTAAGTTGATTAAGAAGTTTCAGAAAAAACTTAAAATATTTGCCTTTCTACTTTTGTGATCAATATATCAATAATGTTTTCCAGCTTGAGGTTACAATGTTTGTTATGTGTAATAATTAAAATTGATGAAAAATGAGCAGATCGTCCATTTCTAGCCAGTACAGAGACAAGAAATCCAAAATTAATATTTGAAGATAATTGTAGAAAAAAGTTAGGATATAATGCGTTGCTGTATATAAACATGCAATTTTGTTTGAATAGAGGTTGAGGGTGAAGTTGAGTGAAAAATACTCCCTATTGTTTACATTTTAAGTGTTCCTTAGCCTGACAATTTTGAGAGAAATTATGAATTGAACAGAGCCTGCTCAAATAGTTCCAATGAGTTTTTTCTTTGATTTTAAATTATGAAAATTATCATTGTAGTATTCATGGAAAACCTTATTGTCCTAATGAGGTTTGGCTACATAATCCTCCTTTTCCACTTTGCTTTGTTAGGGAACATCAGAAATGTTAAATTACAACGATTCCTATTCCTCTTAAGTACTTCATTCTATGTAGTTTAGCTTGATCTCTCCCTTAATTTTACTATTAATACCAGTCAAATTAATTTTCCCGTTCATTGATCTATCAAATTTCTTTAAATTTGTCCACCCCACCTCAAACAGTTTCCCCAAAATTTATGATCAAAAGTGGCCACTGTAATGAGCTCATAATTATGTTCATGACTTACCTTATCTCCTTGTCTTTAACTGCATCTTAATAACCTTGGTGAATTTGATCTTAGAAAAAACTAGAATTGTATAATGGGAAAGACTGGTTGTAACTGAAAAATAATATTCAAAAAAGAGCTTTTGTTTCACAGGAAAAAATATGTTGCAACTGAAAAATATTATGATAAGAGATGCGTGTTAGTGAATGTATTTGTGTGTTAGTTGTTCAGTCTTTTGCAAATGTGTTGTAATGTCATGTCTATTCCGGAGAGTCAGATATAGACTGTACCAAGTTGCGTGCATATGGGGGAAGCATCATGAGTCAAGTTTTTGTAGAATCCTTATCATGGGCTGTTAAAATTACTTGAGATGAAAACTATTGAGTTATAACAATATTGAGACTTCGAGCATCTGGCAATAGGTTTATTGGATATTGAAGATGAATAAAGTTATGTGGTTTGTAACTTCTTGGTGACAATGATCATACGTTAGAAGTCAACCTTAAGTTTATATTATCCAAGTCATGGTTCTTATCTCAATTGTGCATCTTGTGTCCTATTTAATGTCGCTAACCAATTGCACTTACTGTTTTTGTCTATGTTGTGACCTGCTCTGCACGTCATAATATTATTTTTAGTTCAGTCAAAGAAATTCATCTTTATCAAGCTTCTTCAGTTGAACTCTATGTTCTAGTCATTCTGTAGGAATGAGTAGGGTGCAGAGCAGGTTGGCTTGATCGGGTCCAAAAAGATCCAATTTAGTCATTTAAAATGCATCGAACCAGAAATGAATCAGATTGATCCATCCAGACCACATTCCCCCTATTTAGCCCTTAAACACATCCTTGAGCTATTGAAAGGTTTCTCTTCATTGCCAATTTCATTTTGGAAAATTTGGTTGAATTGAATAATCTACTTAGATGGAGGGACGATCTATGAGGTTTGAGCTTTAGGATACATTTTTTATTTTATAAATAATTGTTTTAGGATATTATTGTCAATCCGGGTGTCTATACACAAATTGATTTTTCATTTTTATCTAATGTGTTCTTTTAGTTGGATTGATTTTCTGATCTGCATAGTTAGGGTGCTTAGCTATTGACAGAAACAACTGGATCCGGACTCTTAAAAGTGTGATCCAACCTACAGATCGTGTTCGAAGTAATCTCTGGATCCTGAACAATGTTATCATCCATAGAAATTAGCAATCAATTTGTCACATAATCTGAAATCTAGGGTCCAACTTAAAATTATTGGACCTTGGTAGGCTCTATTGGAATTCTTATCTATCCATATGCTTGTTTCACAAATTAACTTCATGCTCATTTTTCTTCATGTGTATGGATATCCAATTCGATACTGAAACAGTCAGGCAAAAATAATGATGAATCTGTGAACTGCTAAGATATTGATTTGATTGTGTATATGTACATCTATTATATGGTGAAATAGGCATCACTCAAGTCTTCAACCACTGGGGTGATAGATAAAAAGTAAAATATGCTGAATTCAAACACTAACAGAAAATTGAGATCTCTATCAGATTAGATTAGGCGAAACTATCAAATTAGGCAAAGCAACACCATTTAGTCCATGTCTTATCCTCTTAGGCCGTGTTTACTTTGAGATATGGGATGATGATTGATTGATGAAATATGTGATTAAAATAAGGATAGTGATTATTTTATTTATATAATATCATGTATACTTTAAAAATGATTAAATGAAGAATGTTAATTATTTTTTTGTATTTTATTTTCAATTTGATAGATATAATGATGTAATTAAAAAATTATTGTCCAAAATACCCTTGATTATTCTCTTTTTATTTTTCTTTTTTTCTTATTTTATGTTTCCTTCTTCAGCCCTCCAACTGCTGCACCACCCGCCCAACCAAGCCACCATCCAATTACCCAACTCATAGCACCCACTCCCACCCGCCAACCCACATATCCACAGCATACATAGCCTCCACACCACACCACCCAGCCGCCGCCCACCAACCACAACACACAGAGCCTCCACAAAACCCATCCAACAGCTGCCCACATTCCCAGCCGGAAGCGCTGCGCCCCCCCACCGCACACCATCCACACAACACACAACCTTCCCAAACGTAAAATTTACTTTGAAAAAAATAATGATAACAATAGAAGAGGATTGGAGCATGAGAATTTGATAAGAAGACATGGTGAAAAGGGGGCTGAGGTTAGGGAAGAATTGGTGAAGGGAAGTAGGATTTAATGGAGCAAAGGGAATCAGAGTGAGGGCGTGTTTCGTAATTCTGAAAATAAGTCCGAGGGCTTACACGGTATTTTGGTTAGTCATCCATTAGAGTGTGCCTCTTGGATTGTTCCATCCAACCTGTCCGAGGGCTTATATTGTATTTTGGTCTGTAATCCACTAGAGTGTGCCTCTTGGATTGTTCCATCCAAACTGTGATTTGGGAAGGCACATCAGGAAACAACAGTAATTTCAGCCGGGCCAGTCATCAAGCCTGGGCTGCCATCTTCAAAAGTAAACAGATGATATTTGAGAATAAAATTTTGTATCTAAGCTAATCAAATGAAGTAATTAGTTGCTATTTTTCTGTAGTGGGAACGAGAGAAAGGAGGAGTGAGGGCTCTGTATATTGTTGAAGTGATTTTTAATGCTTCATTTGTATCATAGATTTGAGTGAGGAAAATGTTTCCCTTTGTTTGGTTATAAAGGAAAATATGAAGGAGAAGCTTATTATGAATTATTGTCAGGAATACTAGTTTTGTGCTTGCATTGTATTTCTTTTTCAAGATATTCAAGTGTATCTAGTTACATTTTAAAATATATATACTTAGAAAGAAAATTGCCTGGAGAACTTGTTTTTACTATTTTTTTTTTATGTTAAATCCTAAATCAAACGGAGTGTAGTTGAAAAGTTGCTAATACATTCAAGACATAGTTGAGTTGGTTCATTTTGATGCTGTGCTGGAAACTTGAAGGTGACTAAGTTTTTCTGCAGTTAAGTTCATTTCTGTTGGCAAGTGACAATTGGATGTATCAGTAGAGTTTGAGCAAGTTTGGCATAAGGATGGCTCAAACTGCAAGCTGTATCTGGTCTCAATGATCGACATTTCAGTGTTTCTGGAGTCAATAGTTTCATTTATTAAGTGGGTTTGATACACTCAGACATGGATCTTTACTCCCTTTTTGCTACATCTCAGTGAGCTTCTGCTTAGTTTTGGATGGAATTGGCTTGCATTAGATTTCATGCCAGTTCAGTTATAAATCTGATGTTTTATGTAGATATATATGATTTAGCTTGTCCTGAGTCTGCTCTAAAATGTCTTAACTTTGCTTTTCTTTTATTTTGTGTTGAAGCTGGAATGGACTTGGAAACATGGCTTCGACAGAGGCAATGCGCCTCTTTGTCAAAATATTAGAGGTTAGTACAGACTTGCTTGTAATAAATCTCATACTGCCAATTATTAGAATATTAACATGTACCATCTCCTAAACAGGAAGAAGATCCAGGATGGTATTCGAGAATATCGAACTTTGTTGCAGAGCCTGTTCTAGATGTAGAAATGAATGTGAGTTTGCTATAATGTGATTTTCTGCCACCTCTTTATCATTCCAGTCTTTTGTTTCTTCTTTTCCCAAGAAATTGTTAATTGATGTTTACTTGGCAGATTTTGGTTGCCAGAAATATTCTAGGAAGCATGTCTAACTAGAAATTGTACATGTTTTGTTATGCAATAACGATCTTAGTTATATATACATAATGCGCCTCAAAATCTGACGCCACATATTTCTCTTTTAGCAATTTGAATTCTGCTGGATTTCTGGCTTTTCCTTCTTGCTCTAATCTTGCAATTAATTTTAAAATCAAGTTTTGGAGATCTGGCTATCTGGTTCCCCGGACAAAGGTGTCAAGATTAATCCTCGGACAAAGGGGAGTCACTGGGGCTTATTAAAAGTTGGGAATTACCCAGGGAAGAGAGAATTTATGAGATGATGCATTAAAAAAAGCACATGAATTTGAAATTATTAGATTAGCTGCTAAATTAATAGCAAGAAGATGCTATACTAGTTGGATTGGGTTAATATGAAGGGTTCACATGTATCTTCTATTGTTTGACTTACCATTCCGCCATCCTCATAGAAGTTCGATCATCACTTCATGAGCATATTTTTGTGCTCTTTCCTCTACTTCAACAGACCTTGTGTCAGTGGAATAGTAGATGCTGTCAAAAGTTCTATCAGCCATGATTTACTAGTTTAACGAACATAAGTCCATTTAAGAGATCGCTTCAATTTTCAGGTAGATAAAAAAGTCGAAACAGAGTCCATGAAAGGAAGTTTTGAGCCATCTGATCTGTTTTTATTCCTCACGGAAGCACATTGTATCTGTTAATATGGTTTAAGTTGAGATAGCTGATTGTGGTTGAACTGTTTTTTTTAACTTCCTAAAACAAGTTAAATAACAAAGAATAGCCTCCTGGATTGTAATGCTAAATTCCCCTCAAATAAATCAAACTTTAAGTTTCCATTGATTCAATGCTTAAACTATGGCACTGGGAAATTTGGGATATCATTTTCTACATCTAAATCAATGGGACCATGTGGAGTGTCAGTTTTATATAAAAATGATCTTTGGCACTTTATAAGTATGTGTTGCCCAACTATGGGTTCTGGTTTGCATTTGTGCATTTAAATGCATTTATCAAATATGTCCAGTCCCTCAAAGAATTTGAGAATTTGATAAGTTGAGGCACTGGTTGACGTGTAATGTATCATTTAATTGCAATTTGGTGGCTACAATAATGTAAATTTTATTAGTTTGCTGAAGGTGAGGGGTATATATCTGATCCTTTTTTTGTTTCCCTTTTCACTGAATGAAGACTCTGCTTATGTAAGGACTGATTTTGGTAATTAGACTGTGTTCACCTAATTTTTCTAAAAATATGTCACCTGTAAATGAAAGAGATACTTTTGACAAACAAAAGAACTGCATAAAAGAGTTAAACATGGAGTAGGAGTGTGCACATTTAACCCATGGGTATTGGATCTCCTTGTATTTAATAGATGTGGGGGGCTTTTGGCCAGTTGTTTATGGCACCAAACTCAAGGCCAGGCATATATGCATACCATAAAAAAGTCATGCAAGCTAATTTGAGGATAACTCTAAAATTATATCTTATCATTATGGGCTAGTTATCCATAGGAACGAAACCAGCGTACGAGGAAATGGACTCAGGTCGAAACTCAAAACAATTGACAAGAAACATATGAAGTTGATATCTCCATATCTTTTTTCTTGATTGTATATGCTAGAACCAGTGATAGCATGAAATGTAGGGTTCTGAGAGATTTTATTGATGAATTGGCATTTCACGATGGGGATCAAGTGCATATATCTTCTAGAAAACTGGTGTCCCGGTTGGTTTGCATGTTTTCTAGTGAAATTTGTTCTCAAATCTACTTTTTGTGCCTGTGGTTTTGCAGAATATGTTTGCTTTGTTTTTGCTTTTAGAACTTTACTCAAAAGGTCATGGGATTCGTCCCCCCACCCCCCACAAAACACCCCAACAAAAGAAAAAGGGTGTTCTGTAAGTCAGAATTAAATTCACTGCAACTGTACAACAAAGTCCGTGCACCATAGCTATAAATAGAACTTATCCTTTTTTTCTCATCTCCTCCTTTAGCCATCCGCCACCGTCACTCCTCTGCACCACTGCCAAGGCCACCCCTATCTTCCACCAGCCCTCTCCCCTTCTCCATTCCTTTCCCTCTGACACCGACTATCACCACCTACATTCTCTCCTCAAGTAGCCATAGCACTACCATTCCACCTACTCTCTCCCCTCAAACCCCCACCACCAACTCCGCCCAAACTGCCACTGCCAGCACACTCCACTTACAAAACCACCTCTGCCACCACCAGTTCTCTCCTCTTTCTTCACCCCTTTCCCCGTGCCACCATCCATCTCCCCCTTGCCACTGCAATCACCATCAGCATTCTCTCCTTAAATCGCCACTGCGACAGGCACCAACCATGTTCCCTCCAATCCCTCTTCCCCTTCCTTTCAAACTGCTGTTACCCTTAAACCACCAGCAACCCCTTAGTCACCCGGATCTGTCTTGGTTGCTGCAAATGGGAGTTGGATTTGGGTGGTTAAGGTTGTGGGAGACACAGTGATTCCAATGTGGTGGTGGCCTGTGGGGCTCGTCGGATTTGAGGAGAAAACTGAAGGATATAGTATTAGATATTGGAGAGAGATAATGAACGATGTAAATTAACGTTTTATATTATGTGACTCTTTAGACTGTCCAATTCAGAAATCCTCAGTATGATAATCTTGACCCAGTTACACAATATGGTTTTGCAAGGAATAAAAATTAAGTTGCAAAAATTTTCATACAAACATATTTTCAAATTCCATGCGATCCTTATAACAACAGGTCCCGCCACTAACTCATCATTCTCTAAATATTCTAAACAACATCTGAACACTGTTAACAGAACATATTCTGCAAAACATAACCAAACAGACCCTGAATTTCTTGATTTTTGTGCTTAACATGCCTTCCAAAACTGCCTTTGATACTTTAATTGGTGTTTTAGCGTATTGGCAATGATGAGCTTATCTAAAATTGTGCTCTTGGGTCAATTCCCATCTAACTCTCACATATATAAGTTTGTGTTAGTGTTTCGTCTGGAAGAAAAACAGAAGATAGTGTAACATGATTGCGTTTGATTTGTTGGGCACTGCTATTCTCTTAAAGGTGCTGCAGTGATTCTTTCTTATTTCAGTATCTGTTGTTTCCACTAAGGGTAGCTTATGATATGTTTGTAACTTGTGCTTGCTTTGTTGTTGTTTTAATTCCTGCTTTAGCAGCTTTGTTTTAGAGTTTGTGATATTAGAAATACTTTTTCATGCTTGTTTTACTGGCTTTCCCTAATATTTCATGGAGTAGTCAGTGTTATTTCTTTTTTCTACATTGTTCTGCTTTTTTCTTTCCCATGGATGCTTCAAGGCAATTATGAATCCAGCTGACTCATGCATGTCTTTTCTTGTACGAGTGAAAAAAGAGATGTGTAAAAATGCTTAGTATATAAAACCATGAAGAGTGCACATCTTTCTTGTATTCCGTCCATGCTATGTGGCTTCTGCAATATAATTTCTTTCCCTGAATTTTCAATTTTTCTTTCTTCTGGCTCAGCATAACCCAGAAGTTGTGGCGGTCTCTGAGAATGGAAATAATTTCCAAGAGGTAAAGACTATTCCTGCTGAAAATGGTAACCTTTCAGAAACTCAGGATAAAGATGTTGTATCTGAAGGCCTTGGAGTAGTTACTATATATGACCAGTGGGTTGCACCTCCAATATCTGGCACACGTCCAAAAGCCCGATATGAGGTATTGGAATTTCATTTTTGTACCATTCTTCTTAGCATATATTGGTTCTTTTTTTTTTCCATTTTTTTTTTTAAAAGAATGTTCCTTTAGCCGTTAATATAGCTTGATTGCATTCTCAGCATGGAGCAGCGGTTACTGATGATAAGATGTACATATTTGGTGGAAACCACAATGGTCGTTACCTAAATGATCTCCAGGTACTGAAATTAAGAGTATTGGTGCCTGTGTATGTCATATGTGCATGCGTCTTAGTATTATGGCCTGCAAAATAAGCTTCCTTATAGAAAAAGTCTCACATAGCTAGATATCCAGTTTTTGATACATGCAAAAATAAGAAACTTTTTGAGTGTTTTCAACATATCTGGAAGTTAGTTAAATGCTCTAGAAGTTGTATCTGAGGTCTTATATTCTCCCATTTTATCGTCTTTGGATTCTGTCTTATTAGCTGTGCCATTACCACGGATGTGTTTACATTTACATTATTTAGTTTCAGCTCTCTTCTCTTTGAGGTTGCTGAAGACATGACTTTTGTAATTTTTCTTTCTCCTGGAATTAGGTTCTGAATATGAGAAGCTGGACTTGGTCCAAAGTGGAAGTTCAAGCAGGGACAGGTGGCATGGCAACTCCCTGTGCTGGCCATTCATTGGTTAGTATCGCGAGTAGTGGTTTACCTATCAAACTAAAGCTCTTTAATAGCCATGGCCACTTTGATTACATAATTTAGCTAATAACACTCGCATAGAGTGCAAGTATTTATCTTTCCTAGTATGACATGCTTGGATTCTCATCTTTCTAGATACCGTGGGATGGGAAGCTTCTTTCAGTAGCTGGACATACAAAGGATCCTTCTGAAACTTTACAAGGTAATCATGTAACATGCTAGTGATTTGCTTGTGATTTTTTTTCTATTTTAATCTGTTAGACTAAAAGAAATTAAAAAATTTATAAAATTTATTCACATTGGTTCATGATGCTAAAGAAATGTGAAGAAAGGTAGATAACGGTTCTTTATGTTCTTTCATCTCAAAGATGCTTTTGTTCTACACAAGAGATATTATAAACAAAATAAAACATTCATGGTGAAATGGATTGCTCATGCCTTTTTCAAGTTTTTATGTATGCCTTCAACTTTAAGCACATTAAGAATGTTAGTCATTCAATTCTGAATTCCTTTAATTCAATGCATTATCGTTTACCTAAACATGGTTTCTGTTAGGTGCTATTTTGGCAGGCTCTCTTTTATCTGCATAAGTTTATGTCTGCATCTGTTTTTTCACAATATTACTATTGTTGTGGCTTTTTAAATAAAAGTGTCTTCCTGACTTCAGTTTGTGTTTATGTATTTATTCTCACTGCTTAATTAATTTATGGATGACAGTAAAGGTGTTTGATCTGCAAACTTGTACATGGTCGACGTTGAAGACTTATGGAAAGCCTCCGGTATATTTTCATTTATACCAAGATAATCTTTTCAATTTTAAGTAATGCTTTGAGAATTTATGTCTTTTCCAGTTCCTGCTTCGTTTTCTGTATACTGCTTGTGAGTTCCATCACTTTCTGATAATTAACAGCTTATTCTATTGCAAAGCTAATTCATAAGACTTTGTCAGTCTTGATTAAAGTATTACCTACTTTTTCTAATGGTTCAAATGTGACCATTATGGTCAATCACCAAGCTTTGATTTGTCGGTGCTTCTAATTTACACAAAAAAGTGTTTTATATGCTATAGTTGTAAAGAAATTAAGTTCACTATAATTCTTCTGAGAATTGTTCACATGCTTGTCTTTGCTTTGTAGGTCTCTCGTGGAGGGCAGTCAGTGACCCTTGTGGGAATGACTCTAGTCATATTTGGTGGACAGGATGCGAAGAGATCTCTTTTGAATGACCTGCACATTCTGGACTTAGAAAGCATGACCTGGGATGAAATGGACACGGTGTAAGATTTTTTCTATATGGAAACTTAAGAATTAGAGTATTCGGTTTCCGACTTTGTGCCTACTTTGAGATGATATCTAGAACGATGATGAACTTACATAGCCTCCAAGATATGGATATTCCAGAGGATTCTGTACATCTTCTTTTACATCTATTTGTTCAACTATGAATTAGGCAAATGAACGCTGTTTTGTTGTATGATGGTTTTCATACTTACATGCAGGTGCTTCAGTCTTATAAGAGAAATATATTTTAACAGATTAGCATCTTGATCTGTAGTTTTCATTTGGTCAAGTAGAGGTTAGCTTCTAATAGAATAGTGTTGATAAGGCATTTATTTGCTTCTAATTGCCGACAATTTTTCAGGGGGTTGTTCAACAATGAGTTGGTTGACTGATCTAGTATTTTGCTTTATAATTTTTTTTATACTTACCTTGCATGTGCGTCAGTCTTAGAACAATAATATATTGTAACAGATTAGCATTTTGATACTATTATTCTCATTTGCTCCAGTAGAGTTTAGCTTTTAATAGTATATGTGTGTTGATAAATTTATGCATCTATTTGTTTCTAACTGCCACCAATTTTGTAGGGGGGTTCCGCCTTCTCCAAGGTCTGATCATGCTGCTGCAGTACATGCAGATCGATACCTTCTTATTTTTGGTGGGGGCTCACATGCGACTTGCTTTAACGATCTTCACGTTCTTGATCTTCAAACTGTGAGATAAATGATTTCATCTTGTATCTTGTATCTTTCTTAGCTGTCAAGTTCCAACTCAGTAATTTTTGAAATTCACAAGTTTTTATTTTTGTTTTATCATGTTTTCAATATGATGCTATAGATGGAATGGTCGAGACCAACACAACAGGGTGAGATACCTAGTCCCCGTGCTGGCCATGCAGGTGTGACAGTTGGAGAGAATTGGTTCATTGTTGGTGGAGGGGACAATAAGAGTGGTATGGATTTGATGCTTAATTTAGTTATTGCCGTTGAGAATCTGAATGATTGTTTATGTCGAGACTTCACGTTCATGGACACTGTCATCTAGTGTTGGTGTGTGCTTTTGTATGTTTTTGGAGTGATAATGTCATGGAGAACCTAGGTTTTATCTGTTGCAGGAAGATGTCTGAAGGCTTTGAATTCAAATGATCAGATTGACTAATTCCAAAAAATATTTGAACTGATCTCAATTTCCCTCTGACTGCAAGATAATTATAGGGAGTTCATAAAATGCAGGAGGTGCTTTCTAGCGGAAATAGAGCAGCATCATTTTCCTTTCCTACCTTTTAAAATCTTGTTCTAAGTATTTATGTTACATCATAGGATGAGGTTTGCAAAGAAAATGGGGGTAATAATTCCATGCCAAAATCTTCAGTCTGAAAAAGTAGAAGTTCAAGATGGACACACCGGAAAAGAATATTAGAATGATTGTGCGTACGTGGTGCTGTATCGAATTACGCCTGGCATCTATAGCAAACAGAATCATCTGAGATCAACATAATTTGTCTCATTGTAGTATACGTATACACGTTCCAGTCCAAGAACCACAGGAATGTCATATTTTTTCATTTTCAGTGATTTCTATTTTCCGCGACTGTTGGGTTCTCATTCTATAGTCTTTTATTTATGGTTCCACAAGCTGTTCTCCAGAAATATTATGATTCTCTGATGTGCATTTGCACTACCTTGTTATTAAGATGTTCATTATTTCGAAATTCTGATTCCACTATCCTTTCTCCAGAAAGATTATGATTTGCTGATATTCACAACCTTGATATTGAGATATTTATTTTGAAAATCTGCTTATGTTCTAAGTTTGTTTCAAGTGTCTGCTTTCTGTTTGAGTATTCATTGCGTGTCATCTCTCATTACTGCATGTGATTCTGTTGACTCATAATTTGAGAAATACTTGTGATATCTGATTATATGTCATTGTTGTTTAAAAGAAGATTTTATTCATTTGGTGGTAACTTCTAAATTTTCACATTTCTTACTAATGCATGCAGGAGTCTCTGAGACTGTTGTCCTCAACATGTCCACATTGGTCTGGTCGGTTGTAACTACTGTCCAAGGACGTGTTCCTCTTGCTAGCGAGGTAAGTCACATTGTTGAATAATTGATTAAACTGAAAATGCTCTATCTTATGCTCCATGTTCTATAGATTTGTGAGTCTAATGAAATCATACAATGAAATTATTGAGACAATGCCATGTTTAAAAGGAACATAAATGCTCCATCTTAATCTTTTAAGATGAATTAGTTAAACAATAGTCTCTGTTACAAGTACTTTTATAGAGGTTTGACCTTCTCTTTTATTGAAAGATGCATTTGCTGGAAGCAGACAGATAAGCATCACTAAATAGTGTAATGATGTGATGATTTCAGCTGATGAATGTCAGAACATGTGGCTAGGTGATATGTTGTTTGATACCACTTAATTTAACTGTGTGAATCTACCAATTCAGCCCCTTTAATTTTGGCAAGGTGATTCTTTATAATGCAGAAATCATGCATCTCATTTTGTTGGAATGACTCATGTAAAAAACATATAATGATGTCATATTTCCTATCACGTGGCTAGATGATCTGTTGTTTGATACCATTTAATTTAACTGTGTGAACTTGCCTGTTCAGCCACTTTAATTTTGGCAAGGTGATTCTTTATAATGCTGAAATTCATGCATCTGATTTTATTGGAAAGATTCATGTTAAAAATGTATAATGATGTCATATTTCCTAACACGTTTTAGCATATTTTTTTGACTGCTTCAATTTGTCAACATAAGATGTAGATGAATCGGGCATTGATTGTGGATCCAATCACACTATACTAAAAAAGAAAGAGGAGAAAGAAAAAATTATAATTTTCAAATGTAGCAATATAAGTTTGAGTATGTTTCTCTGATGGTCTGAGTTAATTCTTGACCTTTACCTGGAGGCATAGACGAATCATGAGATAAGCTGCGCTAACTGTTTCCATCTGATAACATCTATTCATTAAGTCAAATATTAATACTGTGAGTGACATGATAATTCAAGGCGCATGGTTAGGTATAGTTTTTGTTAAGAAATTTATCTTTTCTACATGTTGAGATGAGAATTGAAGGTGCATGGTTAGGGGTAACTTTTGTTACGAAATTGATCTTTCCTGATGTAGAAAAATTAAACTCTGTTGTCCCAGTTCTGTGGATTTACAAAATTTTCAAGCAAGTTCTACATTGTTCCCTTTTTTTCTCATTCCAGGACGATTATGTCCTGTTAAAAATTTTCTTGGACAACTAGTTCCTACTCCTAAAACTATTTCCATGAGAGTACTAAAACCCATTAACTAGATATTCTATTGTAACATATGCTCTCACATTCACTTTATTGTAGCTACTTTCTGGAGACTTCACAATTTTCCAGATAACATTACTAGATAAGTTATTGATGCGTAAAGTGGAAGCTCTTTATTTGTTGATGATAAAATGCTGCATGACACTCAAAAAATTCTCTGTATTTTTATTGAGGGGCAGGCTCTTCTTTTTCGAAGTTTCATTTTTTTTTTCCCAAGATGAGGAGCACCTGCTTATGTATATTGGGAGACAGTGTGTATGTTTGGGAGCACTTTTGAAATGAAAGTCCATCTATAAAATGAATTTTTAATATGTACCTTTTTAAAAAGTGCTTATAAGTATTATTAAGTGTTTGGTAGAAATGCACTTTAACGCCCATTTAGTAGAAGTTCAAGAAAAGAAATTAAAAAGCCACAATTTTGCACTTCTCCAAAATGGACTTTTGGAGAAGTGACTAAAAGTCCATTATAAAATAATTGCCAAACACTTAAATTTTTTACAAATAGACTTTCATATCTAAAAGTTCGTTTGGAATGAGTTTCCAAACACATCAATAATCTTTTGTGATATTAGAAAACTATGTTTGCTTATAAACTGGAAAAAGCTGAAGATGTACATGTGTCTATTATATTTTCAAGGATGATTTACTATTCTTTCGTTCTTCCAGATTGATGGATGGAAATTGAAATGAATTTTATGAAGTTAATGAAAGGATATTCTGGACTGAAGTTTTGAACTTCTTTTGAATTAGTTTAAAATTAGTATTTCATCACCCTAGAAAGGTCCTGGACTGTGCTTTACTTGAGTGAGGAAACTAGGATTATTTCCCATTAACATAATGCAAACTGCCAGATTTTCTTTTGATGAACTTCATAGAAACTTGTGAATTTTATTGTGTTTAAATAGATAACTGAGAAATAGTTTCTCATTCAGTACTTAATATTCCTGTCGTCCCTGAAGATCAAACTGCAATGCGTTTAGTTCGGTTTCTAGTATCAAACAGCATTTATTTTCTCATAAAAAGATTGTTTTTGTCAATGTTGCTGACACACCTGAAAACAAAATTTCCCACTGACCCAACATATATTTGAAAGCCATGATGAGCCTTATGGAAACCTGCAGAACAAATTGCAACTATTAATAACTTGTGGAGGAGGTCACCTTCTCTCCACTCGTTTCACGTTAAGGACGTTTGAAAGTGATTTTTGTTCCCTTTGATGATTGTATGAAATGACACTTAAGAATCAATAGAAATAATAAAGACTGTCTTTTCAGGTGCATACAACGAAATTAGTCCTATTTTTCATGATTATTTCAACTGTGAGTCAATAATAGCCAGTAAACTACATGTACTTATTCTGTATGCAGGGTTCAAGTTTGGTCCTTAATTCCTACAACGGTGAAGATATCCTGGTTTTATTTGGAGGATATAATGGGAGGTACAACAATGAGGTTCGGATAGCCCTTTTCCTTTTATTTGTTTGACTCTGAAAAGGTTTCATTCATTCAATCCCTTAATATGACATTGATTACTGCCATTAGGTCAATGTACTTAAACCAAGTCATAAATCAACTTTACAATCAAAGATGATGGAGACACCAGTGCCTGATAGTGTATCGGCTGTTCAAAATGTTACAAATGCTACCAGAGATGTGGAGTCTGAGTTTGAGACAGGCCAAGAAGGAAAAATAAGGGAAATAGTTATGGACAATATTGATGCTGAGCCTAAGGTAAGCATTATTGCACAATTGTTCACCAGTATTATACTCTTGATTGTCGTATTCACTTTGATAGTCCTGATAATTATGTACAGTACATCCTGTTAACTTTTAAAGTAGGAACCAATGCTGATGAACATGTATTTTCAAAGTTTACAGGTGATTGGTATCTTTTTCTTGTGATGTAGTATCAAATATGAAACAAATGCAATGTCTCAAACTATTGTTGCACGTAAGTTTAATGTTAGAGAATCTTGATTGGTTATTTTCCTTCTTTAGGTGCATCAACCGTAGAACATAATTTTAGACAATTTGCTATATGGCTTTACTTGTAAAGCTTTCTTCTTTCTGCAAGCATGATGACTAAAATGATACAAAATGATGGGTACACTATGAAACGATGAATCTTTTAAATAGAATATAAAAAAGTTATATTAGATGTTTTTCAGTGTCTTTGTTGTTTTGAGCTAATACCCACCTTATATCTTAAAGTTCTATTTACCTATGGGAAAAAAAGTGTGAATCTTTCCAGGAAAAATTGGTTGGAATTCATTTTATTTTATTTTTGTCACGATCATAAATTCTTGAAAAGTTGAACTCAAATTTTTTGATCTTGTTCGCTAGACATATGAGGTCATTTGTGCGGCTTTCATTTCTCAGAGAACTTGTATATACTGTAGTGAGAGTTTTGTTAGACAGTCCTATCTGCCTCGCTTAGTTTTCCTTCTTTCTCTTGTATATATATCTTAACATATATTCCACTAATTATTTGTCTTGCAATACCTGCTATTGCGACAACCTTTTCTCATTAATGCAGAGTAGTTGCTGAAAGTTTTAAGCATTTAATGATTATTCATATACCTATGGTTTGCAGCAATGCCTCTCCTGAAGAATTTCTAAGTTGTATTTCTGTGTTTTGCACAGATCACTAAGGTTGAAGAGACGAATGAGCGTCTTTTAGCAGCCCTTAAGGCAGAGAAAGAAGAACTAGAATCATCCCTCACTAAGGAGAAAATGCAGACACTCAAACTAAAGCAAGAGTTAACGGATGCAGAAACTCGCAACACAGACTTGTACAAGGTAACCCTTTTGCTATTTCTATTATATATTTTGAAGTGGTAATCAATTTAATTGGTTTAAAGTCGCAAGCAGTGGGCTCCTCTTAGATTTGATCACATGAGTTCTAAAGCAAGAATTCTTTTAATATGTTAGGTTGGATATGTTGTATGGCCACATATTTAATGAGGTTTCTCTGGTAGCGATGCTTACATTAATTTCAAAATAAAATCCAGTTGGATCACAATTTTGCAACAAGATCGATGCCTATAATTTATTGGCCAGAGCAGGGGAAACATTTGGAGGTAGGTGGGTGCGTGGGTTTGGGGGCCAGGGTATATAGACTTAGTTGCAAAATTACTAATATATACTTAAGTATACACGTGTAATTTTTTTTTCCTTATTAGAGTTCTAATCCCAAGGATAATAACACGCAAATATTTTCAGTTATATCTAATATAGGTATATTTTTCAGAGGAGCAACCTCTATAAAATAAATAAATGCAATGGCATGAAAGAGATGACATCCTAAGACAAATTATCTAGAATATATACTTGGAAAAAACTATAGAACACGTAACGGGAAGCAATATCTATTCAGCAGAGAGTTGTGAAATTGAAAGGCACTGCTTATATATAAAATTGTGAACATTTAGTGAATCATTTGAACCTATATGAACTAGTTTTACTCAAGTAAACAAAATCTTTTCACACGGTATAGAATACGTCAAATAAACGATCACAAAATCCTGCACAGATCAAATTAGAAGGTTAAAAGTTAAAAGAGACATCTAAGTTGCAAGTGGAGAAACAAGTTGGGAAATTTTAATGCCTGGAAAACTTATGAGATTGTCATATATTATATTATTATTTATATGAAAATCCAAAAATATTTGGAAAGGAATTGGCGTTATTTTTTATTTATTTTTTTGTTTTTTTGGGGTGGGGTGGGGTGTGTGTGTGTGTTCTCCCTCCCCCTGTTGGCCCCGCCACTGGGTATTCCAGTATGCATACCATAAGGTATAACCCTCATTTGCATGCATTTTATTTGCTAAAATTTTGAAATCTGATATTTATTTTCCTGAACAATCTTCAGACATCAATTCCTTAAAAATATGATAATGGAATTTCTTAAATGGTCAGATCATCCTACTTTATCACATGCAAAACTTTCAGGAATGGTTTTATAGCAGCATCTCTGTTCCAAAATAGAAAAATAAGAATAAGAATACGCATTGTTAGGGAGAGCTTCATGATTAGGATAAATGCTGAAGAGAAAGCAAAGCATGGCAGCTTTTAAGTCTGGAATACATTCTCTATCTCCTCCTGTCTTCCTATATCAATTTTTGGTTTTCTATTCTAAATTCATTTTCTACATTTTAGTCTTTTATATGTATTAGTCTATTATAGAGAAGACTATCAAAATAATTCAAAACTCTGTTGTTATATCCTCACTCTGTTGGGATGGAGAGCCAAGAAAAGCTGATTTTAAGAGCTGTCATTCTTGAAAGAGTAGTGCAACATGGACATTCAATAACTGGGAAAAAGGGGTTTGTGCATTTACTGGAAATTTACCATTGCATTGCTAGTTCACTATCAAAGAGCAATGTTCTGACCGTGTTTAAGCAAGTAGCGTAACACCGGTATCGAACTTATATTTGTCTATTTGATGGAAATGAACTGCAGCATATCTGGCATAAGCAGGAGTTTTCAATTTGATGCAGTTGTGGGACCTTGTTTAAGCAAGTAGTTTGACCTATCTACCTAGACAATTGACTAAGCACTTACGGACTGGAATGACTGGAGAATTGAAGGCACAAGCTAGAACAGCACTCTGACAGAGTTCTAGATATGCAAATTTTGCCTGCGTCTTTTTCCCTAATGATATAAAGATAGCTTTACCTTAAGCACAAGTATCATATATTCGCGATCAGTCTAACTTCTGATCAGAATAACTTTGTTTTTGAAAAAGGATACATGGTTTTGCAGGAACTTCAATCTGTGCGAGGCCAGCTTGCCGCTGAACAATCTAGATGTTTCAAACTTGAGGTCTGTATCATATCAGAAATTAATATTGATTCTAAGGAACATTGTTGTTTGTTAAATGTTGGTACAGAAAATGAAAAGTTCATTCAGTGGATCTACTGTTCTCAAAACTTTATATCAGTATAAATCATGAAAGGCAAACAGAGTGAGTTTGATATTTGGTGGGTGTAACATTTCCTTTCGCTTTCCTTCTACCATAGGCTCATGTGTTTTTCACTTCTTTACCTGCCTGGGTTTTCCGGCATTTGGGGAGTTATACTGTGAAGATTGCCTCGAAACTTATGGTTATACTTAATATTTTTTTCATAACGTTCTCTGTCCTTTTGAGCTTGTTAAATAACTGGTCAGATATTACTATTTGCTTGCTCCATTTGTTCATTTCCTATTTAAATATCATTCATGAGAAGGAATCTTGGGTTCATGTCTTATTGAAAGCTGGATGCACTTCAGAAAGAGGCCTTGCTCTGACATATTATGAATGCAACGAACACTTAGTACAGAGCTATTTGTAAATATGTTAGCTATTTGTTAGTTTTTGTGATGAAGCTTCGAAATGACCTGGTTGCACTTATTCCTTTGGCCCAAAAGATTGTCTGCTAATTCTTGTTGCTTGGACTAACAGGTAGATGTTGCGGAATTAAGACAGAAGCTACAAACAATGGAGACCCTACGAAAGGAACTCGAAATCCTCCAGCGACAAAGGGCTGCTTCTGAACAAGCTGCACTGAATGCAAAACAAAGACAAAGCTCAGGTGGCGTATGGGGTTGGCTCGCTGGAACACCACCTAGCGAAAAAGTTGGTGATGCATGATCAGGATTTTAAAACGTATTGATTCCTAGGTTTGGGACTCATTACTTCAGTTTTCCATAAATTATACGTCTTGTAGTCCATTTCTTTGTTGGGGCAAATAAGATCATATCAAGTTTCTCAGCCAGAGAAGAACATATACATGTCAGAAATTTGAGATTTGTAGGTTCGATATTTGCTTGATAGTGTGATTCTTCATTAGAACTTTTGTATACCTAGAAATGGATTAGTTTGAGTGATAGTATAGATATTGATGATTTGCTGGAAATATCTAACAATTATAAAAGTTGTAACTGGTTGTAGTCATATTTCTTTTGCTGTGTGTGATATTGGTGATTGTGACAATACTATGCTACGACTGTATAATAACCGGTTAATGCTTATTAGGAAATGCAACTGTAGCTTATTGCATGTAAATGAATAGATTAATCCACGGGCTTTGGGTAGACTGGAAGTAACACGGTTGGATATTTATATATGAGAATTTAGAACTCAAAAGACAATTTATTATTTAAAGTAGATACATATTTACGTTATATGATTAAACAAATACAAGTGCAAATGAGAAGCAAAACGATGTTGAATTTCTAAACACCCAATATGCTCTAGGAAAAGAAATAAATATGAGTATCCAGAGTAGAGGGCCTTTAACCAAAGGTTCTTATGTTAATCTAGGCAAAGCGTTTGGAAATTGCAGTTAAAGAAATAAATTTCAAGCATCGAATTTGGAAGGAAAAAACAAATAAAGAGAACATATTTTAGTGGAACTAAGCTTGGAAAACGAATTAAGCTTTGATTCGATAATGATAACTAAAAGTTTATTTAAACTCGATTAGGTAATTATTTAAATCAAATTTGAATATATATATATATATATAATGATTTGAATTTTGGTTCAAAGCCATCACAATTTTACTTGTGTTTGACTAAATTAACACTTGTTGAAGTTTGACTCATATAAAAATCAATTCAAATTTAAATATATTTTCTGAACTTGATTAATTTACACTTTTAATTTAAGTGGAACTATAGCTAAAAAAATATTTTTCATCCACAAAACCTTCAATTTTCTTTTCATCCTTAACCTCTCAAGAGGATCATTTCACCCCCTAAATTTTGAAATATTTACTAATTTGCACATTTTCACTTAATTCTAACACCAAACTAATGGAAAAGTGGCTTAGAAGAGTTAGTAAGGGTAGAAATGGGCTTTTGAGCCTTTTTTTTTTTGGTCAAAGTTTCCTCTAGTGAATTTCAATTTTTTTCTTTCTAAAAATCAATTAAAGACATCACCAAAGAAAGAAAAAATTCCAGTAATGCCAGAAAAAGAAAAGGTTTATAAATACTTGAAATTGCGCTAACAATTTATCTATCATATATGCCTGAATTTTTTATTTTTATTTTTTTGAGGTTGTAAAATGAAACATAGTTCTATTATTCTTGCGAAGTTAATGACAAAATAGTTTAAAACTCGTTTTTCTCTTTAAAATTTAACTAGTTTTTAATCACACTAAGAGAATGTTTGATTAAGTTTATTTAATTTTTTTTAGAAATTCTTACATCTTCTAAGATGTTTTTGAAAGTTATAAGATAGATTTTAATTTAAAAATAAGTTTTTGAAATGTTTGAATACAATAAGATAATAAAATTTATAAAATTTTAGTAATGACAATCTTGTAATTAATATGGTCAAAATTAAACGAGTTTTTAATTTTTTTAAAATAAATTAAAAACTCCGTACTTTTTTTAAAAGAACTCATCATTTTTAAAAAAATTACCAAATACTTTTTGATATTTTATAAATTCTCATATTTTATAATATATTTTAAAAAACTTGTAAACTCATTCAACCACCCTCTAAGTCAAACTAGAATTTGTAAAATCATTAGATTGAAATCTCCTTTATAGGAAATCTAAACTAAATGTAAGTAAAATTAGGAAAGATCAAATCTGATTCTGTTGTAAGGTTTCCAAATCAGAGAACCCAAAGATAAGTGCATGATAGTTGTAGACAGAGGTGAAGAGAATAGGTGGTTGGATCACACAATCGTCCATCACTTGTCTATAATTTCAAATTTTACATAAATTAAACAAAATTTAAAAACATTATTCTTTTTAGATTTCTAAATTATGTTCTCATGTAAACCAAAATATCGATCTCGCTCCTCAAGATTAAAAATTATAGCACCATCCCTAGTTGTAGATAGTTTTTATTTCGATAATATTTTTTCATCCCTAATAGGAAATATTGTGTAGACAACTTAAATTTGTGCAAAAAAATGGTGATGCGTGTAAATAATATATTAAATATTAATTTATTTTCTATTTATATTTTGAAAATTTAATCAAATTTAATTTTTAAAGTAAAAAGATACTTAATTGATATTATAATATATATTTTAATGGCAATCATATATCGCCAAATGTCAAATCTTAATTTTTGGCAATCAAAACTTATCTTATAAGTTATGTAAGTGAATATTAACACAAATTGGTAATTCAAATCATATGTTGTAATGTCAATCAAATCATGAAGGACGAATCTAATCATGCCACTTCAAGAAATAACTTATTCAGTAACTCTTATCCTACAAATATACATAGGGGTTCTCTCCAAAGAGTTAAGAACACAACAACATAAGTTCGGAAAAAGAAGTACAAGTAAGAAAGGTTTGGAGGAAATTTTCTCAATCTAAGACAATCAAATTCAAGAAGATCAACGATTTTCAAAATAAAAATCAAGGCGTTCAACGTAGATTCCATTCAAATCATAGCATTTAATTCGAAATTACGGTGCTAAAGTCTCTAATTAATATTGTTGGAGATCAAATCAATCTTGGAGGAGATAAGAGGATCGATTCCATAAATAAATTTTCAAATCAAAGAAGTCAATGTTCTTGAAGTGCTAACGTTTCATTCGAGATTGTGGTGCTAAACCCTCGAATTAATATTATTGAAGGACGAAATCAAGTATAGAAGAGATCAAATCAGCGATTCCAACTTCAAAATTTTAAATTCCAAAAGTTTTTATTCTTGAAGAGAAGAATCAGAGGGTCAAATAGAGACTGTACTCATTTTATTCATTTTATTTGTACTATTTTTTTATTTATTAATTTTGCAGAGAACGAAATTTATGTTACAAATATCTGGCATGCCTGGTGGAACAATCTCTGTCTCTCATCTATTTTCTTCACAAATCAAGTTAAAGTTCAAAAAGAAGATAAATAACCATCATTCCAACTTCACAAATATTAAAATACAAGTATGAGAGGGCAAAGAAGATGGTGCTTTGCCTCTTCTTTGGCCGAGCTTGAAGCCAACATTCCAAATTCTATTCAAAGGGGGCAAATGGAGGTAGTGTTTTATGCTATCACTCAACTTCTATTCAAAAAGAGCAAATGGAGGCAATGTTCTATGCCATTACTTAAATTCCATTCAAAATGAGGCAATAAAGATGGTGTTCCATGTTTTCAGTCAAATTTCATCCAAATGAGGCAAATGAAGATGGTGTTCTATTTGTGTGCAAGTGCACGGTGTCAAGTTTTAATATAATGATGAGTTGACCATCGTATCCACAAGGATTGTAATAAAAAATTATATTAAGTACCGTAGTTCAAATAATCCTAATTTTATCTAGAAAATTGAGTGATGATTAGTAAACAAAGTAAAGCAAGATAAAAATGCATATACAAGAATGGAGTTTTTAGAAGCAATTCAACAAACACCTTATGAGTACGAAATTCTAGAGGAATGACTCACTTAATTATCACATATATTTTTCCTTTCAAAATATACCAATTCAAGTGAACAACACATGTAAGTTAAGAATTCCTAAGCCCATCAATTCTCTCTCTCGAGTGCCGAATTGACTATAAGTTCTAACATGAATTTCGATATCTTTATAAAAATTCAAGAGTAAAACTCTACAAAAGTTCAATGAATTCTTCTTCAAAACTTCAAAGGTTTCATAAGATTCTCAATTCTATGATTTCTAGGTTGTGTTATCCTTATGATCATGTATAATCTTCCCTCTCTCGAGTGTCGAATCTCATACGTCAAACAATCTCAATTAGTGGCCAATTAATCAAGATGAAATACTAAACAAGATAACACAAACAAGATGAATAACTTGAACTAATATTATTTGAAATTTAAAACATAGGTTCAAATAAGGTTACATCATCCTCTAGAAAGAAAAGTTTAGTTCCTCATGTATGAATATAACTTCAAGAAATACATAAGAAAGAACATAGAAATTGTTCACCAATTTATGAAGTGGAAGTAATGGTTGAAGCTTTCCTTGTCTCCAAGAATGGCTTGTCTCTAAGAATGACCTTCTCTCCAAGTCTCCTTGTTCTCCTTTGCTTCTTGGCTTCTCCTCACTTTTCTCCTCTTCCAAAAACTCCTTTTGGAGGCTTTTGAAATCCCTCAAAATAGATGGAAAATGCCCTAAAGAAGGCAAAATACACATTTGACCTTACTTATCCGCCCGGCAGCGGACCCATTTGTCTGTCCAAAACAGTGTGTATAGAGCGTTGAACTTGCTGCCCAGAATCAATTTCTGCAGCGCTTGTAGCCTCTTTCAACTGATTTGTTATCACTTTAGAGGCTAAACTATATTTTCATGTCTTCATATGAATTGTATTCCTATGTGTTGGCTTTCTATTGGAACTTGAATCAACTAAATATGACTTATTTGGGGAGAGTTATGCTAGAAATACCAAGATGTATCATCTCAAAAAATTGCAACCCAATTCTGACTCTTGAACTCCATTTTTCTTATTTAAATAGACCAAATTGAATTTTGTGGTAAACATAAAAGTTGTAGATATATCCCTTGTATTTCCAATGGATCAAGAATCAAGTTTATATGAATTTTTTTCCGTGAGTTATGATTGAAATATAAAACTTGCCATCAGTAGCACCACAACTCGAATTCTTCAACATTTCAACCAAGTTTTTGATTTCTTTCCATTTTCTTCTCTTATTGCCATTACCTACAAGATTTCACACTAAATGCATAAAAAGTAACACAAATACTTGAAAACAAACCAAATATTAATCAAAAGGTATATGAATTGTTGGTGTAAAACTAACTTATCAAATACCCCCAAACTTGAAGATTTGCTTGTCCTCAAGCATCAAACATGAAATTATCATGACAATCTCCCTATGAATCAGGTTACCAAAGTCAAGAAAGATTTTTTTAACCTCTCATCTCAAAATATTAGAAAAAATATACCAACTTTACATGTTAACATGCATATTGGTTTCACTTAACTTCATGGTCTTATGTGTGTGTGTGAAAGTAGTAGTTTATCAACTTTCATTTATCATCCAGATAGGTTTATCAAACCAACTACTCATATTTGATCCACTTTTGAAGTGCATACCAAACTCCATAGGCTTGTATTTCACTCTAGTCTCCACTAATGCAGGTAGATCATAGCATCAAAGATCAAAATGACTTCCAAAGCTTGAATTGTGAGGCTTGGATAATGGTGGGAAAATATGAAAAATTGTAGCTAAAAATTGCCCATTTTACACAATCATGCTAGAACCTTTTTGAATAAGCATCAACTTTTTCATCAATCCCTTCATTTTTCTTTATTGAACATTCCATTTTTCTTCTTTTTGATCTTAGATTACCCCAAACTTATTTCTTTTGTTGTATGCAACGGGGGTTTATTTGATTTAGGGAGTTCAAATCATACACCTCAATTCATATTCTCTTTTTTTTTTCAATATTTTCTTCTTTTTATTTGTGCTTCTTCTTCTTCTTCTTCTTTTTTCTTTTTCTTTTTTTGAATACAGCAATTCATTCAAAAATGATTGTGTAAATGAGATGAAAAAGTGTAGAATAATAGATTTTTTTTAAGCTTGATAATGTGTATAGGGTGTCCAAAGAATTATTTCAATAAGCTCAAGAGGGGACACTAGGGAATAATTCAAGTATAGGTTGGCTTCAAAGGCTCAAACGGTCCAAAAATGGCCTAAATCATTTCCTTAATGTTATGCCACCTAGGATTTCATCTCGACTAGTGATCAAACAAGTTCTAGAGGTTGGTGAGATCATTTAGGAAATAATTAGACCTTATAAACTGTCTCTAAACAATTAAATGTAACTCAACAAACTACTTAGTGCATCAAGATTCACAAGACCTCATGAAGTAACTAAAACCAAAATTTGATGTTTAGACACGTAAACAAAAGTACAAATTCTAATGTTTACTTTTTTTTTCAAGTATGCACATAGTTTATCAGTAAACTTTTCAAGCAACAAGCAATAACCCTAAACTCTTGAACTCCCCCCCAAACTTAATATAAGCATTATCCTCAATGATTGAAAGAATTGAAAAACAATGGGACTTTCCTGAAAATGGGTGGTGTTTAGCCTTTAACCTGCAAAAATGAGTAAAATATCAAGGAAAAATCATCATGATATGAAACAACACAAGAATAACAACACTCACAAAGCAAGAAAAAAAAGAGCTTGGGTTGCCTCCCAAGAAGCGCTTTATTTAAAGTATTTAGCTAGACCGAAACTGAATACCTAGATTGCTTCCCCAAGTGGAAGAGTAGACATCTTCCAAATTTCATTGCCATAATAATGTTTCAACCTCTGTCCATTGACATGAAATAATATGCCATCCTTACCTTTGAGCTCAACCGCCTCAAATGGAAATATCTTGTTGACAATAAAGGGGCCGGACCATCTAGATTTCAATTTTTTCGGAAAAAGTTTTAATCTTGAATTGAAAAGCAACACAAATTGTCCGGGTTGAAATTCCCTTCTCAAGATCATTTTGTCATGCCATTGTTTTATTTTTCTTTATAGATTTTAGCATTTTCATAGGCATCAAGCATTAATTCCTCCATTTCATTGAGTTGCAACAACCTTTTTTCTCCTATTGCCTTTGTATCAAAATTTAATTATTGCACAACCCAATATGCTCTATGTTCTAACTCAAAGGGGAGGTGATAAGCTTTTCCATAAACTAATCGATAAGGAGACATACCTATAGGAGTTTTATATACTGTGCGGTATGCCCATAATGTTGGGTTCGCGCGATCCCGGAAAACGTATACGCAGCGGAATTTAAAATTTTTCGAAAACATAAATATACATTACATCACATGTAATTAAAATGAATCTCAAAACCCTTTCGCGATTACTCAGTTGTGCGTTTTTTGATAGGTAAAATAAGAAAGTTTCAGAAACTCTTACATTGATTTGCACTCCGGCTGATGTAGGGATTGAAACGATTCAAATCATTATCTCTGAATGAAAATATCTCCATGTTCTTCAATTCAAAACCCCTTTGATTGAAATCTGATTCGCTTCTAGGATCCCAAATGTTATCCCTCTAACAGTATCCACACCTTGGATGGCCACTCGCAACCGAATCCTATGCTAGTAGTTTTCAATTCGATAATTCTATCCTAAAATGATTTTGTTTGGAACAAGAACACACTAACAATTAGTGTTTTAGGTGTTTAATTTAATTCTTAATTCAACAATTAAATCAAGAATTAAACTAGATAAAAGGTTGGTGAACTTTTGGAGATTGAAAGGAAATGAGGGACGAATTTTTGTGGATGAAAGAAAACTATTTTTCTTCACAAAAAACTGCAATTTAAAATCCCCATAAAAATATCCAAGAAGATTGTCAATCAAGACTATCACAAGTTCTTTCCATGTAGGACTCTTATTCCTTTCTTATCTCCAACTCTTTTGGTAAGTTTCCTTATCCCATAAGGACTTTCCTTTTTCCTTATTACCTCTTAGAAATTGAATTCTCAATTCAACTTCATCTAGGAATTGGATTCCCAATCCAATTTCTTAATGGGCTTCCTACAAGCCCACACCTAATGGGCCTAGACCTAAGTAATCAATTAGGCCCTACTTTAATTGATCCAATCAATTAAATTAATTCATTTAATTAATTAGATCCATCTTACTTAATTGATCTAATCAATTAATTAAATATTCCAATTGGGCTTCCTAATCTAATTAGGTCGAATCAATTAATCTAATTAATTAATTGAATTAATTCCACACTTGAATTAATTTAACCCCATTAATTAATTTAATTCAACACTTGGATTAATTTCTAGGCTAGAAATAGACTTGTCCAAGTTTTGTGTGTGACTCCTTAGGTTCACTTTAAACTAGCTGTGGGCTCACAACTTTTGTGACTTAGTTGAACAATTAATTATTTTGATTAATTAATCCAATTAATTAATTCTCTTAAAATTAACTCATTAATTCCAAGAACCCACAAGACATGGAAAACATCTAGCAATGCATCATGACTCATAGTCTAAGGTGAATGTGCGAACCTATTTCAATTATGAATACCATGCAAGTATGATCCTTCCGTCATCTAATCTCCTGATTAAGCCTAGGGCATGGATATTGAGTCGAAACCCTATTAACTCAATAACTATGTTTCAATTCCTAGTAGCTTAACTCGATGATGAATAATTAGAAAACCCCACATCTAATTTTCATCCAACCTTGGCCAAGAATTTTAGAGTCAAGTACAGTGGAACACATAGGAGATTCACCTATTCATCTAGATAGGTGACAGATCCTTTGTTGGCCACTCATTAATCTCCATACATGAAGATGTTACACCCAATATAAACCCCTTGTGATTGTCATGCAATCGGGAAATACATCAAAGTACAACATGTCATGCACAAGGTTACTATGGTGCCTCAAGTCCAAGGACTAATTCTTGCACTATCGTAACGAGAAAATTCTCATTCGACAATAGAATATTCCAATTGGGAATTTTCAGGTGGGGTTGTTTAGTATACTTGTTCCCAACAAGCACCCGCATACATGCACTAGTATCTCCACACCAATACCTATGGAACGAGGCATCCTTCTTTCGAGCCTGCATCGTATGCACAAGTCTCAACGAGATCAATGATGTCCCATCTTAACTTGGAACATTTTAAGATCACAGCCTTAGAGGCATATTCCACGATCACCATCATATGCGCAACCATGCCCCATAGCTATGTGTGATCTAAGGACTTTATCTAATTCTTATGATGAATTTAAGATAAAATTTTTTATTTAAATGATATTAATATAAATAAGAATGATTCGCAAGAGTATAAGAAAGGCCAGAACAATTGGCACGCCGGGCACTACTCTAACACATAATGCATCATCAAGCTTATGTGCCCAATCCTTTCGATTAATGCTTACCATTTTCTCAAGGATTTACTTCACTTCCCGGTTTTAGATTTCGGCTTGTCCATTTGATTGAGGATGATATCCAAGAGCTACCTTGTGTCTTACACCATACTTAGCCAAAAGATTTTCAAACATTTTATTGCAAAAATGAGAACCTTCATCACTTATAATTGCTCTAGGTATGCCAAAACGAGTAAAAATATGTTTGTGCAAGAATTTAAGCACTACCTTAGCATCATTAGTAGGTGTGACAATTGCTTCTATCCACTTGGAGACATAATCCACAACAAGCAAAATGTATGATCGGCCATTTGATGGAGAAAATGGTCCTATGAAGTAAATCCCCCAAACATCAAAGAGTTCAACTTCCATCATGTTAGTCAAAGAAAGCTCATGCCATCTAGTAATTGTTCCAGTCCTTTGACACCGGTCACATGTTTGCACAAAAGCATAATAATCCTTAAACAAAGATGACCAATAAATACCAGATTGCAATACCTTAAAAGCTATCCTTGTAGGTCCGAAATGACCACCACAAGGGGATGAATGACATTGCTTAAGAATTTTATTTGTTTCCTCCATTGGAATGCATCTCCGAATCACAGAATTTGAACACCTTTTGAAGAGCAATGGATCATCCCATAGATATGATTTCACATCATGTAAGAATTTTTTCTTTTGATGATATGTGAGGTTCGGGATAATAATCCACCTGCAAGAAAATTCACAAAATCTGCATACCAAGGTAAATTATCTTTGATTGCCAAAATAAACTCATCTGGGAAAAATTCTTTAATTGGTCCTTCAAAGTTTTCATTTTTATGCTCCAGCCTAGATAAGTGATCCGCCACCACATTTTCACTTCCTTTCTTATCTTTGATTTCAAGATCAAATTCTTGAAGAAGGAGTATCCACCGGATTAGCCTTGGTTTTGCATCCTTTTTGGCAAAGAGGTACCTAATAGAAGCATGATCGGTATACACGGTCACCTTGGTACCTACAAGATAAGTACAGAATTTATCAAATGCAAATACAACGGCTAACAATTCTTTTTCAGTGGTGGTGTAATTTTGTTGAGCATCATCAAGTGTTCGGCTTGCATAATAAATGACCCTAAACTTTTTATCTTTTCTTTGTCCTAACACTGCTCCAACCGCATAATCACTAGCATCACACATAAGTTCAAATGGTTGGGTCCAATCTGGTACCACCATAATATGAGCTGAAATGAGAGCCTTCTTGATGTGATCAAAGGCCTGTAAGCAATCAACATTAAAGTCAAATGATTTATCTTTTTCCAATAGGTTGCACAAAGGTTTTACAATTTTTGAAAAATCTTTAATGAATCTTCTATAAAACCCGGCATGTCCCAAAAAACTACGAAGCTTTCACATTGATTGGTGGTGGAAGTTTTTCAATAGCAATAATTTTTGCTCGGTCTACCTCAAGTCCTTCGGAGGACACTCGGTGACCTAAAACAATACCTTCTTTTACCATAAAATGGCATTTTTTCCAATTTAAAACAAGGTTAGTCTTCTCACATCTCTGCAAAACAAGAGAAAGATTATATAGACATAAATCAAATGAGGAGTTAAATATTGAAAAATCATCCATAAAAATTTCCATTATATTTTCCACGATATCATGAAAAATTGACATCATGCATATTTGAAATGTGGTTGGTGCATTACATAATTCAAATGGCATTCTTCAAAAAGCAAAAGTACCACAAGAGTATGTGAATGTTGTTTTCTCTTGGTCTTCGGGTGCTATGACAATTTGATTGTACCCCGAATAACCATTGAGAAAATAATAATATTGATACCCTGCAAGTTGGTCTAACATTTGATCAATAAATGGGAGGGGAAAATAGCCTTTACGAGTAGCTTTGTTGAGTTTTCTATAATCAATCCACACTCACCAACCTGTGACCATCTTTGTTGGTATTAATTCATTGTTATCATTTTGAATTATGGTCATGCCACCCTTTTTTGGAACTACATGAACTGGACTCACCCAAGAACTATCAGAAATTGCATAAATAATTCCAGCATTCAACCATTTCAAGACTTCATTTCTTACAACCTTTTTCATTGCAGGATTTAGTCTATGTTGATGTTCAATAGATGGTTTGTAAGATTCTTCCATTAAGATTTTATGCATGACAATTGAAGGACTAATACTTTTTAAATCAGAAATTGACCAACCAATAGCAGATTTGTGCTCTCTTAAAGTACGAAGCAATTTCTCAACCTCTAAAGGAGATAGGGTTGCAGAAATAATTACCAGATACATGTTGTTAGCTCCTAGAAATTCATACCGCAAATGCTCGAGAAGTGCTTTCAACTCCGGTGATATTGTTTGTTTCTTGATTATGGTATCTCCTATTGCTTCCTTGCATTTATCCTTTTTCAACTCCATCTCTCCTGATTCAAGAAAGAGCAAGTAATGCATTAAATCATCATTATCAATATCATGGTCATTACCTTGCATTATGGAATGAACAATGCATCGCTCTAAAGGTTCGATAGGAATTTGCTTGAGGAAATGATCATGCAAGCAAGTTTCTAACATTTCAATCCTATTACAAGTATGTGGTTCCTCTTGAAACTTCAATACACAATAAATGTTAAACATTACTTCATCCTTATTAACTCTGAGAGTTAATTCACCGCGTTGCACATCAATCAAAGCACGCCCCATAGCAAGGAATGGTCGACCAAGAATTAAAGTAATTTCTTGGTCTTCTTCCATATCTAACACCATAAAATCTGCAGAAAATATGAATTTATCCATTTTTACCAATACATCTTCAACAACTCATCTTGGATAAGTGAGAGTCCTATCCGCCAATTGCAAGGTGATAGTGGATGGCTTGACTTCTCCAATTCCTAATTTCCTGAAAACAGAAAGTGGCATCAAATTAATACTTGCTCCAAGATCACATAATGCTTTATCAAATAAAGATCCTCATATGGTACAAGAAATAGTAAAACTCCATGTCTTCACTCAATTTCAATTCAAAAGGGACAAATGAAGGCGGCATTCCAAAGGGGTCAAATGAAGGCAATGTTCCATGTCTTTACTCAAATTCCACTTAACTCAAATTCCACTTAAAGGGGGAAATGAAAATGGTGTCCTATATCCTTACTCAAATTCCCTTCAAATAGTACAAAGCATGAAACTGAAGTTATTGAAAACCAAATCCCAGCAAATAAAGAAAAAGAAGTGGATTCATCTTCAAATTTTCAATGCTCCTAAGATATGAGCATAAATTAATAAGAGCATAAACTATCACTAGTATTCCTTGATATGAGTGTAAAAGGTTTATAAGTCAAATCAATTAATCTAACAACTTGAAATTCAAATTGAAGACTCCTTGTTATGAGTATAAACTACTGTTCGTGAATATTATGCAAACTGCAAGTGAACGGTGTCAAGTTTTAATACAACAGTTAGTTGAGTATCGTATCCACAAAGATTGTAAAAAAAAATTGAATTAAGTATCATAATTCAAATACTCTTAATTTTATCTAGAAAATCGAGTGATGATTAGTAGACAAAGTATAGTAAGATAAAAAATGCAAAGACAATAGTGAAGTTCTTAGAAGCAATACAACAAATACCTTATGAGTAAGAAATTTTAGATGAATAACTCATCTAATTATCACCTATGTTCTTTCTTCCAAAATATACTAATTCAAGTCAATAACAGATGTAAGTTAAAAATTCCTAAACTCATCAATTTCCTCTCTCGAGCACCAAATTGACTATAAGTTCCAACATAAAATTCAATATCTCTATAAAATTTCAAGAAGAAAATTCTACAAAAGTTCAATGAATTTTTCTTCAAAACTTCAAAGGTTTCATAAGGTTCTCAACTTTATGATTGCTAGGTTGTGTTATCTTTATGAACATGTATAATCTTCCCTCTCTTGAATATCGAATCTCTCAATTAATGACCAAATAATCAAGATATAATACTAAACAAGATAACACAAAAAAGATGAATATTGAATTAATAATGATTAGAACTCAAAAAATAGGATCAAATAAGGTTACATCATCATCTAAAAA
Source organism: Paulownia fortunei (assembly GCA_019321725.1). NCBI lineage: Eukaryota > Viridiplantae > Streptophyta > Magnoliopsida > Lamiales > Paulowniaceae > Paulownia > Paulownia fortunei. Next base: position 8,023,245 of record CM033108.1, read on the forward strand.
GAAAATTTTAGTTCATCATAGATGAATACAACTTTAAGAAATACATAAGAAAGAGCATAGAAATTGTTCACCAATTTATGAAATGAGAGGAATGGTTGAAGCTCTTCTTGTCTCCAAGAATGACTTTCTTGGTAGATGCTAATCTTTTCTTCAATTTCTCAAAATGATTGCTCCCTTTTCCTCCTCTCAAGAGTCTTCCAAAAACCCCTAAAATCCTCCTCCTTTAACTCTTGGTTTTTCTCCCATTTTTATCTTCACACAACTCCCTCTTTTGCAAGTTGTAGCCAACCTATTTCTTAGCCATGTTGTCTAATCTTTTAACAATCATTTTTCTTCTTTTTAGCCTTTTTTTTTTATTTTATGACACACTTTTTAGCCCATAAAATCTGGTTCAAGTCTCTCTCATCATATCTCTTTTATTCTCTTTAAATCGGGTAAAAAGAAAAAGTAAACCACCTGTAGGAAGTGTGACCATGTCGGGGCATGCTCAGACCATACTGGGGCATGTGTTTTGTGTTGAGGCATGCTCATACCATGCCACGACATGCACTTTTGTGCTTTCTTTTCTTTATTCGTAGGCCATGCCACGGTATGGTATGACTGTGCTGGGGCAAACCTTCAATTTTTTCATATTTTTAGCTTGTTTTGTTCCTCATTTTCCTTCTTAACTTGCATTTTGGAGAGTTGTTCTGTAATGCATCAAAATACGCATAAAAACTAGATAAATTGCTTAAGATCAATCAAATAATTAGTCTAGAAGTACTTAATTTATTGGTATAAAACCAACTTATCAAATATCCTCAAATTTGAAGATTTGCTTGTCTTCAAATATCAAAAATGAATTCTATATAACATCCCCTCTATGAATCATATTACCAAAGTCAAGAAAGATTTTTCTAACATCTCATCTTAAAAGATTAAAAAATATACCAAGTTTACATGTTAACATGCATATTGTTTTCATTTTACTTTATGGTCTTGTGTGTGTGAGTGTGAAACTAGTAGTTTATCTACTTGTATTTATCATCCGGATAGATTTATAAAGCCAACTACTCCTATTTGATCCACTTTTGAAATGCTTACCAAACTCCATTGGCTTATTTTTCATACTAGTTTCTACTAATATAGGTAGATCATAGCATCAAAAACTAAAAGGACTTTCAAAACTTGTATTTTAAGGTTTGGGTAATAGTGAAAAAACATAAAAAAATATAACTAAAAATTACCCATTTTACACAATTTTACTAGAATCTTTATGATTGAGCCCAACTTTTTCATCAATCATTTCATTTTTCTTTATTGAACATTCAATTTTTCTTCTTTTTGGTCTTTGGTTACCCCCAAAACTTATTTCTTTTGTTATATACAATGGGGGCTCATTTGTTTTAAGGAGTTCAAATCATACACCCAAATTCATAATCTCTTCATTTTCATCATTTTTCAAATTTTTTTCTTTTTTTTTTCTTTTTTTTTTAACAATAATTCATTCAAGAATGATTATGTAAATAAGAAAAAAAAGAGTCAAAAATTAGAATTTTTCGTAACGCTCGATAATATGTATAGGGTGTCCGAAGAATTATTTCAATAGGCTTAAGAGGGGACTAGGGAATAATTCAAGTATAGGTTGGCTTCAAAGGTTCAAACGGTCTAAAAATGGCCTAAATTATCTCCTAATGTTATACCACCTAGGATCTCGCCTCGATTAGTGATCAAACAAGTTTTAGAGGTAGGTGAGATCATTCAAGAACAATTAACCTTTTAAACTGTCTCTAAACAAGTAAATATAATTCAACAAACTATTTAGTGCATCAAGATTCACAAGACCTCATAAAGTAAATAAAACCAATTTTGGATATTTAGACACGTAAACAAATGTACATATTCTAATATTCATTTTTTTTTCAAACATGCAAATAGTTCATTACTAAATTTGACAATCAATAAACTAAACAAGTCAATGAACTAAACTCAACAAGCTACAAACAAGCATTAAACTTCTCAAGCAACAAGCTATTATCCTAAACTCTTGAACTCTCCCCCAAACTTAATATAAACATTGTCCTTAATGGTTGAGAGAATTGTAAAACAATAGAAATTTCTTGAAAATGGGTTAACCTACAAAAATGAGTAAAATATTAAGAGACAATCATCATGATATGCAACAACACAAGAATAACAAGAAATAAAACTACACACACAAATACAAGAACAGAGAGCTTAGGTTGGCTCCCAAGAAATGTTTTGTTTAAAGTCTTTAGCTAGATTGAACTGAATACCTTAGGTTGCTTCTCCAAATAGAAAATTAGACATCTTTGAAATTTTATTTTTTGTAATAATGTTTCAACATCCTTACCTTTAAACTCAACTACCCCATATGGAAATGTCTTGTTGACAATGATGGGACCGGACCATCTAAATTTTAATTTTTCTAGAAAAAATTTTAATTTAAAATTGAAATGTAACACAAGTTGTTTGGGTTGAAATTCCCTTCTCAAGATCATTTTGGCATGCCATTATTTTATTTTTTTCTTTATATATTTTAGTATTTTTATAAGCATCAAACCTAAATTCCTCCATTTTATTGAGTTGCAACAATCTTTTTTCTCCAATTACCTTTGTACCAAAATTTAATTATTGCACAACCTAATATGCTCTATGTTCTAGCTCAATGCGGAGGTGACAAGTTTATCCAAAAACTAATCAATAAGAAGACATACCTATAAGAGTTTTATATACTGTCCGGTATGCCCACAATGCATTATCAAGCTTACGTGCCTAATCCTTTGGATTAATGCTTATCGTTTTCTCAAGGATTTACTTTACTTTTCTCGATTTGAGATAAAAATCGAATTGTAATACCTTAGAAGCTGTCCTTATAGGTCCAAAATGACCACCACCTGGGGATGAATGACAATGCTTTAGAATTTTATTTGTGTTCTCCATTAGAATGTATTTTCAAATCACAGACGCCTTTTGAAGAGTAAGGAATCATTCCATAGATATAATTTTACATCATATAAGAATTTTTTCTTTTGATGATATGTGAGGTCCCGGGGCAATAATTCACTTGCAAGATAATTCACAAAATCTGCATATCAAGGTAAATTATCTTTGATTGCCAAAATAAACTCATATGGGAAAAATTCTTTAATTGGCTCTTCAAAGTTATCATTTTTCTGCTCTAACCTTGATAAGTGATCAACCACCATATTTTCACTTCATTCTTATCTTTGATTTCAAGATCAATTTCTTGAAGGAGTATCCACCGCATTAGCCTTGGTTTTGCATTCTTTTTAGCAAAGAGGTACCTAATAGCAGCATGATCGGTATATACTATCACCTTGGTACCTATTCATAAAATATTTTACAAACCGCAAGTGCATGGTATCAAGTTCTAATACAATGGTGAGTTGAGTATCATATCCACAAAGATTGTAATAAAAAATTGAATCAAGTACCATAGTTCAAATAGTCCTAATTTTATTTAGAAAATCAAGTGATGATTGGTAAACAAAGTAAAATAAGATAAAAAAATGCAAAGACAGTAGTGGAGTTCTTAGAAGCAATATAACAAATACCTTATGAGCAAGATAATTTAGAGAAATGACTCACCTAATTTTTATCTATGTTCTTTCTTTCAAAATACATCAATTCAAGTCAGCAACACATATAAGTTAAGAATTCCTAAACTCATTAATTCCCTCTCTTGAGTGCCGAATTGATTATGAGTTCCAACATGAATTTCGATACCTCTATAAAAATTCAAGAATAAAACTCTACAAAAGTTTAATGAATTCTTCTTCAAAACTTCAAAGGTTTCATAAGCTTTTCAACTCTAAGATTCCTAGATTTTGTTATCCCTATTATCATGTATAATTTTTCATCTCTCAAGTGTCGAATCTCATACATCAAACAATCTCAATTAGTGGCCAAATAATCAAGATGAAATACTAAACAAGATAATATAAACAAGATGAATAACTTGAACTATTATTGTTTGGATTTTAAAAAATATGATCAAATAAGGTTACATCATTCTCTAGAAAGAAAAATTTAGTTCATAATGGATAAATACAACTTCAAAAAATGAAATTGTTCACCAATTTGTGAAGTGGGGAAAATGGTTAAAGCTCTCATTGTCTCCAAGAATGGCCCTTATCTCCAAGCCTCCCCTATTTTGGTTCTAAAAAAATGAATGGATTTTGTCTCCAAGAACCAATCCCTTAATGCCCCTTTGGTTGATGCTAATCTTTCCCTTTTAACTTATCTCAACGATTCTTTCTCAAAAAAAAAATCCTAAAATCCCTTATCTTTCATGGCTTTCCCCCCTTTTTTCTCTCCACCAATTTAGTGTATCCCACTAGAGCGTCACATGGGAAATGATGTATAGGTATATCTAATGTGTATATCTCCTAAAAATGCCAATATTCGTGATCCTATGTCACTTGTCGCAAAAAAATACATCAGTATCTTTTTGGTTAGCAGGGCAGTGCCTAGGCGTAAAATAATGGCGCCTACGCGCCTTGTATTCTGTTTTGGCAGCCTTAGATGGCAGCCTCTTGAGCTTGGTTTTTCTTATTGAGATCGACAAAATTTTATTTTATGGTAAGCATAGAAGTTATATATCTATCTCTTGACTTTTAAATGGCTCAAGAATCAAGTTAAAATGATATTTGAGCAATACGTTATAATTAAAATACAAAAATTGCCATCAGTTGCAGCACAATTTGGATTCTTCAACATTTTAACCAAGTTTTTAGTTTATTTCTATTTTCTTCTCCTTTTGTCAATACCTACAAGATTTCAAACTAAATACACAAAAAGTAATAAATTTTTTGAAAACAAACCAAATGTTAATCAAAAGGTATATGAATTATTGGTATTAAACCAACTTATCAGTACCTACGAGATAAGTATAAAATTTATCAAATACAAAAATAACAGCAAACAACTCTTTTTCAGTGGTGGTGTAATTTTGTTGGGCATCATCAAGTGTTTGGCTTATATAGTAAATGGCCCTAAAATTTTTATCATTTCTTTGTCCTAACACCGCCCCAACTGTATAATCACTAGCATCACATATAAGCTAAAATGGTTGGGTATAATCTAGTACCACTATAACAGGAGCTAAAATGAGAGCTTTCTTGATATGATCAAAGGCCAATAAGCAATCAACATTAAAATCAAATGGCTTATTTTTTCCAAAAGGTTACATCATGGTTTTACAATTTTAGAAAAATCACTAATGAATCTTCTATAAAACTTGGCATGTCCCAAAAAACTATGAATATTTTTCACATTGATTGGTGGTGGAAGTTTTTCAATAGCAATGACTTTTGCTAGGTTTATCACAAGTCCTTCGGAGGACACTCGATGACCTAAAACAATACCTTTTTTTACCATGACAAGGCATTTTTTTTAATTTAAAACAAGGTTAGTCTCCTCACATCTCTGCAAAATAAAAGAAAGATTATGTAGACATATATCAAATGAAGAGCCAAATACTAAAAAATCATCCATAAAATTTTTTATTATGTTCTCCACCATATCATAAAAAATTACCATCATGCATCTTTGAAATGTGGTTGGGGCATTACATAATCCAAATAGCATTTTTCAAAAAGCAAAAGGTATGTGAATGTTGTTTTATCTTGGTCTTCGGGTGCTATGACAATTTAATTATACCCTGAATAACCATCAAGAAAATAATAGTATTGATACCCTGCAAGTCAATCTAACATTTGATCAATTAATGGAAGGGAAAATGGTCTTCACGAGTAGCTTTGTTAAGTTTTCTATAATCAATACATACTCTCCATCCCATGACCATTCTTGTTGGTATTAGTTCATTATTATCATTTTGAATTATGGTCATGCCATCCTTTTTTAGAACTACTTGAACTGAACTCACACAAAAACTATCAGAATTTGCATAAATAACTCTGGCATTCAACCATTTCAAGACTTCATTTCTTACAACCTCTTCTTTTATTATAGGATTTAGTCTATGTTGATGTTCAATAGATGGTTTGTAAGATTTTTCGATTAAGATCTTATACATGACAATTGAAGGACTAATACCTTTAAATCAAAAATTGACCAACAAATAGCAGATTTATGCTCTCTTAAAATATGAAGCAACTTCTCAAACACCTAAAAATTTATATCGTAAACTCTCGAGAAGTGTTTTCAACTCTAGTGATATTGTTTGTTCCTTAATTGTGGTATCTCATATTAGTTCCTTGCATTTATTCTTCTTCAACTCTACTTCTCCTGATTCAAGAAAGAGCAAGTAATGCATTAATCCATATCATGGTCATTATCTTGCATTATGGAATGAACAATGCATCGCTCTAAAGGTTCGATAGGAATTTGTTTGAGAAAATGATCATGTAAGCAAGTTTCTAACATTTCAATCCTATTACAAGTATGTGACTCCTCTTTAAACTTCAATTCATAATAAATGTTAAACATCATTTCATCCTCATAACTCTTAGAATTAATTCACCGAGTTGCACATCAATCAAAACACACCTAGTAGCATAGAATGGTCAACCAAGAATTAAAAAAAAAATTTGGTCTTCCTCCATATCTAACACCACAAAATCTATAGGAAATATAAATTTATCCACTTTTACCAATACATCTTCAACAACTACTCTTGGATAAGTGAGAAACCTATCCGCCAATTGTAAGGTGGTAGTGGATGGCTTGACCTCTCCAATTCCTAATTTCTTAAAAATAGAAAGTGGCATCAAACTAATACTTACTCCAAGATCACATAATACATTATTAAGAAAGATCCTCCTATGATACAAGAAATAGTAAAACTCCCTGAATCCTTCAATTTTTGAGAAAGCTTTTTTTGTAAAGTGGCACTACATTCCTTTATAAGATTCATATTTTCAAATTCGACCAATCGTCTTTTTTTTTACGTCACATCTTTCATGAACTTGGCGTAGTTGGGCATTTACTCAAGAACATCTGCAAAAGGAATGTTGATATGAATTTTCTTGAAGATTTTCAAAAATTTTGCAAATTGTGAATCAATCTTTTTCTTTTGAAATCTTTGTAGAAAATGAATGCGAATATTAAATTTAGGACAAATTTCAAAGTTAGTAGTAGAATTTAGTATCTCAACCTCTGATTGTTCATTTGATTGTCTTTCTTCTTCCTTTGGTTGTTCCTCCATAGGACTTTGACATGAAGTGCTTGCCATTGGCTCATTAATGTTTGAACTTCTAATTTTTGGCCCCTTGATTTTGGTTCCATTTCGAAGTTGGATAGCTTTGCAATGCTCACTTGGATTAATTTCTTTATCACTTGAAAAGTTTTATATATGATTTTGAGCATTGATTTCATTAACAAGTTGTCCAATTTGAGTTTTCATTGATTTTATTTAAGCTCCTAAACTTGAAACTAGCTGCCCTAATTGAGCTCAATAATTGAGCTCAATATTGTCTATCTTTACTTCATCCTTATTCAATCGGGCTCTTATTTCGCCAATGAAAGTGCTTAGCAAATCCTCTAATGATTCATTTTTCTCACCTACTTGAGGGTTGGGATTTGGTGGATTGTTGTAACCCAGTGGGAATTGAAGCACATTTTGATTTTTGGATTATTTCTAAGCCCTGGATGATAATAAGTAGGTAATTGATTTCTCCTAAAATTAAAATTATGGTTATTGACAAAGTTTACATACTTATTACCTTTGGTTTCCATTAATGAAATGCTAGTGGATGCCATGCAATCCATTCTTTGATAAGTTTTATTAGAAGGTTAAGCTGCAAATTAGTTAGAAAGAGCATAAATTTGTGCAGCTAATTGTGTAAATAAATATACCTCAAGAACACCGCCAACCTTTTCAATGAAAGACCTCTTGGAAGGCCATTAATAGCTATCAGTAGCCATCTGCTCAAAAAAAAATATGGGCTTCGTCTGTGGTTTTAGACATTAAAGTCCCACCTACGACAGCATCTAATATGGTTCGAGTTTTCTCGTTCAAACCATTATAGAAGTATTGTACCTGTTGTCAATCCTCATAACCATATTGAGGACACATTCTTAGAAAATCCTTAAGCCTCTCCCAAGCTTCATATAATGGCTTAAAATCTTGTTGGTGGAATTGAGCTATCTCACTCTTGAGTTGAAGTGTCTTACTTGGTGAAAAGTACTTAGCAAGAAATTTTTGTATGTCATTCGAACTCGGTATGCTACTTGGTGCAAAAGATTGTAGCCATAGTCTAGCTTTGTCCTAGAGTGAGAATGAAAATAAGCAAAGTCTAATGGCATCGTCGGACACTCCATTCATTTTGATAGTGTCACAAATCTCAAAAAAATATGGCTAAGTGTGTATTAGGATCCTCTAACGTATTTTCTCTAAATTAATTCTGTTACACCATGCTAATGAGAGTTGGTTTAAGCTCAAAATTATTGGCATTGATTGGTTATCAAGCTATCCACAGTAGTTTTGGTTCATGGTTGGTTGAAACTAGTTCCAAAGAGCTCATTGTAGTGGTGGTTGTTGCAATAGAAGATTAGTGTTCACATTGGCATTGTTGATGTTATCCGTCATAACTTGATTGCCAAATCTTTTTGCTGCTCTAATAGCTTGAAGAGTCCATTCGATTTCTTGATCAAAATAACCCAAGTCAAGACTCCTAACCTTACGTATACAAATACGTATAATCCAATACAAGGTAAGATAACAACAAAATATGGGAAGAAAGTAAAAATAATCTAAACAAAAATCAAGACTAAGTCATAACAATATTAATACAATTATGATAAAATAATTCCCAACAACGGCGCCAAAAATTTATTTATGAATATTATACAAACTGCAAGTACACAGTATCAAATTTTAATATAATGGTGAGTTGAGTATCATACCCACAAAGATTGTAATAAAAAATTATATCAAGTACCATAGTTCAAATAGTCTTAATTTTATCTAGAATTCGAGTGAAGATTGATAAACAAAGTAAGTAAGATAAAAAATGCAATGGCAAGAGTAGAGTTCTAATAAGCAATACAACAAACACTTTCTGAGCAAGAAATTCTAGATGAATGACTCACCTAATTATTACCTATGTTCTTTCTTCCAAACCTTACCAATTCAAGTAAAAAATATATATGAGTTAACAATTCCTAAACTCATCAATTCCCTCTCTTGACCGCTGAATTGACTATGAGTTCCAACATAAATTTCGATATCTCTATAAAAATTCAAGAATAAAACTCTACAAAAGTTCAATGAATTATTCTTCAAAACTTCAAAGGTTTCATAAGATTTTCAACTCTATAATTCTTAGGGCACGTTATCCTTATGATCATATATAATATTCTCTTTCTCGAGTATCGAATCTCATACATCAAATAATCTCAATTAATGGCCAAATAATCAAGATGCAATACTGAACAAGATAACACAAACAAGATAAATAACTTGAAAATGATTGAAACTCAAAACACAGGATCAAATAATGTTATATCATCCTCTAGAAAGAAAAGTTTAGTTCATCATGGATGAATACAATTTCAAGAAATTTATAAGAAAGAGCATGAGAATTGTTCACCAATTTGTGAAATGAGAGAAATGGTTGAAGCTTTTCTTGTCTCCAAGAATGGTTTCCTTGGTTGATGTTAATCTTATTTTCAACTTCTCAAGAATGATTGCTCCATTTTCCTCCTCTCAAGAGTCTTCCAAAAACCCTTAAAATCGCCCTCCTCTAACTCTTGTTTTTTCTCTCATTTTTATCTCCACCTAACTCCGTTTTTTGCAAGTTGCAGCCAACTCATTTCTTAGTCATTTGTCTCATCTGTTAACAATCATTTCCCTTCTTTTTAGCCTCATTTTTCTTTATTTTATGACATATTTTTTAATCCATAAAATCTGGTTCAAGTGTCTCTCATCATCATATCTCATTTATTCCCTTAAAATCGGGTGAAAAGAAAAAGTAGACTGCGTGCAGAAAATGTGATCATGCTGGAGCATGCTCAGACCATGTCGAGGCATGCTAAGACCATGATGGGGCATGCTTAGACATGTTGGGGCATGCATTTTGTGCTGAGGCATGCTCGCATCATGCTAGCTACTAGATTGGCATGCTCATACCATGCTGCGGCATGCACCTTTGTGCTTGTTTTTCTTCATTTTTAGGCCATGCCATGATACAATCATACCATGCCGCAACATGCCTTCATATTTTTTATATTTTTGGCTTGTTTTGTCCCTCATTTTTCTTATTGACTTGCATTTTGGAGAGTTGTTCTATAATACTTTAAAATACGCATAAAAACTAGATAAATTACTTGACATCAATCAAATAATTAGTCTAGAAGTACTTAATTTGTTGGTATAAAACCAACTTATCAACTACCTATAAATTTTATATTTAAATTGAAAACTCCTTGATGCAAGTATAAACTATTTATAACTTCTAAATAAATTCAATTTAAAAACTTCTTAATATGATGATAAACTATCAATAAATTCTAAATAAATTCAAGGATAAACTATGAATGGTACCCACGAGTATAAATTATGAATGGTACCCATCAAAGGTATTACATGTGGTTAAACTATTAATTTAAAATCCCCCCCCCCCCCCAACCCAAGAAAAAAAAAAGAGGGTTTCTTTGAAGTATGTTATAACTTGATTCTTTTGTTGGAACAAGTAGGCAATTTATATATTTTCTAAGTTTAGTCATGAGTGCAAAATAAATTATGTTTTCTTTTCCTGTAGGTAGTAGTTTATTGTGGAAAAAAAAGTAAAAAAAAAAAAAAAACCTAACATAAAGGGGCAAAAAAAAAAAAAAGAAAAAAAAAAGAGAACCTAAAATAAAGGGGCAAGAAAATAAAAAGAAAAAAATTGAAATGAAGAATGGAGTGAAAAGTGCTTAGCTGTTGCTTCAAAATCTAGGTGTTGCCAATATATTTTCGATTGCAAATAGCCATGGGCCTCCACTTTTCCTTTAGCCCATGTGAATTAAAGTCAAGTGGATTCTGGATTGAATTGATGGGCTGAATTCACAAGGTAAATAAAAAGGGGCCAAATTGACTAAAGAAGGGATGTAGGGCTCATAAACTCAAAGTGGAAGTTGGCCCATCTAATGTTTATTCCTTAGTTCATTTGCTCAAGTCTTTTCAGTCATTTTTGAAATGCTCAATTGAAATAAGGTCGTGACTTATTTATTATAAAACACATTATCTATGAATAAATCTCGTGGGCATTTGTAAATAAATTAAATTTATATTAATTAAATAATAATGCGTGTAAAATAATATATAAAATATCAATTTTATATTTTTTATTTATATTTTGAGAATTTAATCAAATTTAATTTTCAAAGTAAATAATTAATTAATTGATATCAACACAAATTAGTAATTCAAATTACATGTTATGATGTCAATTAAATTATGAAGGACGAATCAAATCATGTCATTTCATCAAATGACATTAAAATGAAAATATGTTTTGAATCTGTAGCACAATTTATATATTCAAAATTTATTGAATAGATGAGATGTATCTAGGGAGAATTTGCTTTGAACCGACTATTCTCTAGTTACACACATCATGTTATTTCACAATTGAATCAAATTAAGAAGAACCTAAAGTTAGGGATTTATCAATAGGTATTATTGCACCAATACCCAACCAAAGAGCGACTACGATACCAATAAAAAAGACGGTTGTCACTACTGGACAACGAAAATCCTACAAGTATAAATAAAAATTATCTCTAAAGAGTTAAAGACACAACAACATAAGTTGAGAACAAAAAGTCTAAGTAAGAAATGTGTTGAAGGTAATTCCCAATTTAAAGCGATCAAATTCAAGAAGTATCAAGGTAAAAATCAATACATTCATCACAGATTCTATTCAAATTATAGCGTTTAATTTCAGATTATAATGTTAAACACTCGAATTAACATTATTGGAGAGATAAGAATGCTAAACCATCAAATAACGTTATTGGAGACCAAATCAATCTTGAAGGAGATCAAATGATCAATTCTATCAATATTTTCAAATTCAAGAAGTCAATGTTCTTAAAGTTCTAATGTTTGATTGAAGATCGTGGTGCTAAACTTTTGAATTAACGTTATTGAAAAATTCAAAAAAATATTAAATTAGCGATTCTACCTGTAAAATTTCAAATTCCAAAAGTTATTTATTCTTGAAAAGAAGAATTAAAAAGTCAAAAAGAGATTGTACTCAATATATTTATTTAATAAAATTTTATTTATACTATTTTTTTTATTTGTTAGATTTACAAATAATGAGATTTGTGTTCCACGTTTGTACTTCTGATTTTCAACCAACTAAAAAAAACAAAGCCTCAATTAAAAAAGGAAAAAAAAAAAAGAGGGTCTCTTAATTGCTCATTGATCAGACTAAATTAAAAGAGTCAGCAATTGTATAAAACTGTGCTTTAAATTGGGGATAAGCAGATTCCGGCGCCTGTGCATTCAAAGTGAACAATCTTCCCTTTCGGGCACAACACACAGCAACATTATGGCGCTGGAAAATTGGGCTCTCAACTCTGAATTCAAGCTCATAATACTTAACCTTTCTCACCGAATCCTCTCTCAAACTTGACCCTACCAATTGTCCTTTCACATCAGTGCGTTTGCCTGATGCAGTGAGTGTCCGAACGACAGCTTCTCCCACCTCCTCAGCTCCTCCGAGTGCCTCAATTCTGCCAACAATTTGGTCAAGATAAAATGAACTTGGAACAAAAATCATGCTGCATTATTCAACTAATATAGAATCACAAGAAATTTTTCGCCTACTTTAAAAAACATGTCGCATTCAACAATCATGTGGAACTACTAACATACACTTTACGTTCTGTGAATTTTGAAAGGAGCCCCCCAAAAAACACATGCACAAAAAGAATAGCAAAATATCCCCCTCATGAATGAAAAGTGGTGAGCCGCTTAACCACTGCCAAAGAAGTTAGATGCTTCTTTTTTCAATTCATGAGTAATTAGCTAATAGGTTTTTCACACAGGTTTTAATGCTCTAGTTGAACTTTTACAAGGGAATAATTTTATGTCAACCCCCATATGGTACAAGGCTTTATTTAGGACAAGGAAATTATGAAGTTAGTTTACCAATTGCCATCTCTAAATTGGAAACAGATTTTTATATCATGGCAGCTCTTCCATGCCTCCACGGCTTCTAGTTATCTCTATTTGGTGTTCACTAAATGAAAATTTCAAAGTCACCATACTGAAATTTTAAATTATTTGTATCCACAGAACTCTATCTCACATCCAAGGAGAATCAAATGCTTGTTGTTTATACTCATGTAAACACAAAAAAAAAAAAAAAAAAAAAAAAACTATAAAGTTGGCAATCATTATACAAGCTTCCATTTTTTGTCATCAAAGTGGCAATGTTTGATCCGTTTCTAATGTAAGCCCGTTAATCTTTTTCTTGAGGGCACTCATAATTTCGAGACTATGTCAATCAATAATACACAATTGAAGTCTACGAATAAAATAGACTGCAGTATAGAATATTTCATTCAAAATATAGAGATGGGCGAAAAATCAAATAACACATAATCAGGGGGCATTCATATATTTCTACCTATCTATAAAATGACGAAAGTGAAGAAGGTAAGCGGTTGAAGCTGTCAATTTTGCAGTTTGGACCTTTTATACAAATTTTATGTTGTATTTTGTATTTCATATGATAATCATATGCACATCACATATATATATATATAACATGCATGTGTGCCTAATACGAAATAAAAGATGCAATACAAATTTTATTTGATGATCTATGGTGGTCGATTATGAGTTCATTTGGGGTTCATTCTATTTACTTTATGTAATGCACGATTCTTTTAATAATTAGACAGTAGTACTTATAAAGTGTCAAAAACTCCTTAAGCACAAGTAGACCAATTCTATAATTTCTATATGAATTAGAAGAGCTTACGAGAAGTCAATGGGGACGGGCGATACAATAACACTAACATTGAGCTCTCCGGTTGATCCCGGTGGACCAAACGCCACTGCTGGCTCATTCACATTCCTCCGCCGCCCTTCACCACCTCCCGGAGGAAGAGGGTCCAGTGACCTTTCTGCCTTCCCAGCTGCTCTGTACAATAACGTCTGATCCCCCAACCAACTCTCCGGGTATACAAATTCTGTTCCACCAATGAATCCCTAATTTCAGAAGGAATAATAATAGCAATAAAAATGAAATGAATACCCCAATTATTAGAGTAGCAGCACTTACTGACCAAATCCTTCATTTGTATCTATGTATCGGCTGTAGCCTCCGACCGGATAAAGCGCATCGAGTTTAAGACTCCGAGCAGCCTCCGGCGAGAAGCCCAAAAGGAAGCTCGTGACGCCGCCGAAATTGGCGCCAACAGCCAATAGAGAAGCGGAGCCGACTCCCGTGAGAAGACGCCGCCGGAACACGGACTGAAGCGGCCTCAATTGGTCGGCCGGCGGTGGGAAGGTCTGTTTGCCATCATCGGAAGATTGCGTCATGTGAATCCGGTATGGGAAGTTGGAATTGCGTGTTTGGAAGAGATGTTGCGCGCCCAACATTTTCAGTTAATGGATTCAATTTTCTTTGGGGTTTCAATAAATGAGATGAGTTGGGGATTTGCATTTTGGTGGCATTGTAAGAAGAGAAGTTGATGCTGTGGAGTTCTTGGATTTTGTCATCCACTTCTGGTGGTTCATATTTCTCCATACAAAATGGAATTACTTGAGGTCTTATAAACTATGGCTTGGAACCTTGATTGAGATTTAATTTAGTTATTATTAGTTAAAAATCTAAATTCAATAATGTTGGTGCACTAATATTCATTTTCGCAATCTCTATTATACTCTCTATGCTGACAAAAAATTGTGCGCTATTGTTCGTTGCATCAAGACGTGTCCGTTTTGAATTTTTCCGATCATTATATTTTCCCTAAAAGTTATATGATTTTTGTTGGATGACATGCTCTCAAAATTCTTCATGATAAAAATGTTCTAATGCAAGCTGTGGATCAAGACTCAAATCACTTATATTTAGAAACAAAAAAATTTCATAAGTTGATTAATTACTCTAATACCACTTGTTATGTCTCAAGAATGTGAAATGTCTTGGGTGGGGGGCCGTTGGAACATATTTTCAAAATTTTAAACGTTTGTTTTTCATCTCATGAAATTTTTTCACTTTTTACTATTTTAAATACATAAATTATGTTTGTTTTATTCAATCTCATTACAAATAATTTATTTTATTTTTTAATTTTCTCGCTCAAAATATTTCTCAACCATATTCCCCTCATTTTCAAATTTATTCTTAAATAATATCAATTAATCTTTTCCTTTCAATCAACTAATTTCTCCCTACAACTACACACTCTCTCATTAATATATTTTTATTACTATCTACATTAATAACATGAGACACACAACTAGCCACTAACTCTCTTTAACATATTTTTATTATCAATTATATCATTACTGTAGAACTCACCACTTAAAATTTATTTTACTAAAATATCTAACTCACATAAAATATTAATGGTGGACTCTACAACTATCAAATCATTTAATATTATATACATATAATTTGAAAATGATTTTATTTAAAACAATAAATCAAACATAATTTCATATTTATATTTATAAATTTCCTATCTAAAAATAATTATCCAAATATATTTTAAATTTTACACAAAAATCAATAAAACTTCTCTTAAAATACTAAAAATAAAAATTCTCCCTAAAAGAAAATAAAACATCCCCTTATTTTTGCTTGCACGATTTTGCTATTTGTCAAAATTCAGCTGCATAAGCTTTAAAGTGTTTACAAGAAGTGTCAAACTCTGCTGATTACTTAGTTCAGTTCAGTCAATTTGTGAGTTGTCACTTGGCTATTTTCAGCTGGCAGTCATTCAGTAGAAGTTTTGGATTAAAAAAAAAAAACTTACTAACATTTTGTTTACTTTTAGAAAAATGTAATCTTATGCAACTTTTAAGATCAATGAAGCAATTGAGTATACAAAGTAATGGCAAATAAGCTGCAATATAAACATACATACATACATACATATATATATATATATATATACATATATATATATATGCATATATATATAATAATAAAAATGCAACAAGTGAAAAATACAGTGATTAGAAGATTTCTGTAATCATTCTATGTCCACTAATCTTCAATCATCTGGAGGAATTCATCAAGAAATCTCAAAAGACTAATATAGTCTTCCCTATTACAATTCACACTTAAGTTACTCAAATTCAATTCTCTCAACACTATGCAACTCTTCTCCACGTCAACTTACACAAAGCTCGACTTGAACTATGGCTAGCCTACACTAATGATATAATTGAGTATAAATAAAAGATAGAATTGTTTTTTCTTTATCTTTTTCTTTTTCTTTTTTTTTTCTCGACTTATCTACTTCTAGGCCTAACTCAACTTTCCTACTATTTAGCTCAAACTCTCTTTTGCTACATGAGTCACTGGATTGCTCTCTTGGGCTTTTGGACTTGGACAAATTTAAACTTTTTGCTTTTGCTTTGATCGCTTAATACTTCAAATATCACTTAAATAGCTCAAAGATGTTTTTGTTGGTCCTGTGCAAGTTCTTCTATAGACACTCCAAAATTCCACACATTGCAGCTTTCTTCCTCAAAATTTGTTCGTTATACACCTCTTTTTTATTCCTGGCCATTTGCTAAAGTCCTTTATGTCCTTGTTGTCTAATGTAGCCTAAATCTCTTATTCAGTCCAAGTATTTAGGCCACATTTTAAGTGTGTGAGATTGATTCACATGTGTGAGGTTCTTAGGCAGAACTGCTCAATGCGTTTAGTGAGCCCAAGGCTTCAGAGCAGGACCTAATATTTAGATCGGCTTGGGTAGTAAAAGGCAGACAAGGCCGACTAGGTATCATGGTATGGGTATTGGTTACTCATGTGAGGAGGAATCGTGGTAACTAAGTCCCCATAGAGGTAATTTGGATAGGTCTATCCTATTTAAATGCACCTTTGCCCAATGTGGATTAAGGGGAATTAGGTCTGTCCTATTTAAATGCACATTTGCCCAGCGTGGATTAAAGGGGATTTCTAGAGATTTTATGAGACCTGATAAGAAAAGAGAATCATATCTAAACTAAGTTTAAAATTTTGATTACGCAACACATGATTAATGCTTATTTTAAAGGTAATATCCTAAACTGGAATCTATCCATAAGGAAACTAAATCTAGGAAGGATTCAATTACTTTACAACTATAAATATGAGTCTCATAGAAAAATGTAAGTTTTTTTTATGACATCACTACATTCTATGGCATTGAATTGCTTACTATTCATTCTTAAATGTCTGTTTCTAACTTAAGCATTGATGGATTTTTATTGGACAAATCCTAACTCCCTTAGCCTTTATTTTGCAAGCAATTTTGGAGGCTTTTGGAGGATTTTAGTAAAAGCAAATTTCTTGATTCGTGTTATTTTGACACGTATCAAGTGACGCCGTCTATGGAAAAGCTTGAACTTGGATGTAAGAATATGACGGCTAAGAAATTATGGCAAAACACGAGGAACAAGTTGTTGGTGAGGAGAGTGGCCCAACACACATGATTTCAGCTGCTCTACCTTGTTGGGCCTGTTAGAGTAGTATCAAGCGAGTCAATTAATTTGCTCGTTCTTATACTCTTGTAAAATTAATTTTATTTATATTAATATAATTAAATGACAATCTTCATCTTAAATCTACTATTATAAGAATTAGATGAAGTTCTTAGACCACACATAACTATGGGGTATAGTCGCGTATATAATCGTGATCGTGGAATATGTTTACAAGGTTGTGGTCTTAAAATGTTCCAAGTCAAAGATTATTGAGATGGGACATTAATGATCTCACTAAAACTTATGCATATGATGCAGGCTCAAAAAGAGGATGCCTCGTCCTATAAACATTGGTGCGTAGACACTAGTACATATATACGATTGCTTGTTAGGGAATAAGTATACCAAACTACCCCACCTTGAAATGCCTAATTGAAAATATTCTATTGTCAAATGAGAATTTTTGTGTTACAATAGTGCAAGAATTAGTTGTTGAACTTAAAACACTATTGTAACCTTATTCATGACATGTTGCACTTTGATGTATTTCTCGATTGCATAATAACCATAAGAGTTTACATTAGGCGTAACATTTTTATGTATTTTTTTTTGTTATTAAAACTGTTTGTGCTTGGATGGAGGGTTTGGCATGTACCCCTATGTATTTATTAAATCACTAAAAAAGAGTACAAGAGAAGTTAAAGTGGAAAATCATAAATGAGGAATACTACTCCATTTACAAAGCAATTTGAATAAATCTCAAAACAAAGAGCAAATTTTTGATATTACGCGGCAGCGCAAATGGATCCGATCATTTTTGCTAGATTGTCGGCCATCCTTCTGCTGCTGTCTTCCACAATGTCTATACTGCCCTACCTTAATCACCCAAAGTGTAGCCATGTTTCGAAAACCTGAATGATGGAAACTCAATCCTTTCTAACTTGAGGATGCCAACTATATTTCTATGTAAATGCTAAGGAACAATAGTTCTTGAGGATTTAAGATCACAAGCTAAATTAGCGCACCAATCTGCAACTTGGTTCCCCTTACGATAGATGTGCCTAAAAATAACTTGCGTCTCTGTTCTTAACTATTAGATTTTTAAAAATAAATGTTGAAGCTCCAATGACATGGTCCAGTCCCTTATAAGATATTCAAAACCACTTGTGCATCAATTTCTACCAAAATATTATGCATACCCAGTTGTTTGCAAATTTGGGGCCCCCAGCTATCGCTAACATCTCCACAAACACGTTCATGTTAAGATCAAGATAATCATAAAAAAGAAGTTGTAGCCTACCATCATGGTCTCTCAACACATCTCCAGCCCTTGCAATTTCTGGATTTCCCCTAGCAGCCCATTGGTATTCAGTTTAATCCAATTCTCAGGCGGTTTAGACCATACAACTAGAGGTATTCATTTGGTAGAATCAGATTGAATTGAATCGAAAATTCGATTAATAGAAAATTCATTACGCCAAAATGGCATACCGAATACCAGACCAAAATAATTGGTTCGGTTCGATTATTACCGAATCTTTTTTGGTATTTCGGTTCGGTAATTCAGTAAAATAATTTTTTTAAAAAATAAAAAATAGTTAAAAATTTAAATATTACAATCAGAATTATATTTTTTATTTATTATTTTTTAATTTTGGTAAGTAAATAATAAGTAATAATATAAAAAGTAAATAAAATATATAAATATGTATATAAAAATAATAATTTTGGTACTCGGTATGGTTCGGTAAATCAAAACAAAAAACTAAAATCGAATCAAATATCGATTTTTTGTAAAAATAAAAATCAAATACCGAATCAATATTTTCGGTTCGATTTTAGTCCCTACCAAATTTTTTATTTCAGTTCGATTCGGTCGGTTTAACGAACTGTGAACACCCCTACATAAACCTTGTGTGGCAAAAGAGTCTTGTCATTCGAAAAATGAAAGCCTAGCTTATTAGCAATATGCATATCTCATTTCCAGTGCTTCATTCTCAAAATGCCACCACGATAGTTGATGTATCCGTGTACCAACTCTCCAAATGATCAATTTTGCATCAGGCGATGTCCTGCTTTGCATTATACCAACCCTCACAAAGGAACCATAGAATTAACATAGGGATCAGAATCCTGACATGTCCTCTACACACATATAGAGACGATAAAATCCAAAAATAAAGTATACTCCTCACCTGGTCCGTGTCAGGAGGTTGGAAAGAGCACACTTTAACAAAGCTGCTCCATATCTCAAAGGCAAGCAAATTACTTATAAATACATGTTCAATAATCTCTATATGTCTGCAACATTGGCATTGGGAAACCATATTAAATTCTTTCTGCTGAATCCTGCTATCAAGAGGTAACTTGTCATGAACTAACCTCACAAGAAAAATTGATGACGAAGATACTAGGAATGAATTATTGGGGTTTCGACGAATAATTTATGCCATAAGCTCTATCAGAATATTAGTTGATGGAAATATTGTACTTACATGATATTTATAATTAGAATAGATTCGTCGCTTTACCTAAGAGTATGAGTCATTTATCCACTATTAGGTGCTTCCTATAACTTGTGAGATCTTGAAATTAATAGGTTAATTTCAAGAGAATTAATTAATTGAAATAATTAATTTATTCAATTAAGTCATTAGAGTTGTGATCCCATAGCTAGTTTAGAAGAGTGAATATAAGGGGTCACACAATAAGTTAAAAAGAGTATACTTCTAGTTAGAATATATTCGAGGGTTGAATCAAATTAATTAATAAAGAATAATTAAGTTGGGACTCAAATTAATTTAAGGAGCTAAATTAATTTATCTAATTAAATAATATCATTATTTAATTGGACCTAATGAGATTAGGGTGTCCATGTGGAGCTAATTAATTAATTAATTGATATAATCAATTAATTAAGTAGGGTATAAATTAATTTAAGAAGTTAAATTAATTTATCCGATTAAATAATATGGTTATTTAATTGGACATAATATGATTAGGAGCCCTACATATGATCAAGTTAATTAACTTATATGATCAATTAAATAAATTGAGCATATTAAATAATAGAATTATTTAATAGATTCAAATATGATTAGAAAGTCTAAGTGAAACTAATTAATTAATTGACTGGATCATATAATTAAGTTGGACTTATTTAATTGATGGAGATCATTAATCAAAATTAATTTAACTAATTCAAGTCCAAGTTCAAGATAATGGGCTCGTAGGAGGCCCATTAGAAAGTTTAATTACAAGAATTAAATTTGTCTTAGAGTTTGATGGAAAGAAATAAACAAATAGGAAAAGAAGCAAGAGGAAACCTAGTCGGACCAGGGTGAGAGAAGCCTTATAAAAGGATTCCCCTTTGGCCAAAAAATTAAAGTGAGAGGCTCTTGGAAAGAGCCAAATCGACCAGCACAAAAACAGAAGAAATCCTTCCTCTTTTTATTCTCTTTGATTCATTTCCTCTATCAAAAGGTTACTTTTGATAATTGTTTAATTTAACTATTGAATAGATGAATTGAACTCCAAATATTCTAGAGTAGAATAGGCTTTTTGGGTCTACTAGCATAGACTTAATCGGTGTGGAAATCTCTAACATATAGATACATTTAGAGGGAGTAACACTTGAGACTCTAAGTGAACCGTTTCCAACAAGAGGACTATGGAATCAAGATGTGCAAAAGAAGTTCATGGATGCATTGGAAATTCATGAAAGTGCACATGGATAATTCGATACTCGTGAAGATGTTTGTGGAGAGATAATAATTTTGATCGTTACATACATCATCTTCAGTTGGAGTGTGGATTAAGGTAAAGGTTTTGGAAACCTTCAAGCTATAGGTATTGAAAAACACATAACTGAGTAATTGCAAATGGGTTTCGGGATTCATTATATTACCTGTGATATAATTATATTTTATATTTTAGGAAAAAAATTAATTTATACATTTTATAGGATCATGCAAATCCAACAGGGATATGGTGCTTCCTAACATAAAATTAAGAAAGGGGCCCATCAATGGCACGAACAGGGGCGCCACCTAGACATCAACCAAGAGTTGAGAAGCTCGATCATTCAGTTTGGACCTTAGGATATAAGAGGCCCTCACATGCCTTATAATGATGCCCTGATCATCATAGCCACCATTGCAAGCTATGATGTTGGCTATGGTGCTCATTGATTATAGAAGTTTAGTTGACATCCTTTTATATGAAGGATTTAATCTAATGGATATGGGAAGGGCAAAGTTGCAGCCGGCAAACACTACACTTTTTGGGTTTGTTGGTGGAAGAATACGACTTCTATGGTAGGTGATCCTGCCCTTATCTTTTGGGACAGAGCCCCTAAAGAAGTTCGTGATGGTAAAGTTCTTGGTTGTTGATGACCCCTCGATGTATAATGCTATTTTAGGCCAACTTATGCTTAATATATTTCAAGCAGTGATTGCTATGAAATTCCTAATGAGGGAATGAGATAGGTGAAGCTAAGGAGACTAGCACGCAACATAGAAGTGATATATTGAAGCTATAAATAATGGAGACAAGGGCAAGGATGTGGATATAGACCGCCCTAAATAAACCAAATGGAAGTAGGAGTAGCTAGACCTTCATCTTATATATGACCAAATGAGTAACTCGTGTTGGTCATGCTGCAAAGATAAAACTACTAGGGTTGGACCGCAACTCAATGCTAAACTAGCTGAGCTGTTGATCCAATTCTTAAGATAAAACACGAATGTGTTTGCCTGGGCAGCATATGATCTGGTGGGATAAGGCCAAAAGTGGCCATGTATCACCTGAATGTAGATTTGACTTACAAGCCTCTAAAATTTAAAACGCAACACTTTGGGTTAGATAAAAATAATATTATATAGGCAGGAGTGCCGAAGTGATGGATGTCGGACACATCAAGGAATCCAATTCCCTGAAAGGCTATCCAATGGTTTCTTGTGCCTAAAACCATGAGAAGTGATGGATGTGTATTTTCATGATCTTTTGACTAGAATAGATTAGCTCGTAGACTCTATATTAGGCTGTGAGCTATTGAGCATGATGGTTACTTTTCAAGGATACCACCGTATATTGCTTCACCCCGAGGACTAGAAGAGAGCCAATTTCATAACATCATTAGATACTTATTATTATTTTGTTATGTTCTTCGAACTTAATGCAGGTGCAACTTATCAACGATTGGTGGATTGTATGTTCAAGAACTATCTCAAATAAAATATAAGGTATGCATAGAGTATCATACCACTGACCCAACCAAAATTTTTGAGGTGTTGAGAAACTATCGCATGAAGCTGAATCTAATCAAATGCACAATCAGAGTAAGGTTAAGAAATTCCTGAATACATGATCATAGAATGAGAGATCAAAGTGAATCCAGAAAAAGTAAAAGCAGTGAAAGACATGCAACCCCCAAAATTAATCAATGAGATATTGTGCCTCACAGTTCGAATAACGACACTAAGTTACTTTATATCTAGCTAAGCGGACATGAGCTTACTTTTCTTCAAGATCATGAGGAAGGCAAGCAGATTTGAGTGGTTTGAAGAGTGCTAAAAGGCTTTCGAGGCCTTAAAGGAGTTCTTAGCTGAGCTACCCCTGCTAACTAAGCTAATTCTTATCAGTGGGAGAGCAGGCTATTAGCTCAGTCCTGTTAAGAGAGAAAGGAGCTCTCTACAAGCTCATTTCTATACTAGCAAACTATTGTAAGAGATTTTGAAGAAGAAGCTCTAGCTCTAGTGACTAAAGTCAAACAATGAGGCCTTATTTTCTTTCTCACAAAGTTATCATCTACACTAATTTTCTACTAAAGCTGATAAATGGAAAACCCAAAGCGTGGGGTAGAAAGATTAAGTGGGCTATAGAGATGGACGAGTATGACGTAGAATATCATCACCGAGTTGTGATAAAAGCTTAAACCCAATAGGATTTTATCCAAGAGATGACTCTGAGTTAATACGACTAAAAGAAGTAGTTGTTACGTATGGATGGCTCAGCAACAATGACATGTTATGGGGTAAGAATAGTCTTCACTAGCCTGGAAGGAGATAGACTAGAATTTGTGGTCAAGTTTTATTTTAGAAGTTCAATTAATGAAGCGAAATACAAACCCTTGGTTAGAGGGTTAAAAACGACCTTGAGGGCTGGAGCCAGGCACATTATGGTCTACTTATACTCCAGACTAGTAGCTTAGCCAGTCAAGGGGCAATTTGAGGTCAAGAAGGAGATAAGAGGGAAATATGTAGAGCATGTGGATGTCCTGCATAGGCAATTTAAAACTTTTTAGGTACACTAAATTTTCTGTACTGAGAATGCTAACAATGATTACCTATCAAAATTGACCAGGATGATGGTGGACTATAAAACAAAAAAGATCACCTTGCTTACGACATATCAGAGTAACACAGAAAAATAAATCAGTGTGGATGAAAAGAAGGGTTGGAGATCAACTTCTTCCACTTATCTGAAAAAAAGCACCCTCATAGAGGAAAAGAATGAAGTAGCTCAACTTCAAGCCAGGGTTGCTAGATTTTACATCATAGAAGGGATGTTGTATGAAATATTTTTCATGACACCATTCCTAAGGTGCCTGTCGGAGGAAGAAGGAGTATACGTGCTAAGAGAAATACATGAAGGTTATCGTAGGACACATAGCTCTTATAGGTTAAGTGTTTAGAGCTGGGTATTTTTGGTCAACTATAGAAAGATGTGTTGAGGAGTTAGTTCATAGGTATGAGAATTATCAAAAATATGCCCCATTGACATATCGACTCGTATAGAATCTTAAGGTGATGAACTCGCTATATCTTTTTGCTAAATGAGGAATTAACATAATAGGTCTTTTTTCCTTAACAATGGGAAAATGAGTTTTTTAGTAATAGTAGACTATTTTCGCAAATGGGTAGACACTGAGTAGTTGGCTAAAATTATTGAAAATGAGATCATGAAATTTATGTGGAAGAAAATTAATTGTAGGCATCGGGTAGAATTATTAAGTAGGTTGTGGTGATGGGCGAGTATGACATAGAATATCAACCCCGAGCAGTGATTAAAGCTCAGACCCGATAGGATTTTTTCCAGGAGATGACTAAGAGTTAAGATGATGAAAAAGGGTAGTTGTTGTATATGGATGACTCAACAACGATGACAGGTTAGGGGGCAGGAATTGTCCTCACTAGCTTGGAAAGAGATGAACTTGAATTTGCAGTCAAGTTTGATTTTAGATCTTCAAATAGTGAAGCAAAATAGAAATCCTTGGTTAGAGGGTTGAAAATGGCCTTGGAGGCTGAAGCCACATTGTGGTTTGCTCAGACTCCAAACTAGTAGCTAAGTAAGTTAAGGAGCAATTTGAGGTCAAGAAGGAGAGAATAATGAAGTATGTGGAGCATATGGCTGTTCTCAGCAAGTAGTTTGAAAATTTTCAAGTCCCCCAAATTCCCCATACTGAGAATGCTAAGGGTGACAACCTATCAAAATTGGACAACTCGATGGTGGGCTATAAAACAAGAAACTTCACCTTACTTACGACCCACCAAAGTTGCACAAAAAATGAAGTTAATGAAGAGAAGGATTGGAGATCAACAATTATGACATATCTAAAAGAATGCACCCTTCTAGAGTAGAAGAATAAAGAAGCTCGAATTTGAGCTAGGGCTGCCAGATTTTGAATCATAGAAGGGGTGTTGTACAAGAGATTTTTCCCGACACTACATCTGAGGTGCCGAGGAAGAAGAAGCATATGTGCTAAGAGAAATATATGAAGATTGTTGTGGGGATCATGCAGAACACGTAGCCCTTACAAGCAAAGTGTTGTGAGCTGGGTATTTTTTGGCTAACTATAGAAAAAGATGCTAAGGTGTTAGTTTGAAGATACGAGAATTGTCAAAAACTTGCCCCATTAATACATTGAACTATGAAGAATCTTAAGGTAATGAATTCGCCATATCCTTTCGCTAAATGGGGAATTCACATACTAGGTCTTTTTCTCTTAGCAGTGGGGTAGAGAAAGTTCTTTCTGGTAGCAGTGGACTACTTGAGCAAATGGGTAAACACAGAGCCACTAGCCAAAATTACTAAAAATAAGATCATGAAATTTCTGTAGAAGAAAATTGATTGTAGGTATGGAGTTCTTTGAGACTTAATGTCTAAAACAACAAATAGTTTCAGGGAGCCAAGATCCAGACTCAATGCATGGAGATAAAGATAATACAACACTTCACCTTGGTAGCCCATCCCCAAGCTAATGGGCAGGTCGAGGTCACAAATCATATAAGCGTGCAAAGCATAAATGCCATTTTATGTTATTATCAATGGTGGGCCTCAATGTTCTACCCTATTTATGGATTAAGATTTTTATTTTGTTATGTTCTCCATCCTTATTAAACATCTGCCAACTTTTTTGTTTACAAAGTTTTATTTTTTATTTTTTATGTTGTTTTGACATTGCTTGGTTTTTGACATATTTTATTTTGTAGTCTTTTAATGATCCAAAAAGTAGATACTTTGCAATATGCCTACACTTTGGGGGTAGGTTTCATATAGAAAATATCTCAGCTTATATAGGGGGATGAATACATATTTGATTACTTTGAATTTGATCATTTCTTCTTAGATGCATTTAAAAAAATTGTTGAACATAAAGGTGTAAAGTCCTTTATGATTTTGTACAACAAAGTTGAAAATGGATTTATGTTGATTAAAAATGACACTAAATGGTATAGAATATGTGAAGGAAAACTTAAAAGTACTGGGGAGGTCAATTTATACATTGAAGCTTAATTGATTTTTTGTTAAGTTAAAGTGATTCTTCTAAGCCTAAAAATCTTAATGAGGATGTGGAAGAAGAGAGTGAAGAACAGAGTGAAGGGGAGAACAACATTGAGGAGGATGGAGAGGTAGGCAATGAGAGAGATGGGGATGAAGATAGTGAGGGGGTTGGGGATGAAAAGGTTAGTAGGGATGGGGATGGTAAAGTGATTGGGGGGGAGGGACTAGTGGGACCAATGCTGAAAGTGAGTATTTTGAGGATAGTGACTATGATATGTAATCTGAATCCAATGATGATGGGTAGGAAAAAACATTATAGATGATAAAATATTTAATGAAAATGTTGAATGATGTTTAATGGTTAGGAAAAGATAAAGATAATGGTCAATAAGAGGTGCAAGATGGTTTGAATAGTGGTGAATCAAGAGATGAGGATGTGATGAAGAGTAATGATGACTTAGATAATTGTAAGGGTTATGATGATGAGAGTGATGGGCATAAGTTTTCTATCTTTAATCTAGTAGATTTGTATGATCCAACATTTAAATTAGGAATGATCTTTAGCACCAAAATTGAGTTAAGGACAATAATACACTCACATACCATTGAACATAAAGATCTAAAAATGAAAAGATTAGGTTGCATGCTAAGTGTGCTGACAAGGAATAGGGGTAGAAGCTTTATGCACTGCATTCCAAATAAGCTGGTATGACCCTAAACACATTTGTGGCAAGACTTTCTATGTGAAAAATGTAAGATCCAACTAGTGGTCTGAGAAATATCTATAAAATTTCAAGTCTGACCTTGAGAGAAATGTGAAAGGCTTTAGGATTGATGTCATGAAGGACATTAGATGCCATATTTCAAATTATCATGCTTATAGGGTAAAGAAAAAAAATAATTGAAGTGATTGAGGGGATCCTAGATGAGCAGTATTCATTGCTCTAGATTATAAAAATGAAATAAAAAGAACAAACCCTGGTAGTACTATAATCATTGGAATTGACAGTCAAGTGGTGAGAACAGGTTTGACAGGTTTTATCTATATTTGAAAGCTTTGAAAATGGATTTGTTTAAATGACACCCATCTATCCCAATAAAAGGCCTACAACTAACTAACAAACCCATTTTCAAAGCATTCAAACATAGATAAAACCTGTTAAACCTATTCTCTACACTTGACTTGTTAGTTCCAATTATTACAGTACTACCAGAGTTTGTTCTTTTTAGGTGTCATTTAAAGGGCTATCATGGGGGAGTATTATTAACAACTATAGGGGTTGACCTAATAATAAGGTCTATCCAGTTGCTTATATTGTGGTTAGTAAGGAGTCAAGGGACACTTGAGATTGGTTTTGACTCTATTGAAAATAGATTTGAATGTAGAAAAGGATTACAATGGACTTTCATGCCTAATAAATAAAAAAGCCTGATCCAAGCCTTTCAGGAGGTTTTCCCTAATGTTGGTCATAGTTTTTTATGTTAGGCACATGTATTCTAATTTCTAAAATGCTGGGTTTAGAGATCAAGCTTTTAGGAGAGATTTGTGGAAGGCAACAAAGGCTACTATAGTGAATGAATTTAGGAGAATGGTGAATGAAATGAGAGATATAGATGAGAGGGCAATTGAATGGTTTAATGACAAACCACCTCAACACTAGAGTAGGTCACACTTTAATGGCTATCCCAGGTATAACATGTTGAACAATAGGTGTGGAACTTTCAATTGTAACATTCTAGAGGCTAGGGATAATCCTATTGTGTCTATGTTGGAGTGGATCATGGAATATTTAAAGAAAAGAATGCAAGAAAATTGGGTTAGAGCCCAAAAAAAATGGACAGGAGCATTGTGTTCTAAAATCCAAAAGATAATTAACTAGAATGTTAAGAAACTGGGAGATTGTATTCTCATCAAAACATATGACTATCATTTTTAGATTTCTTGTTTTGATGGGAACCAATACAATGTTGACTTGAAGAAAGAAAATGAACATGTGGATGTAGAATATGGGATTTCAGTGGACATATCATTTACTGCCAGGGCTATAATATAGAAGATTACACTCATAATTATTATAAAGTGGACAGTTACAAGAAGGTGTATGCCTCTGCCATTGTGCCCATCAATGGCAGAAATAAGTGGAAACCAAGAAGGTTCATTCCTCATCCACCCCCAAACCTTGGTAGACCAGCAGTCATGCCAACATAAACAAGTAAAAAGAGCCAGATGATATTCTACAAAAATAGAAGAAAAGATCATGGGGCAAGCCTAAGATGCAAGCAAATCAACTGAAGCTAAAAAACAACAAAAAACAGTCAAATATAGTCATTATGGTGGTCAGAGACAAAACAAGAAAGGTTACCATTTATCCCACCAAGTGCAACACAAGTTTTATTCAGTCGAGTGACAACTGAATTGGAGTCCACACAAAGGCCAAATAAATTATAGGTATAATTTGGATTTTTTTTTCATTTGGAGTGCACATCATACACTATTTTGTTCTTAATTAATATATAACTTGTGTGTTATGTGTTAGATGAGAAGAGTTTTACATGATGATGAGGGCTAGGGTCAAGATGTGGGTCAGACTAGCACTTCACTTGGAAATAAAAGGACTATAAGTTTATTTCTTGTCTATTCTAACTTCAATTCAATTTATTTTTACTTTGTTAATGTAAATTGTTTTGATTGTGGAATAGGACAAGATCCTTAAGCCCAAAAGTACATCATTTGTACTCCCCACTCAAAATCCAAAGTATAAACCACCAAATTCTTGAAAGAAAAGAGTGTAAGTTCACTGATCATTTACTTTCACTTTACACAATCTCCATTTAATCTTAATTATTTTTACTATTAATAGGGCAAGGTTTTCAACCTATAGGAAGCAAAGATCACTTGGAATTCAGTCGTGATGGGAATGCTATCAACCCAACCTTAGATTCTGGACAATAAAAGAAGATTGCATGCACTGAAGCACCAATTCCATGAGCATTTACAGTTGCGGCTTCTATGTATAAGAAACTCCAGCAAGGCCAAACTCCTAGACTCAATATCAAGGCACTAACTCTATTCATTTGAGGAAACCTCACCCCCAGTATGGAAATTTGCATCACACAACCAACTACAAGCTCCAAAACAATCATAAGAGATGGAGGGATGAAGTATGTGACCATCTCCAACCTTGTTTTTGCTCTCTCTCAATTCAAGGATGAAATTGAAAATCCAAAAAATAAATGAAAAAAGTCTATGTAATGTTTAGATTCTACATTATTAGAAGTTATTGGTTTAAGTGGATAGTTTTTGAATAAGTACGAACTATGTTAGTTTGATGCAATTTAATGGACTATTAGATAGTGTTGGGATGGTATAAGTTTAAGTGGATGGTTTTTGAGACAATGGTTATGAGCAGATGTTTTGCATCTTTTGAAATTATGTATTTTGATGATAATGATTATGAACATATGTTTTGCATCTTAAAAAAAATATTTTACTATACATGTTAAATTTGCAATGTTGAATGACATTGTCAAGTTATACAGTACATTTTCATTGAATTGTCAACTTTTCAATGTTATTATGTATTTTGCAATGACAGTCACCAAGTTAGGATGCTTTTGTAGGGACAAAATGAAAAAAAAAAACACATCACATGGTCTTATAATAAGATACACCTTCCAATCTTTCCAAAAGCAATAGTACAACAAGAAAATAACTTCACCACACATTGCAATACACACTTCCAGCAACCTACACTCATATCTGAGCAACCTACACTAGATGCCACATTACAATACATACAAGGTCCTACAATAAGATACACCACATATCCTATCAACCTATATTTTACAATTTCATTCTTTAGCCAACCAAATGACCAAGAAAAGAAGCTAAAAACTACAAGAACAAATCTAAGTTGTTGCTTCTTTTGGTCAGATTCTGAACTTCATCCTCAAGCCCGATAATTTTTACGGTATAATCCTGAAATGATGCTTATTTTCCTCGAGCACATAGGTAGGTCCTTCCATGCAAAATAGTCACAACCACCTCTTTACTAAATGAAAGAAATATTTCAAAACAAGGTACATAAAAATCATTTATTTCATGCAACAAAGGGAGAAGAGAATAAAAATCACCATCCGATCTTTGCAACCATGGAACCTTCTACCTGGGTTTTCACTTATCCAAGAAGTACGCAACTGAGCCAGTTTTCTATAGTCACAATATATCCTAGGACATGAAACAGATGACATCGTCTTCAATGGTGAGTGAACTTTCTCTTCAACTATTTTTTTCTTCCGTCGTCTATTTTCTCCACTTTGTTTGGGGAAGATGAGTCTGTTGTTGTTTTCTTTTTATTTGGGGCAGATGGGTAATGGAGGGAGAATGGTTATGTTGTCCTCCATTTTATGTACACTTGGCAAGCAAGTTCTTGTTGTTTTCCCTTCTTTTGTTTATGTAAGCGCCGCAACCTCAAGTTTCCCTCAAAAAACTAAAAATTGAATCCACATATTCAATCCACTTTGAGAACTCAGCAATTTTTGGGAGGAATTGGAACTTTCAGGCAAAATCAGACTAAATGTGCATATTTTTAAAAGTTTGTGATTGTCAAACAGTGATCCAAAAAAATGAAGAATGAAATCCCTATCTAGGCTAACATAGAGGACCAAAAAATGCAATTTTGCCTATTTTTTATTATAGTGATTTTCCATTTGGTAACTCAAAATGACGAACTCCGTTTAGATATGGGCTCTACTATTGAACTATAGTACAAATCTTGTTGTTGTAGTGAACGAACTTAGGTTGCTAAAATTTGTTATGCTTATGTAGAATGTGCTAGGGGTTTATATGTTTACTTATGTTGATAGAATATGATATCTATGTGGTTTTAGCAGCGTTGTTAGCCTTTTACTTTGATATTTTATACATTTATATTTCCTAAAATTTTGCAATATGGTGTCTTTAGTATTGAAACTAAATTTATATAAAAATCTTTAATCCCCTTTATATTTGGCATGTAATAAAAATTAAATAGTTTTGTTTGTTATAATTGCTTATGCTTGTGCTATGGTTTTTATCTTTTTTAGTATTTATCTATATACTTTGTCTTATCTTATAATTTTATGGCCTCTGTTTCAGAGTTTTGGTGGCTGGTGGTTTTTTTTATAGTAATTTTCTATAATATGTACAGATTCCCACCTATATTCACTGTAAAAAACATTCATCTTCTCTATATTTGCCATGTTAAAAGATTTAAATCATTTCTTTATGATGTAGCTTATTATTTTTCTATGATTTGAGGTTATCTAAGCAATTTTCTATGCATTGTCTTTCTTTTTTAATATTTTAAGTGGTATAATGTAGAAAACCCCTTCATGTTTTTGTGAAAATGCAAAAATCCCCTGTTAAAAGATAACCTGAAAACCCTCATTGTAATTAAAAAAATTTGCCCACTCGCTTTACCATTAGTCAAATCTAACGACGTTAACTTTTTCATGAATTGTCTGCTATGCCCATGTATAAAATTCCAACTTTTAAGTTTCATGATTAATTTCTATCATATATCAATTGAAAAAAGAAGAGAGGTGGAGAGATGCGATTATTGTGAAGAAATGAAGAGACAATACTCATTTTGAAAATTTTCACAAAAATAATCATATTTTGGGTTTAGGGTGGGAGGTCTGCCTCAGGTTGAGATTTGTGAGGTGTTGAAAAGTTGTTGGTATGGGTCGGGGGTTGCACTGATTGAATTAGGGGTTGAGAGTAGTGGTGAGTTGTGTGTGGAGATGGGGGTGGTTAGGCTTAGGATAGGGTTGGAGTTAGTTGGGGTTTGGGGATAGGTACGCAGGAGGTGGACTCAAGTGTTAAGTGGGAGAGAGAGGGATGATGGTTGGGGTAGGGTAGAAGAGTTAGGTTACGGGTTTGGGGGTGGGGAAGGGGGCTTGCGTAAGTTTTTGGGGGCTAGAGTCTGGATTTTACTATTTGTTAGGGTGAATGGGGTTGGGTTCATGGGAGTGGGGGGTGGGGGAGGGGGTTACAGGTAGAGTTTGTGGTGGATGACGATTGGTGGGTTTGGGGTGGTGTTTGGACTAGCTGGGTTGAGGTGGCAATTATATATAGTAACATATATATGCACATATATATGGAAATTTTAGTTGACAACAAATGCTTCTTCATAGTAACATACTCTTATTATTTATAAATAAAATATAACTGTAGAATTTTTTTAAAAGTTACTGACTGTTCTTTTTTTTTCCAAAATTATGAGTCTTATTTTTTTTTTTATATGTCATAAAATAAAATTTTATTTCCTAAAATAATTTTTTCAACTCTTATCGAAAACTTCATATCCAATCAAATTGAGTACATAATATTGAGATAAAAGGGAGTATTGCATAAAAAATAGTAAATATGTGCTTAAAAATTAACCACACTACTATGATTTTTGAAATGGAATTTATCACTATAATATATTTAGGGCAAATAACATCTCAGCCCTTAAAGAGATTAGTTTTTTAAAGTTCCCCCAAAAGTAAGAAAAGTGCATAAGATTCCTCATTTTCATAATTTTTTTGTAGTATGCCTCTTGTAGATTTTCATAAATCCCCTTATAAAATCATAATGTGACTGACATGTGATGTACCAGTGATCTTCATCCAAAAAGTAACACTTTACCCCTAAAATAAATTAATTATGCATCCGTCACCCCCCCTCCCCTACCCCAACCAAAGAAGAAAAAAAACCCTTATTTTAGGCCAAAAAATCACCAAAACCTCACATGTGACTGTGGATGATTTTCTTAAATGTTATAGCATTTTTTCGCCTCGTTCTTGCCCATGCACCTATTTAACAAAAAATAATGGAGTCTAATTCACATCACCCTGTAAAAAAAGAAAGGAGGGAGAATTTTGATTTTCATGCTTTCTAGTATTAGCAATTCACTGTTATGAAAGAGTAGTAGTAGTGAAAAAGACATCTTAAACTGATAAAAATTTGGTGAAGATATAGCCATGTGACAAAACTAAAAGCAAGATTTTTTCAATTATAGTCAGTAATTGATCAAAAAGTTTTTAAATTCAAGAAAAAATATAATCCAGTGGATGTTCATACTTTTGTCTGTGATAACCTTCTGCTATTGATAGATCATTCCAAAACCTTTTATTAATTATAATAAGATATTTTTGAATTTTATTATATAAAGCATCTAGCAACTAATAACCTTGTGTATAGTTGTCTTCAAATTAACATGTGCAATATTCAAAATGCATTGGCAATATTATGTGAAATTGCAAAAAATCTTCATCTCTTACCATATTCTTGAGCTCACCTACGAAAAGAATGTAGTTTGTTTCACAAACTTTTCAAATCATTTTCTTCCGGGTTAGGGCTTTGATAATTTATAGTTAATTAAATAAAAATTGGCGAATTATGGTTAGTTAATCTATAATACAAACATCTATGTTTGAGTTTTTTATTTGGGGAAAAGGAAAAATTAAATTTGAAGATACATTATGTGAATATCATGCATATGTTTGGGTGAAATGTTAAGTAAATCATATAAGGTTACGTGTAAGGATGTTTTTGGTTTAAAATAGGTTTCAGAGAAGCATAATTCATTGGTTTTCGGGGGATAAACTGGTATTTTTCGAGTTGAAGGCGACTTTTCCATCACATGGTCACATGACGAATATTTGGGGTCTTTTGGCTCACTAGGGGCATTGTACAACAAAAAAAAATGAATGGTTATGTGCCTTTTTTTTTTTCAAATTCTTGGGAGGAACTTGTAAACACATTTTTCTTCTTCTTTTTTTTTTTGGGTGGGGGGTGGGGTGTAATGCCGAAGCCTCATACTACTCATTTAACCAATATGATTCATACACTACATGCTACTTACATGCTAATTTGCATTAATATCTACATTGCATCTTAAATAATATTTTTAATCGTTAGATCTCTAATGCTATCACTTGATATTAGTAGTTGAGATCATATAATCTAATTAAGTAATTCTATAATTAGATAAGAAAAAGAATAGATTAGTCAATATATTGGATATTCATAGATTATATGTTATAATTTTGAAAGTGTTAAAGATGTTACTAGTAAGTTTATATGATTCAATTCAATTAGATCGAGGTGTTTTAAAAGTATACATTTATGAGTTAACATACTTGTGATATTTGATATGATATAATGCGATTTAAGTATCATATTACAAGGTCCATATGTTCATATGATTTTAGAAATGCAAACTAGACAATCAGTTAAGAATCAGATGTCAATCGATTTAGAGACCGAATGAACGGTTAAGAAATTAGGGCATAAATTTATTATCCGATCATACGATAACTAAAATAGGTTGTAAATAGATAAATAAATATTGAGAAACACTAGATTAGAGATGTATAAAGTATGAATAATATCAACTTTGAACCACCTCAAGTTTTGCTAACTCAAGCTAACACCTCAACCTTTCTTCATTTATATCCTTGAACCACGATCAAAAATTATTTTATGAGCTATTTTACCTCCCAAACTTCCATATTAAGTTTTAGAAGTTTCTCTCAAGTGATTTCAAGTAAAGACAAAAGTGAAGGAATCAAAGGGAAGTAAGGAGGAGCAAGTACAAGTTTAAATTTGTACATATGTGAGCTTAACTCATACTTTTGATTTAAGTTCTTTAATTGTTTGTGGGTTTATGATTTTTAAAGCTTCTTCTATTATTTATAATCATGTTAGGATGTTATTTATGGTCTTATAATTCACAAAAAATGGATTTTTAGTTACAAAATCGCAATAAAAATCACTAGGGACAGAAACTGTATACTTGCTGATTTTTATTTTTAAAGATTTATATATGTATAATAACTTGATTAAAACCTATATATTTCATCATATATGTGTTTATATATTAGTTTAGGTGATGTATGTAAGTTTGGAGAGGTTATAAATCGAAATATGGTTTGATATTTAAAGAGACACTCAAAACTGTCATGATAGAACTTACAGTTTTTGTATTATGATAAGTAGGCTGGTTTTGCTGAAGTAAATCAGTGATTTTAGGCAATTATAAATTATTATTATATTGATCTACATATCATTTAAGTGTGGTAAAAAATTGGGAGTGATTGGATGTCACAACCTCCCAATAATATGTATAAAATATATATAAACAACCTGTACAACATAATTTGTGCAGGTATGCATGTGTATAACTTTTTTTTTCTACTCAATTCAACAAAACATTGATAAAAGTAAAGTGCTTTCATATCCTGTCACACTGTATATACATATGTAGTTATTAAACATTAACCAAGTCTATCAAAATCATCACAAACCCAAACTCTCTATCACAAAGGAGTTTTGAAACTGATATACAGGATAAAGTTACTAATATAATACAATAACTGTAACATAAAAAACACAGCCTACAAAATAGCCCAACATGTCGTCATCCAAGTACATTGATCTTTTAAAGCCTGTAGGAGCTCCACTGCCAGCCAGTAAACCAGAGGTCTCAAGTTTCACCATGGTCACCTATAATGCATGAACTACATGAGCTAACGCTCAATAAGTAAAAATCATGTATGACAAGAGTATGATATAAAATCTCATGCAACTCCACTCTAAGATATGATGCTATAAATGTATCAAATTGAGTACTCATAAATCAAAGAGTTTTTATAAAAATCACTTCATTTGTTAGGCCCTTGACCCACCTACTATGCACCGGATAGAGTTTTGAATAAGATCAATAATCACATGACCATAAACAAATTGACTCAATCCAAGGGCCATCTCCTGGGATCACCAGAGGTCCACCCCCTGTCTTCCCCTATGATCCTCCAGAAGTCTTCCCAGTGGCGAAGTCAATAAGGGCACAGTCAAGTGGTCCACCATCTCGTGACCACCAGAGGCACACCCCCTATCAACCCCAGTGATCCTTCGAGAAGTAACACTCACGGCGCCCCAAAATATCATATAAGCACACCTCACATGCCTCGGTACACTAGTAGTGGCCAACCAAAATATTTTCGTTCTGAAAACCATGTCTCAAATCATATCGTGCATGCCAGAACCTCCACTATACTCATATGTCGTGCATGCATATGTAAATGCTCATGAATGGTATGTTCAATATGAAATGCAAGTCATCTTGCTCTCAACATGTTTCAAGAATCATAAGACTCTCAGTCAAATTTAATATCATCAATACATTAGGTATACATGCTTCAAGACATACTATGTTCTTGCATTGTAGTTGCAAATGGATCTTTACTTACCTTTCACTTGGTTGGTGGCTTAGTCTAGATTTATTTATTGTTCATTTCCAATCTTAGATGTAAAATATCCTGTAATATTACCCAACATCAAGCGTCATTCCCAATTTGGCAAGTTGAAAGGATGAAATATCATACTAAGACCTTAAACACGAAGCTATTTAGGTAACAATCATATTTTCACAAACTAGAATCCAATCTAGTCCCTCATATGCCTTAATTTCTCATCTTAGATACATATAAATATCATATAATTGAAGTAATATAACTCTAATATCATGTACCTAATTGTTACCACTCAATAGCAACATGTCTAGGTTGAAATATGCTAAGTTATAAAATGGGGCAGATTCACATTTTCATATTTTCTTGCTGTCCAATTTAATTGCATGATAATTTTGACATCCCTAAGCATATCCAATCACTCTAAAATTTTTACCACACTTATATAACATGTATATAAATGTAACCATATCATATAATTGCAAAAAATCATGGATATAACTTCCCAAGTTCAGCTCTCTTCACGACATACTGAAACAGATTGTTTTACTACCGTGATAGTTTTGCACACTTCATGACATTAATGGTTTTGGTACCCTTAAGTATATTCAATCACTCCAAAATTTTCACCATAATTAGATAACATATATAAGGAGACAACCAAGTTAAAGTACTACCAAAACTACTGGATTTATTGATGTAAAACCAGAACCATTCACATAGGACAGAATCTGAATTTCAAAGAAGACAGTTTTGAGCACCTCTTTAATTATCACACTATATTACAATTTATAATCTCTCTAAACTTACATACATCACCTAGACTCATATATAAACACATATATGGTGAAATAAACAGGTTTTAATCAAGTTATTATACCTATATAAAGCATAAATATAAAAAATCAGCAAGTATACAGTTTCTGTCCCTCGTGATTTTTATTGTGATTTTCCAACTAAAAATCATTCTTTTGTGAATTATAAGACCAAAAATAACATACTAACATAATTATAATCAATAATACAAGCTTTAAAAATTATAAACCCTCAAACAATTTAAGAACTTAAATCAAAAACATGAATTAAAGCTCACCTATGCACAGATTTTAGATTCAACTTGCTCCTCCTTACTTCCCTTTGCTTCCTTCACTTTTTTTATCTACTTGGAATTACTTGAGAGCAATTTATAACATTCAATATGAAGGTTTTGGAAGTGAAATAGCTCAGAAAATAGTTTTTGGTCGTAGCTCAAGGATAGAAATGAAGAAAGGTTGAGGTAGAAGCTTGAGGTGGCAAAGCTTGAGGTGGCAAGGTTGAGGTGTCAAGTTATGGTTCAAATCTGATATTTTTCACATCTTATACAGCCCTAATCTAGTGTTTATCATTACTTATTTATATATTTACAACCTATTTTAATTTCCACATGATCGAATAATAAATGTTTGCCCTAGTTTCTTAACCGTTCATTTGGTCTCTAAACCGATTGACACCTGATTCTTAAATGATTGTCTAGTTTTTATTTTCTAAAATCACATGCACATATGAACCTTGTAATATGATACTTAAATCATATTATATCATGTCCAATATCCTAAGTATGTTAATCTATGGAGGTATACCTTTAAAACACCCTGATCAATTTGAATTGAATCATATAAGTTTACTAGTGACACCTTTAACACTTCTAAAATTATAACATATAACCTATGAATATTCACTATATTGATCAATTTATTATTTATCTTATCTAAATATAGAATTACTTAATTAGGTTGTAGGATCTCAACCATTAACATCAAGTGATAGCATTGGAGGCATAATGATTAAGAATGCTATAAAAGATGTGATGTAGATGTTAATGCAAATTAGCATATAAGTAGCATGTAGTGCATGAATCATATTGGCCAAGTGAGTATTGTGAGGCTTGGGTATTACATTGGATATGCTTAGGGATGTCAAAATTATCATGCAACTAAATTGGACAGTAAGAAAATATGAAAATATGAATCTGTCCCCTTTGATAACTTAGCATGTTTCAACCTAGACATGTTGCTATTGAGTGTTAATAATTAGGTACATGCTATTAGAGTTATAATACTTCAATTATATGATGTTTACATGTATCTAAGATAAGAAATTAAGGTATTTGAGGGACTATATTGGGCTCTAGTTTGTAAAAGGTTAATTGATACCTAGATAGCTTGGTGTTTAAGGTCTTAGTATGATATTTTATGCTTTCAACTTGCCAAATTGGGAATGGTGCTTGATGTTGGATAATATTATAGGCTATTTTACATCTAAGATTAGAGGGGCACAATAAACAAATCTAGATTAAACCATCAACCAAGAGAAAGGTAAGTA
Organism: Paulownia fortunei; assembly: GCA_019321725.1. Taxonomy (NCBI): domain Eukaryota; kingdom Viridiplantae; phylum Streptophyta; class Magnoliopsida; order Lamiales; family Paulowniaceae; genus Paulownia; species Paulownia fortunei. The sequence continues at coordinate 8,062,303 of CM033108.1, forward strand.
AAGATTCATTTGCAACTATAATGCATGAACATAGTACGTCTTGAAGCATTTATACTTGTTGTGTTGATGATATTTAAATTGATTGGATGACAAGTATATTATGTACTTTAAGAGTTTTATGATTCTTGAAACACGTTGAGAGTAAGAGGACTTGCATTTCATATTGAATATACCATTCATGAGCATTTACATGTATATGCACGGCATATGGGTATAATTGAGGTTCTTGCATGCACGATATGATTTGAGAAATGATTTTCAGAAAGAAAATATTTTGGTTGACCACTACTAGTGTACCAAGGCATGCAAGGCATGCTTATGTAATATTTTGGGGCACCACGAATGTTACTTCTCGGAGGATCATAGGGGTTGACAGAGAGTGTGCCTCTGGTGGTCATGAGAGGGTGGACCACTTGACTGTGCCCTTCTTGACTCCGTCGTTGGCAAGACTTCTGGAGGATCACAAGGGAAGATAGGGGGTAGACCTCTAGTGCTCCCAAGAGATGGCCATTGGTCTGAGTCAATTTGTTTATAGCCATTTGATTATTGATATTGTGTATAGCTCTATCCAGTGCATAGTAGATGGGCCAATGGCCCAATAAAATGAAGTGATTTTTAATAAAAGCTCTTTGATTTATGAGTACTTAAATTTGACATATTTATCACTTCATATCTTAAACATGAGTTGCATGAGATTTTATATCATACTCTTGCCATGTATGATTTTTACTTATTGAGCGCTAGCTTATGTAATTCATTCATTGTATGTGAGTATGGTGAGACTTGAGACCTTTAGTTTACTAGGGTGATAGTCGAGCTCCTACAGTCTTTCAAAGATCAATGTACTTGGATGACGACCTGTTGGGCTATTTTGTGGGCTATGCTTTTGATTTTACAGTTTATTGTATTATATTAGTGAATTTATCTTGTATATCACTTTCAAAAAACTTCTTTATGATAGAGAGTTTGAGTTTGTGATGATTTTGATAGACCTTGTTAATGTTTTAATAACTACCTATATATATACAGTGTTGCATGATATGAAAACACTTTATTTTTATCAATGTTTTGTTAAACTAACTTGGGAAAAAAAGTTATACACACGCATACGTGCACAAGTTATGTTGCACAGGTTGTTTATATATATATATGTATACATATTGTTGGGAGATTGTGACAAGAGTGGTATTAGAGCCCAGGTTTTGATTCTTAGATTGTCCATGTACATGATAGAACTTGTGGAGAACTTGTAGAGAACTTGTGGAGCATAGCCATGCCAGTAAGTTTTATTTTATGTTATAATGCATTATATATTTTATGAATTATATTGGTCATTTGTTATAAAAAAATGATCTTGTAGTCATGGTGAGAACAAAGGGTAAAAGTAGTAGTGGAGCCAGAACCCCAGGAGAGCAGACACCTATTCTGAATAATGATCGTGATGTTATCATTAATCAACTTACAGACCTTATTGAACAATAATTAGAATAAATTCAGCAACTTATCCAACAGAGAGATATAGGTGGACAACCAAAGGCTGAAATGGTTCAACCACAACCCCGAGTAGAACAGGTGGAGATAGTTGGAGAAAGATTCAGAAAAATGAACCCACCAGTGTTTTAGGATTCATTAGATCCTACAACTGCAGAAGATTGGTTGAGAACTCTTGAAAACATGTTTCAGTACAGTAAAGTTTCAAAAGAAGAGAAAGTGATGTGTGCATTCTTTATGCTTCGAGGCAATGCTGGACATTGGTAGGATACAATGAGGAGTATCGAAAATACCACTGTCATGACTTGAGATAGATTCAAAGAGTTATTTTGAAATAAATACTTCACAGCTCCAGTTCGTGTAATGAAGATAAATGAATTTATACAGTTACGACAGGGAACTATGACTGTTGGAGAATATATTCGTAAGTTTGAACAGTTATCCAGAGTTGCCACACATATGGTCAGCACTAATACAATGAAAGTTGAAAAATTTCTTGAAAGCTTGAGACCAAAACTATATAGAGATGTGAATATGGCAGGAATCCAAGGAGTGACATACTCATAAATTACCGATAGAGCTTTAGTGGCAGAACAAGCTTAACTTAGAATTTCACATGCTTAGGAGATTCAACACCAATTTAAGCAAGGACAAGGGCAACGATGGGTTGGAAATGAAAAGAAGAGATCATTTCAAATGCAGAATAAAAAATCTGAATTCCAACCAAGACAATGGCAACAACAATGGGATCAGAGTAAGCATATAAAGATTGATCAAGGTAAAGCACCGATGTCGCAACTTGTTTGTCCTAAATGTGGTGGCCAGCACAGTGAAGTCTACCCGACGGAGACTAGAACCTACTTTGTGTGTGGGAAGGTTAAACATATTTCCAGAGTATGTCCAGATAATCCACATCCAACAGGACAAAAAAAAGTGTCAGCTAGAGTTTTTACCATCACCAGATTAGATGCTGAGGTGAACCGATTAGTGATAATAGGTAAATTCTCTATCTTTGGTACTCCACCATTTGTATTGTTTGATTCTGGAGCTACATACTCATTTATATCCACTGAGTATGTGAAAAGGCTAAGTAGAGTACCTAATACTGTTGAGGTCAGTTACAATGTGATAATTCCACTTGGAGATTCAAAACAAACTAACCATGTTTTAAGAGATTGTGCTAGTGCCATTGAAAATAGAGAACTCTATGTTGATTTAATTGTATTGGCCATGAATGACTATGATATGGTTTTGGGCATGGATTGGTTGTCAAAGTATCGTACTACTATAGATGGTCAGAGAAAGATAGTGATTTTTCAACCCCTTGGAGAGGAACTATTCACCTTTATTGGAATCACAAAAAGCTTTAAATTTTCGATTATATCAGCATTGAAAGTACAAAGATTATTGGATAGTAGTTGTGAAGGATATTTGGCGAGTGTTATGAGCATTGAAGAACAACACCATCCGATCCTTAGTGAAGTGCCAATTGTTCGGGATTATCCAGAAGTATTTCCTGATGATCTTCCTGGAAAACCACCAGACCGTGAGATAGAGTTTGTCATTGAACTAAATTTAGGAACACATCTAATATCTAAAGTTCCATACTGAATGGCGCCAACTAAGTTGAAAGAATTGAAGATACAAATACAGAAATTATTGGATAAAGGTTTTATCAGACCTAGCTTTTCACCATAGGGTGCACCGATTCTATTTATACAAAAGAAGGATGGTACAATACGACTGTGTATAGACTACTGAGAATACATATCATTTACCTAGAATAGAAGATTTATTTGATCAGCTCCAAAGTGCATCTATATTTTTAAAAATTGATCTGTGATCTGGGTACCATCAACTGATAATAAAAGAGGATAATATTGCCAAGACAACATTTAGCACGAGATATGGATATTATAAATTTTTGGTGATGCCATTTGGGTTGACAAAAGCTCCAGCAGTTTTTATGGATTTGATGAATTCAGGTATTTAAAAAATTTCTTGATAGATTTGTTATTGTGTTTATTGATGATATCCTGATTTACTCTAGCACAAAAGAAGATCATGGTGAATATCTAAGAATGGTTTTAGAGGTTTTGAAAGAGAAACATTATATGCTAAATTTAAGAAATGTGAATTTTGAATTGATCGAGTGGTATTTCTGGGACATGTAATATCAGGAGCAGGAATATCTATAGATCCAAGTAAAGTAAAAGCTATTAATAGCTGGTCACAACCTACTAATCCTTAAGAAGTATGAAGGTTTCTGAATTTAGTTGGATATTACCGTAGATTTGTGGAGGGATTTTCCAAGATAGCTTCTCCTTTGACACAATTAACCAGAAAATGTGCGACATTTAGATGGACAGATGCTTGTGAGAAAAGTTTTCAATAATTGAAGAAGAGGTTAACTTCAGCCCTTATTCTTTCTATTCCATCAGGTATTGGAGGCTTTGTGGTTTATAGTGATGCTTCAAAAAATAGGTTGGATGTGTATTGATACAAAATGGTAAAGTAGTTGCATATGCATCCAGACAACTTAAAGAGTACGAAGAAAATTATTCAACACATGATTTAGAGCTTGCTGTAGTGGTGTTTGCACTTAAGATATGGAGACATTATTTGTGTGGTGAATAATGTGAGATATATATTGATCACAAAAGCTTAAAATATTTCTTCACCCAAAAAGAGTTAAATATGCAACAACGAAGATGGTTGGAGTTGGTGAAAGATTATGATTGTGTTATCAACTATCATCTTGGTAAATTTAAATGTTGTGGCTGATCCATTGAACAGAAAATCGACACAAAATACCGCAACTTTAGCTTTGACTTAGAAACCAGAATTAATGGAGCTACAGAAAATAGATATAGAGATTGTCCAACAGGGATCGATGGAGGCCAAATTTGCAGCTTTAACACTTCAATCAACCCTAATTGATAGAATTCAATAGGGACAACAAGTTGATGAATATGTTACTAAAATGATGAAGGATATTACTTCTGGAAAGTTTTTTTATTTTCTATTTTAGAGAATGGTATATTGCGATTCCAAAAAAGACTATATGTGCTTAATGTAGACAACATTCGGGAAGATATTTTGGCAAAGGCACATTCAACACCATATTCAGTGCATCCAGGAACTGCTAAAATGTATAGAGATTTGATAACGTATTACTGGTGCCTAGAAATGAAAAGAGAACATGCCAACAAATAAAGGTAGAACATCAAAGACCAACAAAAACCTTGCAACCTTTATTTATTCCAGAATGGAAATGGGAAAGAATTACTATGAATTTTGTGTCAAGATTACCTAAAACAGTTAAAGGTCATGATGCTATTTAGGTTATCGTTGACAGACTAACTAAATTTTCTCACTTTCTTCCAATTTGTTCCATATATTCCATGGACCGTTATGCACACATATATTTACAGGAAGTGGTCAGACTTCATAGGGTACCACTAACTATTATTTCTGATAGAGATTTAAGGTTTTTGTCTATATTTTGGAAAAGTTTACACAAGGCATTGGGAATACAATTATCTTTTAGTACTGCATATAATCCTCAGACTGATGGACAACCAAAGCGAACAATACAAACATTGAAAGATATGCTTAGAGCTTGTGTATTAGATTTTCATGGTCAATGGATACTAAAATTCTTTTATAATAACATCTATCAGTCCACTATTGGAATGGCCCCCTATGAAGCATTATATGATAGAAAATATAAATCTCCAGTTCATTGGGATGAGGTTGGTGAAAAGAAGCTTTGGGCCTAAATATGATTCAAGAAATGACAGAAGCTGTGACATAAATTCTTCAATGAATGCAGACTACCAAAATACGATAAAAAAGTTATGCAAATAAAAAAAGAAGAATATTAGAATTTACCATTGGAGATCAAGTATTTCTAAAGGTATCTATAATGAAGGGGATTATGTAGTTTGGAAAGAAATGAAAGTTCAATCCTAGATATATTGGTCTATTTCATATTATTGAACGAATTGGGGATGTTGCTTGTAAACTCGACCTACCTGGATCAATGTTTCAAGTGCACAATATATTTAATGTATCCATGTTGAGGAAATATATTGCAAATCCATCTCATATTCTAAAGAATAAACCTATAGAGCTGAAAGTAGATTTAAGTTATGAAGAAAGACCTGTAGAGATTCTTCCACGAGAAGTAAAACAACTCAAAAATAAAAATATCCCATTGATTAAAGTATTATGGAGAAATCAGTCAACAGAAAAAGCTACATGAGAAAGGGAAGATGATATGAAAGTTAAGTATCTAGAACTCTTTCGATAAGTAAATTTTAAGGATGAAATTTTAATAAAGAGGGAAAGATGTAAAACCCAAGTTTCACACTACTCACTTAGCCAATATGATTCATGCACTATATGCTAATTATATGCTAATTTGCATTAACATCTACATGGTATCTTATATAGCATTCTTAATCGTTAGACCTCTAATGCTATCACTAGATATTAGTGGTTGAGATCCTATAACCTAATTAAGTAATTCTATATTTAGATAAGAAAAAGAATGGATTGGTTAATATATTGGATATTCATAGGTTATATGCTATATTTTGGAACCGTTAAAAGTGTTACTAGTAAGCTTATATGATTCAATTCAATTAGATCGATGTGTTTTAAAAGTATAAATCCATGAATTAACATACTTGGGATATTGGATATGATATAATATGATTTAAGTGTCATATTACAAGGTCCATATGTGCATATGATTTTAGAAATGCAAATTAGACAATCATTTAAGAATAGAATGTCAATTGGTTTAGAGATCGAATGAACGGTTCAGAAATTAGGGCAAAATTTTATTATCCGATCGTACGAAAATTAAAATATGTTGTAAATAGATAAATAAATATTGAGAAATACTAGATTAGAGTTGTATAAGGTGTGAATAATATCAGATTTGAACCACCACTTGACACCTCAAGCTTTGCTAACTCAAGCTACCACCTCAACCTTTCTTTATTTCTATCCTTGAACCATAACCAAAAATCATTTTCTGATCTATTTCACCTCCCAAACCTCCATATCAAATTTTAGAATTTGCTCTCAAGTGATTCCAAGTAAAGAAAAAAGTGAAGAAAATAAAGAGAAGTAAGGAGGAGCAAGTAAAAACTTAAATTTGTGCATAGGTGAGCTTAACTCATGCTTTTAATTTAAGTTATTGAATTGTTTGAGGGTTTCATTCCACCAACAAACATTATAATTTTTTTTATCCCAATATTCTTTTCATTTTTAGCAGGGGGATATATCATGGTACCTACTTGGAGACTACTTAAATGGACTTTTGAGCTATTGGATGTGTAAAATATTGACATGATTATGTATAATCTAATAGTTTATAAATTTACTTGGATAGTACCTAACTGTATAGTATCTCATGAACTTGGTATGTGTCTAGATTGATGTAAGGTTAGTGATGTGGTTTGGATTCAAATCCTCAAATGCCAGCTCCCTGTGAGCTTTCAACTCATAGATGGATTTTAACTTGCGACACACAAAAGTTATTAGGGCACTGGGGTTATCCGACGAAAACCCTCCAATGCTCAAGTCAGAACTAGACGAAAACCCTCACTAGCCATTGTGTATTTTTGGCCTCTTGGGCTTTTACATCTTACTGAGCTAAGATTTACTATTTTTGAGTTTAATTAATATATGTCTCTTTTACGAATGTGCTTAATGGGGCCTCTTAAGCCTACAGACTTGATCATATTGAGTTGGACCTCTTATTATTGTTATTGGATACATCATACAACCCCTACTCTTGGGTAAATTTCATGGTAGGAGGGTTAGGTGGGAGTAAATTATCCACTGGTTGGACTTAGCTTGCAACTATAAGTATAAAAGTTTTATTGGAATAAATTATGTTAGGATTTCTAGCCTAATTTGACACAAAAGTCAATATACTACTTTTTCAAGTGAAAATGGCCTTCTGAGCAAAACACCGTATTTCGCGTGGAGCCCATCATGATTTTGGATAAATTCCATCATTTAGAGGGTTAAAATGATAGTTTTTAATTTTATCGATTAAAAATATACCCATTTTATATTTTTTTTAAGTTTCTCCAATTTTTCTCTAGGGACTTAATTGAAATTTCTCTATTTTTTGAAATTGGGGTCTCGAATTGTTAGGAAAGATTGTAGAGATAGTGGTGACGGCTCTGAGCTGGCGAAAGTCACACCAAGCTGGCAGAAGTTGGCAATGGGGCTGCCTAGGTCAAGTGGGTCTTCTCATTGCCGCCGCCATGGTTCTGTTTCAGGTTGAGCTCGACCTGAAATTGGGTTTCTCCACCATTGCCATAGGTGATGGCGGTTTAGGTTCCAAGTCAAGCTTTTAAGCTTAACCTGGTCATCTTCTTCAACTGTCACCCATGGTGATAATGGTTTTATTCTAAGTCAAGCCTTTGAGCTCAACTTGGTCTTGGTTGATTGTTTACTAGGTCGAGCCTTGGGTTTGTTCACTCTTAGCTCGACCTAGTTGAAGCTTTTTTCTCTTTTTTTGGGTTGTGGGGCACAAGTACATAAAGTGCACAAACACATGAAAGTGCTCTATAAAGTATTGTGATTGCCCCTTGTTAAATTGTCATCAAAGATTTGATCAAAATTATAAAAAATTTTGATTCGTGAATTGTATTTAGGTGAGATCTTGCTTTATAGTTTAATTTCGATTTGATTAAGTACTTGGTCAAAGGAGCTCTTGCTCCTTCCCTACTGCACTAAGTGTCTTGGTTAACGGAGCTTCACCTCTAGTGCACTAAGTTCCAGGGTGAGGATGCTTTGCCTTTACCTTATTTATCCTCGTGTACAAAATGAAGGTTTCTGAAGGCGCATTTATCAAGATGGAGCCCCCTAGGGTACTGTTGTTTAAAAAGTTGATTACATCTAGTTAAGACTTAGCATTAGCATTTGTAATTGTATTTTCATGTGGTGAGTTATTAATTAACTTTTGTATTTCTCTTCTCATTGAGGATCATTAATTTACCATGAGTTATGTTAGACAACTTCTTACAAGTAGATGTATTGAGTGATCACCATGAGTTGATCTAGGCATCTTTTGATAAGTTGCCATGACCTCTTTAGACTTCTTACAGGCAAGTACTTTAACAATTTTTCCTGAGTCTGTAGACTTCTTATAGGTAAGTATTTTGATGCCTTACCTCGAGTCATTCTAGACTTCTTATAAGTAAGCATAACAACGTTTTACCATGAGTCTTTTAAACTTCTTACAGACAAACACATAGGCATGCCACCATAAGTCTTTTAAACGACTTCTTATAGGTAAGTGTTTGTGATCCCCAAAGTAAAGAAATAACAAATTTAAGCAGAGTGCAGTGAATCAATTTCAAAAAGTTTATATCAAAAAGGTCAATAATACTATCTCAAAGATAACTAATGTTGGGGAAAAAGATAAATGCTTAAGCAAAAACTCAAGTAAACGATCTCAGCAAACACTTAGCTTCTACACCACCTTAGCAACACTTTTGTGGTGCATCGATGCTCGTGCCATTCGTCATAATATTCCACTGCCTTGAGGAGTGCCCCCTTAGCATTGTGCGGGCCTCCACCAGATGGTCCTCCTGAGATAATGTTTATGATTCCAGCAAATGGGAGATTATCATTTACACGGGTTCTTCTAGGATAGTAGAGTAACTCATCCTCCGTCTAGGGAGTGTCACGCTGATGGTAGTCCTCTTGAGGGGACTAGGGCCTTGATCACAAACTCTTTAGGTATCTTCATTATATGAGATTTTCAATCTCCTTTATTATATGAAAGCACTCCTCGATGGTGTGCCTTCGATTGTGATGGTAGAGGTAGTACTTGTTGGACTTCATCCTCTTGGAATCATCTTTCATTTTTCTCGATGGTTGGATGATCCCTTGCTGTTTCGTAGCCACCAAGACTTCCATCATTGGGGCTTTTAGTGAAGTATATTGTGGGTATCTTGGTGGAGTATGCCTCGACTCTTCAGTCTGGTTCTTATGCCCCTTTTTCTCATCTTTATGTTTATACTTTGTTCCTATTCATTAGAGTATGGTCTCTTTTATGCGGATGTACTTCTCCGCTTTGACAAGGAGCTCCTCTAATGTGTTGGGGGGTCTCCCCGCAATAGGTTCTTTTAATCTCTCATAATGAAGGTTCTGTTGTATGATCCCGGCTAGTAACTCATGATTGACGTGGGGAATTTCATGCACTACCTCCATGAAGTGTCTGACGTAGTCTCTCAAAGTCTCCCCATCTCTTTGGGCGATCACGAATAGGTATGCAACCATCTTGGGGTACTTTCGATTGATAGAAAATTGTGCAAGAACCCTAGTGTCAGTTGCTCAAGGCTACTATGCTACTAGTAGGGAGTTGGTTGAACCACAACGATGCATGCTTGGAAAGCATGGTATGGAATATCTTACACAAAGCGGAATTGCTTAAGTTATACAAATTTGTCTTAGCATAGAACTTGTTAATGTGCTTTTGAGGGTCACTAGGTCTATCATACTCAGTAAGGTTGGCAACTTGGATCCCTACTAACAGGAACTCAGCTAAGATAGCGAGAAAGAATAAACTGTGCTTAGATGGTGCTACAAAAAGTGGGATGTGGTGCTCCACCTGCACCCATGACCCAATTAGGAATATCGGTGGCCTAGTATGTGTTGCTTTAGTCTCCCCTCTTCACTTCGAGTTTTCCTTTGACCCCTAACTGCTCGCATCCTCATGGGTATTAGCTCCTCTTCGCCTTGTCACTTTTTGCCTTTGCTCAGTCCTCTTGGGAACTGGCAGAGTCTTGGATTTTGTGATATGATTGAGGGGGCTCTTCTCTATGCTGGTTCGCATCAAATTGAGCTACAGATTGGGTTGATGCATCCTCGATCATTATCCTTAATGCCTCTTGGGTTATTTGTAGTACAATTGGTTAAGCTAGCTCTTTTTGATACAGCAGTGGTGGATCATGCTGAGGAAATAGTTTTCATGGCTGGTCCACTCCATTGTTGTCGGCTCTTTTTTCATAGGGGCCATCTTTATTGTTGGACTTCCTAGCTCTAGTTCTGGTCTACATCCTCAATATTTTGGCAGTTTTTTCATAGATTGTGCTAAAATGATGTAGTTTGGATCTAAATCTTTAAATGTCAGTTACTTATGAGCTTTTAACTCTTAGGTGGGTTTTTGCCTACGAATTGTTAGGGCATCGGAGTTGCCCTAGTGAAAACCCTCCAATACTCAATCAAAACTAGAAAAAGATGAATAATTTCAAAGCAGAGAACTAAAAACTGTAAAGAACTAAATAAATTGTGTAACTTCATAATGGAATGGATGAGGGTATTTATTGATTTTTAACTTGAGACTTGGGCCTCATAGGCCATTTGCATATTTTTGGGCCTATTGGGCTTGTAAGTCCTATTGAGTTAAGATTAAATATTTTTGAGTTTAATTAATATATTCCTCTCTTACGAATGTGCTTGATTGGGCCTCTTAAGCTTGCAAACTTGATCCTATTGGGTTGGACCTCTTATTATTATTATTATTGGATATATCAATTAGCAATAGGTTGGGCTTGACAAAACCCAAGGCCCCTAGCCCAAATTTGTGAAGGATCGAACCAGCCTCATTTCATATTCAACTCAAGACCTCGCCCTGCACTCGAACTTGATGGGTTAGGACCAACTAGATCCATTTTATAATTTTATAAATATTTAAAAAAATATTTTTTTAAAAAAATTAACCTTTCAAGATATGAGAAAAAAATATTATTAACAAATTATTAATTATTTGCAAAATTAAATATATATGTTTTTATTTTTTGAAAATTATGATTTTCAACACATTTTTTACTTTTGTGTACATTGAAAGTGTATGCTATTTATTAATTTTTATTCTAATTTTAACTTATTAAAAGTATTACATTTGTATTTTTTATACAAGTAGGGGGAGGGGTTTGAGACAGATATATCCAAATTTGAGATTCGTCACACCAAGATTTTCGATAACTTAAGACCCACCTTGCTCCGAACCTAAAGTTGAATGGGCTCAACTCGCTTACCCGCAGACCTACTATCAAAAAAATCAAAAGTCCCATGAATTAAAACTCATTGCATCATCATCTTTTTGCCGTTTTTCTTCAAATGCTGCCTTGAGCTCATCAAGAAGAAAAACTTCGCCTCAAAACATAAAAAAAAACCCCAAAAGAAAATCTTTTCTGCTTAGCTCTCCTTTTTTTTCTTCATTGAAATTAAGGTGGGTTAGATTCTTATGTGAGTGTGGATTGAAACTGTGAAAAAACAAAAGAGGAGAAGAAAAAGGAAAAAAGATCAGAATAAAATGGAAGGGAGAGTAGAAAGAAAAATATGATAAGGCGAGAAAAAAAAGAGAAATAAGATAAGAGGACGACCTGTTAGATGAGATGGCAATTTGCTTGAGAAATGGAGGTTTAAATTAGAAGAAATCCTAAATCATTTACAATACGGGACAACTCTAATAAAACTCCTTACTCGTCTCTAGACCCAATTGGGTTTGAAAAAATTAAAGCTTAATATCTGCCTTAAGACCAGTTTAACCACTCGAACGAGATGAGATGGGGTTGTGATGGATATTATCATTCCTGTATGCAAGTGTATATGCAACTTATAATATTTTCTCGTATAAGCATATCACATAAATATATACATAATGTATATAGACATTATATACAAATGTATGTATATTTATATTTGTATACATATAGTAACCTTTCCTAAATTTTCGAGTTCAAAACATGAAAATCCAAAACCTATCACGTAACCTGTTTGTAAAGTCAAAATTCAATGTATTTAAAAAAAAGTTCAAGACAGATTCGAGTTAAATACAAACACATTAGCATTGCGATGGATCTAGTGGACCGGAGCCTGCCCGCCACTTCAACTCAACGGTCAACCTGAATTTGGAGTAAATAGAGCTTAGACATTACCTTTTTATAAATTTGAAACTCTTTTTGCCGCAATATTAGCCGCTCTCTGGTCATTGATACATTAATCCAGTAAAACCGGGGCCACCACCCTCACATGGTCAACTACTCGACGTTTCACCAATAACTCATTTTATTATACTAAATACAGATGCATTTTTTCAATGAAAATAAGTGGGGTAAACAATTACTGCAGCAACTTTTTTGTATTAATTATAAGAATTTTTACTATTAAAATTTTTAGTTGATTCACAACTAATTTTTAGTGGACAAAATCCAACACCAAAATCTTATAAAGTATAATAAGATTAAAAATTTTCCACAAACTTAGTTTAATAATTACCAGAGTACTGCTGTAAATGAGTTCGAATTTATGATTTTTTTATTGAAAATTAATATTAAATGTTTACAAAACGGTATATATATATATATATAGGTTTCTACATGCTTAAAATTAATGGGCATACATAGTAAAGTATTGCCATCAGTCATCACACTATTCATGATTTACTATGCAAGGAAAGTACATGTGAGCCTGTTATGATTGTATAAAATATACTCCCACTTGTCAGATTCTCGAGTTTTTTTTTTTTTTTGTTGTTTCTTTCACGAGATTAGCAACATCTTCACTTTAGATGGTCAGTGCTGTTAGGCTTAGAATTTACGGATTTCCAGCTCTAAAGCCAATTTACGAGGGCTTTTTTGAGTGTAACTACTGCAATTTCACATTTTTGGGTTCCCTGAGCCTGTTAACATTTTTCTATATTTGGAGTTTTGGGTACCAAAACTGGTAAGAGTCTCCTTTCCCACGCTGCCCATCTGCCAATTAAAGAAAAGAAGGAAAGGGAAGTAGAGAGAGATTTGTAAGTTGTAAGCACTCTTATGTCTTCATGAAATTTATATGTTCAGTTGGAATCTGATTATTGGAGCTTATCTTATATCTGTGCTGGTTTATATGGTTTGTTTTTAGTCTTGATTGATATCAAAATCTTGGTTTTGTTTGGGCTTTGATTATCTGGGGTAGGGGGTAAGCATGGGGAAGTCATGCTTTCCCAAGTGTAGGTTAGGGAGAATAATGGGCTGGCTTCAAATTCTGTTGGGAGGGCTGGTTATAATTGTGAGCATATCAAGTTTATCTAGGTTTTACTCTGCTGGATTTTTCTTGCACAACGAGGACATATGCCGACATTTTTATGACTCCAAGGTTGTTTATGAGGGCATTGATGTTGTAGCGTTGACAGCTCGAGTTGAGGAAGTGCTCAACAAGATGGAAAGCCTGCAGGACAAGCTCGAATCAACCGTGCAACAGATGGAGAAGAACCGAGGGGAATTGCATAAAAGCAACATTTCAAGATTGGAGTACAAGAAATTCTTGGAGGATGAGGTAATTAGGCCAATCTACAGTGCCCACATTGCTCTTAGGCAGATTCGATTGCCTAGAATTGAGGAGAACGAAAATGTAACTATTAAGGAGGATCCTTTGATTAATACTTTTGTGGTTGAGGAGATTCGCAAGTACATAACCCCTAAAGAGAACAGAGTGGGAAAGATTAATATATATGGGACGGAGAAAGTATACAATACGATAGGGCATGCATGTGTGCTGATGAAAAAGGAATTGGAGGAGTATATGGATTACGACGTCGGATCATACTGCAAGGATGACTGGATTTTGGGGCAGAAGCTTATGATTCGCGGGTGTGATCCATTGCCGCGGAGGCGATGCTTGACTAGAGCCTCTAAACTCTACTTGAGGCCTTATCCAATTAACGAGTCCCTTTGGAGAATGCCCGAGGGAAGAAATGTGAGGTGGAGTAATTATCAGTGCAGAAACTTTGAGTGCTTATCTAGCAGAAACCCAAAGAGAGGTTATTCCAAGTGCACCGGATGTTTTGAAATGGAAAAGGAAAAGCTCAAGTGGGTTGCTAACACCTCCCTTCCTATCGATTTTCTGATTAAAGATGTTTTAGCAATCAAACCAGGGGAGATAAGAATTGGACTGGATTTTGGCGTTGGCACGGGGACATTTGCTGCACGAATGAGGGAACAAAACGTGACCATTGTCTCTACGGCCTTAAACTTGGGGGCTCCTTTCAATGAAATGATTGCTCTAAGAGGTTTGATCCCTTTATACGTGACATTGAACCAACGGCTTCCTTTTTTCGATAACACAATGGATATGATTCACACGACTGGATTCATGGACGGATGGATCGATTTGCAGCTGTTGGATTTCATCCTGTTTGATTGGGATCGCGTCTTGAGGCCGGGGGGATTGCTCTGGATAGATCGGTTCTTCTGTAAAAGGAAAAACTTAGATGACTACATGTACATGTTTTTGCAGTTCAGGTACAGAAAACACAAATGGGCAATTGCTCCTAAGTCTAAGGATGAAGTTTTTCTCTCTGCATTGCTGGAGAAGCCTCCTAGATCGTTGTGATGATACTGATCCATCCTCTTTTTTGTTTTTCCTGTCAAGAATAGCGAGAAACTTACACTTTTCCTGGTATTTCTTCTTTTATTCCATCCAGTGAGAACATTGTGACTTTGTTCCTCTTGTATGCGAGGCTAACTGCTTCTCTATGTTACAGAACAATATAGCTAGAATGAATAAGATAGATGCACATATCTCATTTCTTTGATTGATTAATGAGTTATTTTTGAATAAGAACACATAGGTTCTATTTTATGTTTGAATCTGAAGGTGGTTCCTTTGACATAAGCAAGATTTCCTCTTTTGGTGGAAATCCTACAAAGTTTTTAGGAATTATTTGGTTGTTTGTAAAAGATCATCCAGTAATATTATGCCATGAGGTTTTGCAATATTGTTAACGAAATATTGTTAATGAAATGAAGCGTGATCGACGTTAGAGAATTTGAACTATCAAAGCTTTATATGATAATGGTGGGTTACCATTATCCTTTTTGTAGTGACAATCTTGTATGTGTTCTTAAGAAAAGAAATTTGTCCATTTTTCAAGATCTCGAAGGAGTGGCAACACATAAAACTCTCGAATGGAAACCAAACTTTTAAATTCAGAGAAACCCCAGAATTAAGAAAATGGGCATTTCTTTTCCTCAAGAACGAAACCATATTAGTGTTAAAAATCACATTCTCCCTGTCTGTAATCATTGATGCATCTTCACAGGACCTAGTTGAAGATATGTACTTTAGTCCCATGTTGCCCTTATCTGGTCAACGTAGGAAAGCAGAGAAACTTGTTTTCTTAGTTTTATGTATAGAACTTAAGTAAAACACCACCTTAATTGTGATAAGAGACTGCTTTATTTATTAAATGAATTGTTCACATTTTTCTTTATTAATATTTAAGCTTTTGGTTGGTCCATCATAAAAAACACTCTCAGCCATAATTCATATCTTTTTTTTTTTCATTATTTTTTTTATATCTTAGCTGTCAAAGAATTTTGGTAATTTTGGACACCCTCAAAGTTATTTTGATGAACACCCTAATACTAAGAGACAGAAACAGGGTATGAATTACACTAGAAAGTTTTTGTTTGCTGAAATTGCTGGAATCTCCTGCAAAACAGAGAATAGAACAGTTTTTTGGGTAAAATGAGTGAAATTTTTGGATGGGTCGAGCCGTTGGATGAAAGGGAAATGGACCCCAATCCCATGTAGTCCGACCTATCAGTCATCAGTGGACCGGTGCAACAAAAAAATCCAGGAAATGGAGGCAAGCAAATAGGAAGGTAATTCCAAGTGGAAGACAAGCCCACTTCACTTGCTTATCCGCTCAGGCCCCATTTACTTTGCTGCTCTGGGTTGGATATAGTAAATTATCTAACCAAGTACAACATTTGCTTTATTTGTTGAGGTCCTATTATAATACGCTGCCCGACATGAAAGACTTAAAAAGTGGGATGAGACGTTCATAGCATCCAACGTCAAATTCTATATTAAAATATTAAATGTGTTGTAATTTCTCTGGATGTATTAATTCAACTTTAAAAAAAATATCTATCATCTGAAATATCAAAAAAGTCCCTTAAACTTGCCAACAAAATTAAAATTTTGCCACCCTTAGTAAAAAATCCTCATTTCAGTCGTGAGAAGGGGATCTTGAAAAGAAAACCCTCATTCCCAAACCTCTAAAATCCTACCATGATCTTCTTCACTGTTGCCATTTTTTGTAGATAAAAATTTCGATGTTATCATATTGGTTTCTAGGTTCCCACTACTGCGTTGAAAATTGGAAGAAAGAGAAAATGAAGAAAAAGATAAAAGGCAAAGAAGAGAGAAAATAAAAGAAAAAAAGAAAAAAGAAGCCAGGTGCCTAAGGTGGTGGTGCGGCGAAGGCGGTGGTGTAGTGACGGGCTATGAGGGAAGAGGAAATGAAACAGAGAAAAAAAAACATAAATAAAAGAGAAAATAAGAAATCTAAAGAAGAAAAAGAAGAAAGAAGGTGGGACTTGGGAGAAAGGAAGAAGAGCTTTGGAAAGGAAAGGTTGCAAAAGATATATGAAGAACACAAAAAGAAGAGAAGAAAAAAGAAAAAAAGAAAAGTGAAAGATTGATTAAAAAAACAAAGAAATTAGTTACATGAGTATTTTAGGCAATACATTTTCTTTCACATTTCTAATTTATCAAAATAAATTAGTATACAAAAATATATTTTCATATTTCAATTAAAATGTAAAGAACAAAGATGTGAAGAAAGAAATGAATTAGAATTAAAAAGAAAGGAAATGAGAAAAACAAATATAACAAAATTTTAATATCATATCTCATTATATTTTTTATTAATTATTTTTTATCCCAATTAAAAATATAAACGGCCTTTAGTAATTATATTTGGTTTGCCAGTCCGCCCAAGAAAATTGTCAACTCAATATCTCATTTCCGATACAAAAATTTATACTTATTTGGAGAACCTGACTAACATGGTAGAAAACTCCTACATTTGCTTATTTCTGTGGGCCCTTTGTAAAGGATAGGTTGCCAACTTGTCAAATTTGGATCTAATCTAGGCATACAGATTCATGATCATTACAAGTCTAGAGATCCGAATCCGATGACATCTGAAGAAAAACAAAATGAATTTCATATATTTTTTTAGTTGAATTCAATTCATATATAGGATCTTTAAAGTGTCGATTCAAAGAACTTTCTTCTTCTTTCTTCTTCTTTCATCTTCTTTTTCTTTATGCTTACAATGGGGAGAAAACAATTACAAATAGAGAGGTTTTGATTTCTACACCTAAATGCTTAAAATTGTGGGTATTTTTTTCAAAATTAAATTGGTACCAAGTTTTTTTGTTAAACCCTCCTTTTTACACGATATTTTTTTTATTTTCTAGGATGATGCAAGTTTTTTTTTTTTTTTTTCTGTAGGTTTCATTTTAATAGGAAGAGAGAAGGTGGTTATTTCCAAGGTAAAATATTGCAAATGGTTTCTTTAAAATGAAATGATCGAATTAACTCTCATGAGTGATCCATTAATCTAATTGTTCTACATCTCCCACTAGCACATCAGTCCTAGACCTGCATTAGCATGATCATACTATATATGCCCATAAATTCCATACAAGCAAGTGGATTATATGACCAACAAGTACATCAACTAAGAGCTTAGAGTCGTACACTAGTTAACATATATAATAACTCGATTTTTTGAAAAAATGAAGATAATTTGTCTCGCTATACCTTAAACTTCTTTTACCATACCAGTCAATATATCTCTAATCCCTCAAATAACATATGTAAGAGCGCACTCAACTTGAAACAATGCACAATTATGTTCCAAATACTAAGTTAAATATAATTAGTTGGCTTGTGAATATAAGTCAAGTATTAGTAAAAGAGATCCTCATTTCACACTAGAATCTCTCCATTTTACTTTAACTGCCATGTACCATATTACCAAATCATCCATGAATATTGATTATATGCTAAAGTAGCAACTTTGATAAAGCTTTAGGAAGTAGTTGAAGTCCTAACAGTATAAAATGAGGTCATATAAACCTTGAGGTTTCACACAATGAGAAAGCATGAATCAATTTACTATTTACCCAATTCATTAGCATGCACAGTATGAAACACGTGCTACTATGCTTTTCTTCTTAGTTGAAAGTGTATATCATTTGTTCTAAAATAACAAGTCATACAGATCTTAGTTCAACTATGTCTCTACACTTACTTGAGTTTTCTTCTAATTTATCCTCTATAAGTGTAACAATCTTAAAAAATTCACTTGAGTCTACTAGACAAGTTTAATGGATTGTGGGAATCCACTTCAGCTACAAAACTTAAACTAGTAACCTCACCTTAGTAATTTACCAAGAAGACATTTATATGATTTTGTTCTCTAAAAAATCAATATTGTCTCATTTCATGCTACTTAATGTTAAATGTGATTGTTTATATGAGAGACCAAATCTCAACTTGTCTGACAGGCCTCATATCATATAAAATATGTATGTAGATAATGTATTTAAATGTCATGAAAATAATGTATAACATCATATATACTCTTATTTTCAATTATAATCACATTATGCACAATCCAAGATATCTAACATGATCTATAAAGACATCTCTTGGTGTAGCCATAGTAGACCATCAAATGCGTGACATGTATTTTAAATCACCTGCTTCTTTCCTACGACATCTCTCACAAAATTATACTTTGTGCCATGTTTTTTAGGGAATTGAGTGTAAGCAATGGTGATTGATTATCACAATAAATCATTATAGTTCCCACACTATTGTTTACTACTCTAAATATTGTAAGAATCTTCTAAACCAAAATACCTTCTTGTACTGCAGAAGCACATGCCATAAAATATGCTTCAATTGAGGATAGTGATACTTACGCTAATCTAAATCACCACCACTGTCAATATTTGTGTATCTTTTTAGTGAGAGATTTTTTATTTGATATCAAAGAAAATAATATGCAGTGTCCTTTAGGTGTTTAAAAAACCTTTTTGCTAAATTCAAGTGTCTTCTCCCAAATTGGATTGATACATGCTAACCAAACCTATGATATAACAAATATCGGAACGAGGGTATCATAATGTATATCAGGCTCTCAAATAGCACTAATTTATAGTACTCTTGACATCTCTTTTTCTTCTTCCGAAGTCTTTGGGTACATCTTATGGCTTAAACTTTCGCCTCTAGTTGCAAAGTTCTATTCTAAATCTTTATAGAATTTTCTTAATATATGGTTCTTAAGACAATACAAGAAGTCTTCTAGAGTGATCTCTTTGGACTTTAACACCTAACATATAGTTTGCCTCACCCATGTCCTTAATCTCGAAGTTAGAGACATCTATTTTTTAATAGTTTGAACATACTCTTTATCATTCCCGACTAACAATATGTTAACGACATTAAGAGATAGAATTGCATAATTTCTATTAAACCTCTTTACATATATTCATCTATCATGATGAAGTCATGTGAGATTATTGCTTTGTGAAATATCAAATATCTTTGTCTAGAACACTGCTTAAGGCCATAAATTGATCTATTCAATTTGCAGACTTTGTCTTATAAGCTTTTAATAATAAAACTTACCGAGTGTTCCATACATATTTTCTTTTAAAGTTCTTCATTAAGGAAACTAGTTGGGACGTCCATTTAATGTAACTCCATAACTCTAAATTTTAATTAGCCATTATGGCCAATAACAAGCAAATAGAAGTAAATCTCACTTATGGCGAGAAAATTTCTTCATAACCAATACTCTCTTGTTAGGTATAACTTTTTGCTACTAGTTGAGTCTTATACCTTGCCATATTTTGACCATCTTTTGTTTTATTTTGAGAACCCACTTGTTACAAATAACTTTGCGTCCAAAAGGGAGATCAACCATTTCCTGGACATGATTTGATTTCATTGACTCTATTTTTTCTTCCATTGTTTTTATTCATTTGTACTTTGTAGGACAAGATAGGGTCTCAATTATAATTTAGACTCTTCTTTATCTGCTGGAGATATGATAAAAATATGTCCTTCAATCTCATAATGGCTTTTGAGCATACCTTTCTGAAGACTTTTCTACAGTTGAGATTGATTTATATCATTTGAATGGAGTGACTCCAACTGGGATCAAGTGATAGCTAATCACCTTATATTTTTAATCATCCATCTGGCACATAACTATTATCTGAATTAATCGACTCAAATAAAGATTCTCTTTCATTTATTTCACTTCTATTAAGAAAATCATTCTCTGAAAATATTATTTTCTATGATTAGATATGAGTAACGCTTCCATCTTCTTATTCACCTATGAACACATTACCTTTAGGCTGCTTAGAATATCTAATAAAGATAGGCTGCTTTTCTTGAGGACCTAACTTTTCAAACTTATTGGAAGATTCATGGATGTAAGCTGTAGATCCCTAAGGTCTGAGTTCGCTTAGATTAGGTTTTCACCAGTCCAAAGTTCATATGAGTAGAAGGCATTTTCTTCAAAATATAACCCTTAGTTAATAAATCAACTTCTCAAAAAGAAATTGGCAAGTTAGCTTGCACTATCATGGACCTTGTCATATCCAACAATGTTTTATTCCTTATCTCAATAATACTATTCTACTGAGGTGTGTGAGAATAGTCAGTTGTCTAATTATTTTTTTATTGTATATATCCTTAAATTGATCAAGATAGATTTTCATGTCTTTAATCAGTTCTTAAAGTCTATATTGTTCTGTCCATTTGATTGTCCACGTCATTTACATAACATTTAAATTACTCTAGTGCTTCAGGCTTATGAAAATCAAATATACATGACTAAAATGTGTGAAACCACCTTTAAATATAATGAAACACGATGTCCTATGTCTATAGCCTTTACATATATTGGACCACAGATATTTAGTTATAATGGAAATTATGCCTTAATAGATTTTCCAAATGGATTTTGTGTCATCGTCCCGACAAGACAATGTTCGATAGTAGGCAAATCAACTTTAGAGAGTAGACCCAATAGTTTTTTTTTCTCACTAGTTGATTAATCCTTTCTTGCCTAATTGACCTAATCTAGTATGTCCAGTATACGCTTCTATATTTGTTTATTAGATGAAGTAACATTTAACAAAGCATAATGATCAGTATTATAGTTAAACATTTGTGTGTCAATCGAACACCTAAGATGTCCACAACTATAATACATATTATAATTTATCAACTATATCACGACTGAAGTTCAAACTAAATGATAATCCTAGAAGAACAACAATAGAAATAAAGTTTCGTTGAATCTTTGGTACGTAGAGGACATCATTTAGAATCAGAGTTTGGCCACCATGCAACTCCAGTTTGTAAGAAGCAATCTATTTGACTTCTACTCTGGCATTATTTTCTACATACATTCACCTTGTACCATAATAAACTTGATAAAAATCCACAATTGCTTCACAATCTCTAGTTACTTGATCAGTGCACAAATACAATTTAGTTAGTAAAATAATATTATATATATATATATATATATATATATATATATATATATATAACACTCAAAGAAGCATTACTAAATGCTACATTTTTTAGCTCAGGGCACTCGTGAGCAAAATGGCTAATAGCTCAACAATTGTACTTCATCTTGCTCTGGTTGCTCTTATCTTTCTTCTTCTCATACCGCTTATGCTTATTCTTGTTATTGGGGTTTAGGTTAGGATTGTTCTTATTCGACCCTTCTCTAGCCTCTTTTTTTTTCTTTATTTTCTTAAAATTTCTTTTACGTTATAAAGCGTGAAGCCTTTTTTGGAAGTGGACTCAGACACAAAGGCACATGCCTGGACTTTGCAGCACAAAGCCGCTCATACTCAAGCTCAACATAGTGAGTAACATAAAAAAAAAAGTCTTGATGCTATCATTATGAGTCAGGTTGAGTTTCAAAAGTTCCCAGTTGTCAGGAAGTAACATGACCAATGCGTTAACTTGTTGTATATGTCTAGTTGATTTGAACTCTCTTATCACATTCAATATAATCCTCAAATATTGTTTGAAGCTATGATCAACTTATTTCTTGTAAGAGTAAAACTTCAGAGTTAGTTGTCTCAGTCGAGTCACGACCGTACCTCTATATTTCTCCATAAGGTGTGCCCAAATATCATGTGTATTAAGATGCTACTCACATTCGTGAATGAGATCTTCAATCATAGAGCTAACCAGAATAGCACGAGTAGTGGAATCTTTGGCCTCATTTGTTCCAGTTCCCAAACCCCATTTTCGCATTCTATACTATTCTAAAATTCAGAATCATTTTCATTTGACCTGATCTCAATAGAACTTACCCATTTTTACATCTTCTATTTCCACACTCCTATACTATCATCCAATTTTCAATCCTATATATGGAACCTATCTTCTCACATGTCCATCAACACACTATTCACATTGTTATCTCGATCAAGTCACATTAATGGAAGACCAACCACTCTCCTTCTCTCTTATTCCATCTAGATATAACTAAATCATCTTCCTAAAGTTTCTTAAGCCCAACAAGAAGAACCATAATGCACAGCCAAAACCTTCCAAAGTTTCTTAACTAACAAGTACATTCATCTTCAAAATAATCCAACCCAAAAGCATTAAGCATTTTCAGACACATAAAAAAGGTAAAAAAAGAAAAACTCAAATTTCATAAACCCTTCAAGCCCATCACAGAAACCCATTGTTGTTCACAAGTACAACAAGTACAACGACGATATGTATGCTCTCCAACCCTCCTTCCATTTTACCCAATATTCGTAAATACCTCAAGAAAATACAAAAAAAGACCAACTAATAGCATCATTTGCCCTTACTCTAGAAAACCTGGGAGATGGCACCCTTACTCTAGAAAACATGGGAGATGGCAAAATTGATCTTGGAACAAGAATGCCTAAGCCCACAGTGTGACCGTGAAGTACAAATGAAAGGCGTGAAAGAACAACTTCCCTAACCCATATTATGTGGGAATAAAATAAAAGTGAAGAAGAAACGAGATTGAAAAAAGCTTTTAGTAAGTTTGAAGAAGAAGAAGACGTATGGCCACTCAGTTGGTGTATGGCCTTTCTTTTTCCCAATCTCATTATTTTGTAAATAAGTTAGTTTAATACATATTCCCAAATTCTCTATCATCTAACTGCTATAATTAACCTCAAATCAAGGCCTCCACTTACCATGCTAATTCCAAAAATACCCATATTTCCATCTGATTTTATTTAAAAAATGGGTCCCACCAGCTCTACATAACCACAACAATATATAAAATATGAATGGGGTGGACCCATCACTAACTTAAATATATTCTATAATATACATAAATTATGAAAATGATATCCTAAAAACACACAAACAAAGTTTCAATTCTAACACGTCTTTTGATGGCAAAAATTCCCCAAATTCTACTCAACCAAATACATTCTCATTTCCAAAACTATTTATTTCACATTTACAAATATTCACATAAAACCAATACAACCAAATTTTTCCAATGAAAATGATGGAATTGAGAATTCTCATTAAAAATACAAACAAATGAACCCTTTTATTTTCTATGTCTGGTAAGCCTCTTGATCCATTCTCTACTGAGCAGTGTTACCCCATCGGGTCTTGCATGACCTAATTGATACCTTCCAAAGCATTGTGCTCATTTAGTATATACTAGATTTTAAGGTGTCAAATGTCATAGTTATCGCCATTCAACTTGTCATCTTTATTAAGGTCAACAATGATTGATTTTGATGCCGGGTTTGTACATTATAGAGGTAATCATACATGTTAATACCTAACTAATACACATGTAATTTTGTACTTAAAACTAACATGTATGATAAAACAACATGATGCACAGACTCAAAAGTTCACAAAGTTCCCAACATCATCTATATTCCAAATGTCTTACTATCATAAATATAATTTCAAAGTAACAAAATTTATTAATTTTTTGTATGAAAATCACACAATTTTTTTCAATCTAAGAACTCTCACTTAATCACATAAATTGATAGGCATCATGCTATACAAGATCATATGAAACATCAAATCATAACATCATTATGCACACATAACAATATATTATTATTAAAATAACACAAAGTTCATAACACATGCACAAATACTACAACATGATTATATATACCTAATAAGTTATATCCTTGAAGAAAACACAAAATCAATTCTTTCTTAAGACTTATAGAGATGAGATATCATGTTGGTAAATCCTATTGAAACCTTATATATATGTTGGAGTGAACTTTAAGATACAAGGACTAGAGTTTTAGGGATAATGATTTCTTCATCTTGAATTCAATCTCTTTTGTCCTCCACACTTAATTAACATTGATATCACTACCTTGAGAGTTATCATGTTTTATGGGCCAGATAGCTTAGGTATTTCTATTTCAATACCACCAAAATAGTGACCTAAATGAAGAAGTTCCATGCATTTATTTTCTATTATCTTAATATTTTATGGCAACGGGTGTGTTGGATCCATTTTATAATGCCTCATATTCACCAACTTTGCCAAAAGCTTTAGATTTTTTTTTCTCTACTTCCCCCGAATGATGCTAAGAGTGTGTCATATTCTCTCCATATCTAGAAATAAGGACAAATATTAGATTGAAAATAAATCCAATCCTACTATTTTACAGTTGAATATTAAAAACTTTAAACACGTATAATCATAAACCTTGTTCAATTCTATAAGTTATTTTATGTGGAAAAAAAATTAATTTTCATACGCAATTAAATAAGCATAGTATCCAAAAGTGTTATGATTTTTCATCTAAGTAGCCAATAATAAGGAAGTTTTTCAGAATATACAAAAAAAGTCTTCAGAATTTTTCTTGGTCAGAAAATATTTTTGAGTAATTTTTAACATCTTTTAACTTTACAAAAATGACATAAAATAATTTTCAACTCTGAAAAATATTTTAAGATATGAAAAATTGAAAATAAAATTTTAAAAATTTTTAAAAATATTTTGGCCAAAAACAAATGCCAGAGATAGTCGCATGTGCCATCGCGGTTGGCGATCATCATTCGGCTACGCACTTGATAAGTGCACATTTTTACATATTTTGTATCAATTCCACTATATCTTCCTTACTTTGTTCTTATTAATATTAGGTTTTTATTAATGTTTTGTGTGTGATAGGAGTTTGGGAATCAAGAGATTGAAAATGAGCCAAAACGAATTTGAAATAAGCATTCTTGGGCCAAATTAATTAACACGGTGCCACTACGACAGTTTTTGTATTTTTGGCATAACTTTATGATCTAAAGTCCTATTAACTTGATTTTTATCTCATTATAAAGATAAGTGATAGATCTACAACTTTTATGTTGGTATTTTATCCCAGTTCAATTGATTTCAAAGAGACAAATTTGATTAAAAAGTTAAAAGTACATTGAAACTTTTAGATAGGACAATTTTTGTATTCTTGGCATAACCCTGTCCATATATGTCATTTTGTATTTATTCAAGCATCTATAAAAACCCAAGACACATATATAAAATTCATTAGAAGATATAAAAGGCTAATTCAGATTAGAAAGAGCTAAAAATGGCTTACAAGAAGAATAGTCAGAGCCGCGGTGCCAAGAGGGTACAAAGTTTGGAGCCGCAGCTCCAGTTGGACAGATTATTTAGAGTCGCAGCCCTAGTTCATGAAAAATTAAAAACACAATTTTTAAGTCCGATTTTAGGATTTCTTTTTAGAGAACTTTAAAAGGAAACTTCCAAGACAAAGTTGGGGACTTCTTTTGGCCTAAAAACATGGAGGAAAAGAAGAGAAAAAAGGGAAAAAATCCAAGAAAAGGGGAAGAATTTCATATTTTTTTTGGAATATTCTTTTGGAAAAGCCATGAAAAGTGGAAGGTTTTCAGGGGTCATTCATCCTTAAAAAGAGGAGGGGAGCTTAAACAAGACACTCATTTTCTAGAAGTGATATACATCTTTGGGAAGCAATCTTGGGGTCTTGGCCATTAACCAAGACAAAGTGGAAGAGGCTTGGAGAAGGAGATATCCATAATCCACCATTAATCTCAACTATCTTTTTCAACCAATAAGTTTCTTTGACTCCCAATGTTGTTAATTTTAATTTTTTTATTATTTTTCATCATGTTAGGCTAGACTTTCTTCTTGGTTAAGGGTGATTTCAACGCCTTAGACATGGGTTCTTGTAATTAAATGTTTGATATAATTGATCAATTTTCCAATTGAAGTTGTTTATGTTTTTCTATACTTAACTTCTGATGGGCATTTTCTTACTTTGTTTGAGTGTGCAACCAAATTAGATTTGAGAACTCTATATAACTAGATTAGAGATTTTGGATCCATAATTATCTTGAATTTCTAATCATGTGTAGTAAATTATGATTAACGGTTATGGGATATTTTTGTTAATTGCAATGGAAAGCATAACCTAAGTTAAATGACCCAAGCTTGTGTGGTTATTGCTTAGATCAATCTATCTTTCTTGTTTTAATGGATCCATTTAATTAAATCTAGAGAGTTTGTTCTAGGTTATTTGGTGGGTAGGGAATTACGTAGAGAGCTTGTTGTTCTACCATTTTTTCAGATCCACTCTCTAGAGTCATTCATATTTTGGAAGCACTTTTGGAGTCTTGGAGCATCAAGAAAGACAAAATGGAAGTTTGGAGGAGGAGACATCCATAATCCATCATCAACTTCAACTATATTCTTCAACTAATAAGTTTCTTTGACTCTCAATGTTGCTAATTTTAATTCTTTTGTCATTTTTTATCATGTTAGGTTAAACTTCCTTCTTGGTTGAGGGCGATTTCAAAGCCCTAGACATGGGTTCTTGTAATTAAATGTTTGATATTATTGATTAACTTTTCAATTAAAGTTGTTTATGTTTTTCTATGCTTAATATCTTATGGGTATTTTCTTGCTTTGTTTGGGTGCGCAACCAAATTGGGTTTGAGAACTCTCTACAACTAGATTAGAGATTTTAGATCCGTAATTGTCTTGAATTTCTAATCATGTGTAGTAAATTGTGATTAATTATTATGAGATATTTTTGTTAATTGCAATGGAAAACATAATCTAATTTAAATGACTCGAGTTTGTGGTTGTTGTTTAGATCAATTTATCTTCCTTATTTTAATGCATCCATTGAATTAAATTTAAAGAGCTTGTTCTAGGTTGTTTGGTGGTAGGAAATTAGGTAGAGAGCTTGTTCTACCTAACAAGAAATTAAGGAAAGATTGGGGTAGTAGAGCTTATTATTACCTATGGTTGATAATTTTATTGGTAAGTTGTTAATAATATTGATATTAAATTACAACCTATTGTCTACTGGCGGTGAAGGAAACCTCAATCTACTTTAATCAATTGTTGCTTGTTGTTTTGATTGCTTTACATTTTAATTAGTTTTAGATTCTATGACTTAGTCACTCAATTCAACCCCCCAACCGTTTGTTGTTTATTTCTAGAGTTTACTTGTTGAGTCTTAGCTTTAAGTTAGCACTTTTAAAGTGAAATTTCTTAATTAGTGAGTCGATAATAAATCAGTTAGTCTTGATCCTTGTGGGATCGACTCTTACTTGTTTTATACTTGTTAAAAAAATATTGAAGAGTAAGGTTTAAATTTGGTACTTCTGAAACTTCTTATCAACCTAAAACTATTGAAATGACATAATCATTGAACATTGAAGGAGTTGGTTGCTCTCAATTTGGAGAATCAACCATTCTATATCACCTATCCCAATTTGGAAGCCGACTTTGAATTCAAATCCAGGATGATTCATCTTTTGCCTACATTTCATGGTTTTGCGGGTGAGGATCTAAATAAATACTTAAAGAAATTTTATGTTGTGTGTTCTAGTATGAAACCGGCATGCATTTCAGAAGAAAACATCAAGCTCATTGCCTTTTCTTTTTCATTAGTGGATTTGGCAAATGAGTGACTTTATTATCTACATTTTGGCACGATTACCACATGGAACAAAATGCGAAAGGTGTTCCTTGAGAGGTATTTTCCAGCATCCAAGGTAGGGAGCATCTAAAAAGAAATATGTGGGATTTGACAATACAATGGGGAATCGCTCCATAAGTATTGGAAAAGATTTAAGAAGTTGTGCACCAGTTGTCCTCATAATCAAATCAGTGATCAACTTCTCATCCAATATTTATATGAGGGGCTTATGCCAATGGAAAGAAGCATGATTGATGTTACAAATGGAGGGCTTTAGTTGACAAAACACCCAAGGCAGCAAAGAATCTGATTGCAAACATGGCTATAAATTCTCAACAATTCATCACCCGCAATGATCTACCATCGCCACCTAAGAGTGTCAATGAGATGAACACATCAATTCTTGAACAAAAACTCTCACACTTTAGTGAAACAAATAGTTGTAGGGTAACAAGTCAAAGCATGTAGAGTATGTTGTTGCATGATAGGGCACCCCATGAATATATGTCCATCCTTCCAAAAAAGTTCTATGGAGCAAGCAAATGTGATTGGTGGTTTCCAAGTTAACCAAGACAAAGATATAATCCTTTCTCCAACACTTATAATGAAGGATGGAAGGATCATCCTAATTTGAGATACGGGAACCAACAACAACAAACCACTCCATTTCAAATGCCAAACTGATGTCCAGGTTTTCTCCAATTGAATGTGCAACCACCCTTCCAATCTCTACAACAATCGAGCGCATCCTTGGAGGATCTCGTGAAAGCACTTGCTACCGACAGTACGTAATTTCAACAAACCACACAAGACCATCTTCAACATATTGAGAATCAAGTGAGGTAAATGGCCACTAGCTTAAGCTAATTGGAAATACAAGGATCGGGCAAGTTACCTTCCCAATTCATGGTCAATCCTAAAGAAAATGCAAGTGCCATGACTCTTAGAACTGGGAAGCAATTGGAGTCTCCTACCTTGCCAACAAAAGAAGTATCCAGAGAGGTTTAGAAGGGTGAGTCAAGCAATACTATCCCTTCTTTAGATGATTCTCACTCTCCTACTCATCTACCACCCATAGTCAAGGAGAATACAAAGTCGGTAACCACTCCTAAACCTCTCTCTCATACTTATGTAACACCTACACTTTTTCCTAGTAGATTAGCAAAGTCTAAGAAAGAGAAGTATAAAAAGGAAATCCTTGAAACTTTTCGAAAAGTGGAGGTAAGCATCCCTCTTCTTGATGTCATCAAGCAGTGCCTGGCTATGCCAAATTCCTCAAAGAGCTATGCACCAACAAAAGAAAGTTGAGGGGAGATAAAAAAGTGAATGTAGAGGAGAATATTTTAACAATTCTTCAAAGGAATCTCCCTCCAAAGTGCAAAGACTCGGTCACCTTCACCATTCTATGTACAATTGGTAACACCAAGTTTGAAAAGTGAATGTTAGATTTAGGTGCATCAATCAATGTCATGCTGTATACTATTTATGTTTTTTAAGTCTAGGCCCTTTAGAAGAAACTGGCGTTATCAAATTAGCGGATAGATCAAATACATACCCTAAAGGAGTTGTGGAGGATGTTTTGATACAAGTGAATGAATTGGTTTTCCGGATGGATTTGTATGTTTCGAGATGGAGGATGATAGATACCTACATTCTACACCCATGCTCTTAGGGAAACCATTCCTATAAATAACTCGGACTAAAATTGATGTTCATGATGGCACATTATCCATGGAATTTGATGGTGAGGTAATTAGATTTAATATTTTTGAACCTATAAGGTATCCTAGTGTTGCAAATTTAGTGAACGCAAGTGCACATTATCGTTAACAAGTAATAAAGTGATAAGTAGAGTATTATTCCCACGAGAACTGTTGAATCATTAAATACCGAAATTTTGTTAAATCTAATTTTATTTGAATAAACAAAAGTGAGTATTTATGATTATAATCTAAGTCTAATTAAACTAACTAATAATCAAAATCAACTAATGATGAAATTCTAGAACTTAAAAGCCTAGGGTTATGATTTCATCATAATTAGTTCGAATTGAATAATTTATCAAATCAATCTCAATTAATTTTTCAAATGATAGTCGAGAATCCCTAAATTATCCACTAGCCTCTCCTAAGGTCTAATGAAAATATCATCAATTGCTAACCTACTATATTCCTATATGAATTACAACAATCAATAATTCATTAGGTTCTATGAATCTCAAACATGACTACATTAACTATGTAAGTATATTCCTATCTCACATGTAATTTTTCATTTTTTACACATAGAACTAGACACATATATCACCTCCCGAGTCAATATAATTAGCAAATCATTCAATTAGTGGCCAAGTAATTGAAAACATTAAGAACAATGTAGAAAATTCAACTTGAAAAATAAATTGATACAAATATTCAAAACATCATAATTAGATTACATCACAACCATAGAAAAATAAATTAGTTCATGATGGTAAAAATGAATAATAACTTAATAATATTTATGAATATAATTAAAGAAAGAAAGAGAAAAATGAAATGGAACTTGGAAGATGATGAGTTTCTTCCCTTGTAGATGTCTTCTTCACAAATCATGGAATAATTCTCTCTTCCTCTTCTTCTCTTTTTCCTTCTTCTTTCTTTTGGCTTCTATTTACTCCTCTATCTCAAAATCATTTGGAGGCTTTTAGAATGTTAAAAATCAGATGGAAGATGCCCTAAAGAGGCCAAATGACCATTTTGCCCTTAAAATCCCATTTGGCAACACCTAGGCGCGAATTGGCAGCGCCTAGGCGCTGTAGCTACTGTTCCTAGGTTGATTTTATTTTATTTTGAAAAATTGTAAGATTAATGTATATTTTAGTACATCCAAGTGATATTTTTCCTTTATTTTCAAATCTACAAAACAAATACTAAAAATAATAATAAAACTCACAAAAGTCTTGAAAACTAATCAAAAAATTAAGCAAATGGTACTCAATTAATGAGTATAAAATTCACTCATCATCTAGTGATGTGCATTCTGTTTTTGCAGTTAATATTATTGATTTTATAGCTCAACAAATATTTGAATTGACTAGCAATGATGGATTGGATGTTGCATTGAGGAAAAATCTTTACATGGAGGACTTTAAAGAGACAAGGATGGATGTGTAACTATTGGAAAATGTGGAGGAAACAGTGGAAGGATTGGACTCATCTTCACAAAACATAAAGTATGATATCTCTTATATTGCTTTGCCATTGACTAATGAGATACTTTTACCTTCTCTGGTACAAACACCTACCTTGGAGCTCAAACCACTCCCAGAGCATCTCAAATATGTGTATTTGGGCAAGAAAGAAACACTTCCAGTTATCATTGCTAAAGATCTCACCAATACATAAAAGGCTAAACTTGTTAGGGTGCTTTGTGAGTATAAGATGGTTGTTGGATGGACCATTGCCGATAGCAAGTGGGTAAGCCTGGTCTAAGTGGTTTCTAAGAAATCAGGCATCACTATAGTACAAAATGATTACCAAGAGTTAGTACCTCAAAGAGTTCAAACCGGATGATGAGTTTGCATTGATTATAGGAAGCTTAACTTTTCTACTCGCAAAGATCATTTTCCTTTACCTTTCATTGATCAAATCCTTGAATGATTATCCGGTCATACTCAATATTGCTTTCTTGATGACTAGTTGGGGTACAATCAAATCATCATCGCTTTGGAGAACTAATAGAAGACTACTTTTACTTGCCCATTTGGTATATTTGCCTACTGAAGTATGCCATTCGGACTTTGCAATGCACCGACCACATTTCAAAGATGTGTGGTGAGCATTTCCTCCGAGTATATTGAGAACATCATAGAGGTATTCATGGATGATTTCAGTGTTTATAGTGATTCAATTGACAAATGCTTAGATAACCTTATACTTGTATTTCAAAGATGTATTGAATCTAATCTTGTGCTCAATTAGGAGAAATGTTATTTTATGGTTGATCAATGGATAGTGTTGAAACATATCATCTCTACTAGGGGATTGAGGTTGATAAATCTTAGATTAATCTTGTGCGTTCTTTACCCCCATCCACAAGTGTTAAGAGAGCTTAACTTTTTTCTTAGATATACAAGTTTTTATTGCAGGTTTATTAAAGATTTCTCCAAAATAGCACTTTCCTTGTGTAGATTGCTTCACAAAGATATGACTTTTGAGTTTGATGACAAATTGCATGGCAGTTTTTAGCAAGCTCAAGGAACTTCTCACCTCACCACCTATCATCCAACCACCAAATTGGGAACTTCTTTTGAACTTATATGCGATGTAAATAACTATATGGTTAGTGCCTTATTGAGGCAGTAAGTAGGGCGAACACCTCATGTCATTTACTATGCATCACGTACTTTAAATGATGCCCAACTCAACTATTCCACCACTGAAAATGAACTTTTGGCAGTTATTTTTGCCTTAGAAAAATATCATTCATATTCGATGGGTGCAAAAGTAATTATTTATTTCAATCATGCAGCCTTTAGGTACTTGCTCACCAAGAAGGATGCCAAACCTCGACTCATTCGATGGATCCTTCTTATGCAAGAATTTGACTTGGAAATCAAGGAAAAAAAGGTGTCCGAGAACTTGGTTGCGGACCATCATAGTAGGTTGGTACATGAGGAAGATGCATTGCTATTAAACGAAGGTTTCCTGGATGAGCAACTCTAGCAATGAGTATGGTAACCCCTTGGTATGTCGACATTGTTAATTACTTAGTCACTAAGAGGTTGCCAGATGAATTGATCAAGGCACAAAATGAGAAGATCAAGAGCGATGTTAAATACTACATTTAGGATGATCCATACCTTTGGAAGCATTGTTCTGATCAAGTGATAAGAAGGTGCATGCATGAAAGTAATTTCATTCCCATTCTAAAATTTTATCATTCCCTTACATGTGGTAGATATTTTGGACCAAAATGGACTGCTCTCAAGGTGCTTGAAAGTGGTTTCTATTGGCCCTCATTATTCAAGGATGCCTATCATTATTGCAAGTCTTGTGATCGGTGTCAAAGGACAGGTAACTTGGGACCTAGGAATCAAATGCCACAAACTTTTATACTTATTGTTGAATTTTTTGATGTTTAGGGCATTGATTTCATAGGCCCCTTTCCCCCTTCTTTTGATAATCTTTACATTATACTTGTTGTTGATTATGTCTCAAAGTGGGTGGAAGCCAAAGCCACTTGGACTAATGATTCAAAAATTATAGTACATTTTGTCAAGTCCCATATTTTTTACAAGGGTTGGCACGCCTCGAGCCATGATTAGCAATAGAGGCACCCACTTTTGCAATGGGTCAGTGGAAAGCTTTTTTCAAGAAGTATAACATTACACATCGAGTTTCCACATCATACCATCCACAAACAAGTAGGTAAACGAAGGTGTCCAATAAGGAGATCAAGTCGTCTATCCTTGAGAAAACGGTCAAAGTGAATAGGAAAAATTGGAGCATTTACCTTGATGATGCCTTATGGGCATATCATACCACTTACAAAACTCCCATTAGCATGTCCCCCTATGGAGATGGATGCATCAGGGGAACAAAGGACGTTACAGCTCCAAAAGCTTAAGGAGATTCATAATGATGCCTATGAGAGTTCCCGGATCTACAAAGAAGACTAAGATGTTTCATGATATGATGATTTCTAGAAAATAATTTGTCATTGGTCAAAAGGTTTTTTTATTTCATTTACATCTTAAGTTATTTTTGGTAAATTATGCTCTCGTTGGGCTGGTCTTTTATTTCTAATTTATGGTGCAATTGAAATACAAAGTTTGAAGGCGGATAAGATATTCAAAGTAAATGGCCATAGGTTGAAACTTTACTGCGAGGATTTTCAATCGGAGAATCTAGATGAGACCCCCATTTATGAGCCGACTTATGTGAAGGAGTGATGAGAGAGACGATGTCGGACTGAGGACGTTAAACTAAGCACTTATTGGGAGGCAACCCAACGGATAAAAAAAAGGCATTGAGAGCTTACAATCACATATTTGATCTCTCTAATTCTCATTCTATTTTCTTTCTATCCATTTTATTTCATTTAATTCTTTTATTTTACTTTGTTTTATATATACCGATCGAACCCTATTTTATTTAATTCTTCATTTTAGTAGCCTAGGCTTACATTGAGGAAAATGTAAGGATTAAGTGTGGGGGAAGGATTTAGGACTTATATTTTTATTTTTTTAGTTTTTAGACTTATATTTTTTCTTATTTTGTTTTATGTCTAGTTTTAAAATTTTTGAGTACTAAGTGTTCTTCCAACTTCTATGATGAGAATTGAGCATGAATGAAGATATATTTTTTGGTACATGAATGAAGATTTAGGACGATATATATTGTTTTAAACCTTAATGTTATTTTTTGGTAGATATATTTTCGTGACGATCATACTCAACTCTTTTCACATAAATAGCTATTTTCTTTAGTATGAAGACAAGCATGTCAAAGTAGGTAGTTCTTATACCCTCACTTTAATTATCACTTATGTTTCAACATATGGGAGTTGAATATTAAAATACTTTCGGAGGTCTGTCAAGACGAACAATTGATTGAGCATCACTTGAAAAATGATTAAGTCACTATAATTTCTAGCACCATGACTAAATTAACTTGTTTTCCATATAATGGTCTGAGAGAACATCCCCCATAGTGAGCCACTTTGAACTTTTTATTGATTAAATATTTCACTGGTAACCATATCTTCTTACCTAGCCTAAATACACTATTATCCTACCCTTATTCTAAAAATGAATTGGAACTTGAGAGACATTTCAATGATAAGGTAAGCTTGCAAAAGAAATTTGGGTTGAAATAGAAGATAAGTGAAGGGGAACTCAAAGAAAAAAGGAAATAAAGGAAAATATTGAGAAAAAATATATATTTACAAAAAAAGAAAGAAAGAAAGTTTCAAAATGTTGGAAAAGAAATTTATTGTGAGTTGCAACTAAAAATGAAATATTACAAAGTCGGTGAAGATAATAAAGAAGGGCCCAACACAATGATATTAGGCCCCGATGTTGAAACTTGTGGATTGTGAGAATCATTCATTGATGAGATTTATGTCTCTCATTTCATGAAGTTTTTAGAATCTTTGTTGCATCCTATCCCTTTCTTTCTTATACCACACACTACCCCCTTAGCCTAATTACAACCATTGTTAAAGACCTTTTGATTTCATGTAGTGCCTTCGATGTAGTGAAGATATGTGTCAAAAGAGGAGCCTATGATGTTCGACTCTTTCATTAGAAATCGGGTGGTGGCTTTTGTAAGATTGTATGGGAATTCATCTATTTGAATCATGCATGGTTTCATCAATATTGACAATGGCTATTCACACACACACTTAATTATGATTATTGTGGAAGTGTATTTACTTTTGAATAAATAAAGGTTAGATTCAACACTTGTTTGATTTTATTACTATATTACATTGTTGTTCCCTGAGAATTAATTGTTGGAATTTAGGTGTCACAGGTGTTTGTAAGTATCACCACTCAAAACCCTCACAAGACTACAACTCGTCCTGTGGTCTACCTAGGGTTTTAAAGGCTTATTGCATGTGCTAAATGCAATCATGATTTTCTATGATAGTGGATTAGCTTAGTTTGTGTTTATGCCTTATTTTAGGTTTTCTTGAGGACGAGCAAATATTAAGTGTGGGGGAATTTGATAAATGTACAATTTACATATTTTGTATCAATTCCACTATGTCTTTCTTATTTTGTTCTTGTTAATATTAGGTTTTATTAATGTTTTGTGTGTGATAGGAGTTTGAAAATCAAGATATTGAAAATAGGCCAAAACGAATTTGAAACTTCTTGGGCCAAATTTAATTAACACGGTGCAACTGCTGTAATTTTTGTATTTTTGGCATAACTTTATAATTCAAAATTCTATTGACCTGATTATCGACTCATTGGAAAGATAAGTGATATATGTACAATTTTCATGTTGACAACTTATCCCAATTCAATTGATTTCAAAGAGAAAATTTCGATTAATGAGTCAAAAGTGTACTGAAACTTCCAGATACTTCACTTTTCGTATTTGTGGAATAACTCTGACCACATATGTCATTTTGTATTAATTCAATTGTCTATGGAAAGCCAAGACACATATCTACAATTCATTAGACACAAAATGTTAATTCGAACTAGAAAGTACTCAAAATAATTTATAAGAAGAATAATCAGAGTCGCAGCACCAATTAGACAGATTGTTTGGCTTCGCGGCACCAAAAGGGTAGAAGGTTTGGAGCTGTGGCCCCAGAAATCAGAGTTGCGGTGCCAGTTGGACAAATTGTTTAGAGCCACAGCCCCAGTTAACAAAAATTAAAAATACAAATTCTAAGTCCGATTTTGGGATTTCTTTTTGTAGAACTTTAAAAGGCATCTTCCAAGATAAAGTTGGGGACTTCTTTGGGCCATGTTAGGCTAGACTTCCTTCTTAGTTGAGGATGATTTCAATGCCCTAAACATAGGTTATTGTAATTAAATATTTGATATAATTGATCAATTTTTTAATTGAAGTTGTTTATATTTTTCTACACTTAATATTTTATGGTTATTTTCTTGGTTTGTTTGGGTACGCAACCAAATTGGGTTTGAGAACTCCCTACAACTAGATTAGAGATTTTGGATCCGTAATTGTATTGAATTTCTTATCATGTGTAGTAAATTTTGATTAACGGTTATGGGATAATTTTGTTAATTGCAATGAAAAACATAACCTAAGTTAAATGACCCGAGCTTGTGTGGTTGTTATTTAAATCAATCTATCTTTCTTGTTTTAATGCATTCATTGAATTAAATTTTTTTTGTTCTAGATTGTTCTATTTCCAATGTTATTACCTACGGTTGATAATTTCATTGGCAACTTGTTAATAATATTGATATGACATTACAACTCATTGTCTAGTGGCGGGAAATGAAACCTTTACCTATTTTAATCAATTATTGCTTGTTGTTTTAATTTTGATTGTTTTATATTTTAATTAGTTTTAATTTTTGCGACTTAGTTACTCAATTCAACCCCCAACCATTTGTTGTTTATTTATAGAGTTTACTTGTTGAGTCTTAATTTTAAGTTAGCAATTTTAAAGTTAAATTTCTTAGTTAATGAGTCAATAATAAATCATTTAGTTTTGATCATCTTGGGATCGACTCCTACTTGCTCTATACTCATTAAAAAATTATTAAAGAGTAAAGTTTAAATTTAGTAGGCCCGTGACAACTGATCAACACCTTGTGTAGAGCACATGCCAAGCGCCTTCATAGGTGTGTATTACACGCGCCACACTATGGAGGTAATTTTCAGCAAGTCCCTTCTGGCTACCCATTATTTTCAAACCTTCCATTCCATTGAAGTTCTGATTTTATTATAAGACATCAAGGACTATGAGTTTAGGATATAGTCAAGAGCGACCGAGATGGGAATGTTCAGATTTTACTGTTCATCTTTTTCAAATCTTTCAAAATTACAAAAAAACCTGAAAGTGACTCAATCTTTCAAAAAACATATGTCAAAAAACATAATTTCTCATCATATACAAAACATGAAGTCATGAGACTTTACATAATATTTCTACTGTGTATAAGCATGCCTTTTTTTTTTTACTATTATTATAAATGATGGCTTAAAACAGAGCATATGAGAATTCACCATGAAAACCTAATAAACGCATGAGAACATGAAGCATGGTTCTTTACATAATTACTCCATGTAATCACATTATAACACATTGAAATATATCAGGATATCAACCAATCATGCTCTCATACCAATCGCATAAATAGAATGAGTTTCATGTAATTTTTTGGTTGAATTCAACTTCATATATAGAATCTTTAATGAGTTGATTCACTGATCTTTCTTCATTAGTTTGATGCTTACAATGGTCAGAACACAACCACAAATCAAGAGGGTTCGATTTCTGCCATCCAAAAGGCTTCAAGTTGTGGGTATTTTCTTGAAATAGAAGTCACACCAAATGTCCCTGTTAAGCCCTCCTTGTTACATTAAATTTTCTTTATTTTTATATATTGATGCAATTTTTTTTTTTTTTTT
This sequence comes from Paulownia fortunei, assembly GCA_019321725.1. NCBI lineage: Eukaryota > Viridiplantae > Streptophyta > Magnoliopsida > Lamiales > Paulowniaceae > Paulownia > Paulownia fortunei. Next base: position 8,100,797 of record CM033108.1, read on the forward strand.
TGTTTTACAGGTTTCATTCAAATGGAGAGAAGGTGGTTATTTTCTACACATAACATGGCCTCCAAAAGGTGTCTTTTAAATAAATGTGTTGGATCGCCCCGTTAACCAATTATTCAACAATATGAATCCCATGACCAGTGTAAATGTGGTGCAAATAGAGCGGCACTACTAATTTTAATTTAGTCTGAGAATTTATTGTTGATGTTCCAAATTTATTATTTATATTCTTTTTTTTTTTATGTCCGAGATTGAGGCTCTTTATTCTAAAATATTTTTTTTCTTAAAAATACTGTATTACTTCAAGCAATAATGTGATAACACTGACTTTTAATCTATATTCAAATACACTGGTGTAAATTATATATTTTTTTATTTTTGCATCTTCCATATATAAATTTATTTGGGGAAAATTGGACCATAAATATTAGACAGGTGTATGTTTTTCGATTTTTTAATATTTGGGATTCCTATGTAATTTGATCCCACTCTAAACATTAGAAAGAAAGTGCACAAATAGTAAGTAATATTAATTTAAAGCAAAGAAAACCTAAGTGTGCCACTTTTACTCTATGAAGATCATACAAAAATCAGCTTCAAAACCGGATGCATTTATCAGTTTTATGAATATTTGCTTTTGTAGTTATCAAAAACCATGTCCAGTTGCATAGGTAATGAGATAAAACATTTTATGTACTCTTTAGACAATGGCTTAATTTCTTTCTTTATTTATTTGAACTTATAAAATTTAATTTTGACCATAGATTATAAAATTTGGGGCCATATGAAGCCTTATTGGCCATAAATCAGAAGAAATAAAAGAAATCAGAAGAGTGTGCCCTCCATATCTCTAAGGTTCCAAGAAGCGGAGAGAGAAATGCAGTTAAAATACAAGAAGAAATATTTTACTCCCACCATTCCAATATCACATCGATTTGGTTTGATTTGGTGCGAGTTTTAAATGAGAATCGACAAAATAAAAGTTGTGTATCTTTATACTATCACTTTAAAAAGTAGTTAACAGTAGTTGTAAATTACCATTAGCTTAATAAAGAGGATAGTTTGGAGAAAAAAAAAATCATTTTTGAAATTAGAACCCAAAAAAGAAATATGAGCTGTAAATTTGGCACACAGATAGTATTTATGATGATAATATTATAAAATAGTAAGTTACAAGAATAATCAGAAAGGTGGATTATTACCTATGTTGATTTAGGCAATTTTATATTATTCCATATTTATCATTTACTTAATTAAATTGTGTTAAAGGATGCTCAATTTTACAGCTTACATTAGATTGAATTGTTGGGAATTTTTTAATAGGTGTAATATCAAAATGACTAAAATATTTTTAGTAGAATAACGACTATAGTTAAGGCAAAAGTTAAACTCTTTTTCTTTAAAACAAAATTGTTTCGTACTCGGTGGTTATGGGATATGGCAATTGTCTCAAAAATACAACTTACTTACTTATTGTGATAGTAGCACTACAAATTAAAAGAACTTTCGAACTATAAAAGGACAAAAGTATTATAGAACTCTCTTAGACTTGAGAGAAAGATAAGAAGATGATGAATGAATTGAAATGATGAATTTTGGGGGTCTATTTATAAATTTCAAAGAGTTGTGGTGTCAATTCATGAATGTATGCAATTTTCGGTTCTGTCTGGATCAATCTAAGTCGTACAATTGTATTCTTCTGTGAAGATCTACACCCTTATAGTGAACCCTTTTCCAATGATCAATCTCAATCGTACAATCGCATCTCTCCAACCGCACATTGTCCTGTCACACGTACGCCAACATGATGAATCTGCCACATCAACGAACACTAGCCACGTCAATGAGCCATTTTGGTTCAATTTTTAAAAAAATTAAGGCCTCTTAGCTCCTCGCAATGTGCTAAGTGCAAAGTACACATCTAAAGTGTCAATGCAACCTTTACGACGTGTACGTGCGGGCTTAGATGGTACTACGCACCTTCTCGTAGCTCCTTAAGTTAGTTAAAGTTAGTTAAAGACCACTATAGTGTATCATATGGGAGCTCCACTTGATTACTCCTTACTAAAATGAGATTTTATATTTGTAAGACAAAGTTGCTCCACTTTTTCAATATAGGATTGTGACTTTTCACATTCTCAACTTTTCATATTCAACTATTTAAGTTATTTAAATGTCTTATTTTACCCATTAATTTTTCATTCACCCGAAATTGATTTTGAGAAATCAAATATACTAAACTTATCTACTCACGGCGTAGATTATATTTAATCAACTTATATTTATTTTTTTAAAATATAATCTACTTAATAGTCAAAGTTGGGTCGAAACTTTATTTTCAATATCAATTTCTAACAATCCCTCACATGAATGAAATTAATGCATATGCAGACACTGAAGAGAGTTTATCGAGAAGCTATTGCATCGGGCGAGGTGGCTTGTGGCTTTGAACCTTTCTTAGTAGAATACTATCGTATTTATTAGGCTACTCAGTGACGTGATGTCTTGAACTGTTCAGTTGTTTGTGTAAACCAAGACAATAGTATCAATACAATAACTTTTCTAATACTTTAAATTCTCACGGGTGTATATAATTTGGCCCTGGACAACATTTTGGATTCATAAGTGTTTCGTTGAAGTGGATATTCTTCACACTAATATAGGTGACCTCCTATTCATAGTATTCTATCATACTTTACTTTACAGTATATGAATCATTAAAAGTATATAACTTAATCTCACTATATGTAGCAAGTAACACTTAACTATCATAGGAATGGGAGGAAAATTACTACTAAGTGCTTGTTTAAATTTTCATAACTTAGTTATTCCATTGAACAAAGATCTTGGAATTTCCAATCAACAAGATTGGGTTAGCGCTATGAAAATTCTTTACTTTGTAAGTTTTAGACTCATTCCCCTTGATAAGCAATATACTTGATCTCTACCTAAACCTTTAATTAACGGATCCGCTAGGTTTTCATTCGATTTCACGTAATCAATGGAAATAACTCTATTTGAGATCAACTGCCTTACGATATTATATTTTCGACGTATATGTCGAGACTTATCATTGTACATCCTACTTTGTGCCCTTCCAATAGCTGACTGGCTATCACAATGTATCATAATTGCAGTCACTAGCTTAAGCTAACAAGGAATATCCTTTAAGAAATTAAGAAGCCATTCTGCTTCTTATCCAAGACTTTGAGTCTTTTGTGACAGTTTTCCAATTTGCATCATTGTACACTTCTAGTATAACTAGATATCTAGTATAATGTAATGCATAATATAAGGTTAATCTTAAATGTTTAAGAACCATTATCAATGCCTTCTAATGATCATTGTCTGGATTACTTGTAAACCTACTCAACTTATTGACTGAGTAAGCAATATCCGGATGTGTGTAGTTCATGATGTACATCAAACCGCCAATTATTCGAGAATATTTTAATTATGATACAGGCTCACCATGGTTCTTAGTTAAATGCAAACATAAGTCCATCAGTGTTTTTACTCGAAAAATATCATACGTATTAAACTTTATAAGTACTGTCTCACCATAATGAGACTGTGTTAGAACAAGTCTCTCAGATATCTTATTAATCTTAATTCCTAACATGACATCTGCTAAGCCTATATCTTTCATATCAAAATATTTTTTTAATATTTTCTTAGTATTCATGATTATATCAAGACCATTACCCATAATTAACATGTCGTCTACATATAAATAGACAATAACATAAGCATTTGGTGTGACTTTTATATAGATGCATTTGTCACATTTGTTGACTTTGAAGCCATTTGACATCATTGTTTTGTCAAATTTCTTATGCCATTATTTTGGCGCTTGTTTAAGTCCATATAATGACTTAATTAATATACATATATTTTCTCTCTTGATTATGAGAAACAAACCCTTCGGGTTGTTCCATGTAAGTTCCTTCTTCTAATTCACCATTTAGAAAGATCGTTCTCACATCCATTTGATGTATCTCAAGGTTATATAGTGCTGCAATTGCAATGAGTACTCTAATAGATGTGATCCTTGTCACTGCTAAATATGTGTCAAATAAGTCAAGTCATTTTTTTTAGTAGAACTCTTTAGCTACTAATCTAACCTTGTACTTATCAATAGATCCATCAGCATTGTATTCCTTTTAAGGATCCATTTACATCCTAAAAGCTTACTTCCTGATGGGAGATCAACTAACTCCCAAGTATGATTTTGTATAATGGATTTTATTTCACTATTAATAGCTTCTTTCCAGAATGGAGCTTCTAGACTGGACAATATTTCACTAATTGTCCTTGGTTTATTTTCTAACATGTAAGTTGGAAAATCCATACCAAATGTTTTAGCTATTTTGATCCTTTTATTGCGTCTTGATTCTTTATCACTTTGATGATTACCATTTTCAGTTACATAAGTTCTTTTATGAGAATCAATTTCTTTCCTTTCTTGGCAACGAAAGGTATTTTAAAAAAAAACAACATTTCTTGATTCTATAATTGTACATTCATGTACATCGGCAATTGTTGATTTGTGCACAAGAAATCGATATGCACTACTATTATTTGCATATTCAATAAAAATGCAATTGATTATCTTAAGCCTAATTTTAATTTTATTTGGTTTAGGTATTTGGCTAAGTATTTCTAACTTAGCCAAATATCCATACACTTTAAGATATTTGTAGGAAGGCTTACAATATTTTCATTACTCATAAGGAGTTTTATTCTTACTGTTGTGTGGTATTTTATTAAGAATGTGGTTTGCTGAGAGGACAGCTTCCCCCCACAAATTCTGAGGTAAACTACAGTTTATCAACATAGCATTCATCATCTTCTTAAGAGTATGGTTTTTGCATACAACAACACTATTTGATTGAGGTGAGTAAGGAGCTATAGTTTGATGAATAATGCCATATTGTGAGCAAAATTGTTCAAATGGAGCTACATATTCTCCTCTTCTATCACTATAAATAATTTTTATTTCGTTTGCCCTCATTCTTATAGTTTTTAAAAGCTTTTAGGCCTCATCTTTACTTTAAGAAAGATACACATAATAGTATTTTGTGCAATCATCAATAAAAGTAATGAAATATTTTTTCCCACCGCATAAATTTTAAGTCACATATATCACTATGAATTAATTCTAGAGGTGTTGTACTTCTTTCCATCGAATGGAATGGTGTTTTGGCCATTTTTGCCTTAACATAACTTTCACACTTATGTTGTAAATCAAACTTAAACGAAGGAAGTAAATTTAAATTTACTAATATTCACAAAGTGTTAAAATTAACATGTCCTAATCTAATATGCCATAAATTTGAACACTTAATCAAGTAAGAAGAAGATTTAACTTTATTACTTTCAAAGTTGTGGAGTGCATTCATTACATTATCTTGAACAGTCATTTTTCTAAGTACCCATTTTCTATGAACTGTCCATTTTTAGTAAGTACAAACTTTTTAGATTAAAACACTAGTCTAAAACTAACTTTAACTAATAAGGAGCCGGACATCAGGTTATTGCAAATGTCTGGGACATGTAGCACATCAACAAGTGTTATCTCTTTCCCGGGGTCATCTTCAGCACCACTTTACCTGGACCAATAATGTTGGAAGTTTCAGAGTTTCCCATATACAGCTTCCTTCCATTAATTGGAATATAAGATGAAAACATATCTTTGTTGGAGCAGATATCGCGTGTTGCACTTGTATCAACCCACCACTCTCCCGGATTATCCACCAAGTTGGCTTCAAACACGATAGCTGATAGGTCCAGCTCCATTATATCCACTGGTACTGTCTTGTCCTCGATCACATGCAACTTGTTTTGATTGTCTTTCTTAGGAAGTCGACAATCCTTGGCTTTATGGTTTGACCTGCCATAGTTGTAGCAATTCTCTTTGAACTTCGTTGCCTTCCACGGTTTCAGTCTTTTGTCATGGTGCTTCCTTTTCTTGCTAGTATTTGGTCCACCAAGTTTGCTCTAGATTCCATAGGTAGCTTACCAGATTTAATTTCAGATTTGCGGTTATCTTCTTCAATCCATAATTTGACAATCAAATACTCAAATCTCATTTCTTTTCACTTATGCTTTAGGTAGTTCTTGAAGTCCTTCCACAGAGGTGACATATTCTTAATGATGGCAGCTACCTAAAAGGACTCACTGAGTTACATGTCTTCAACATGTATGTTGTGCAAGATTCACTGCAACTCTTGGACTTGAGTCAAGACAGCTTTGGAATCCACCATCTTGAAGTCTAAGAATTTGCCTACGATGAATTTCTTCAGGCTAGCATCTTCCGTTTTGCACTTCTTCTCTAGTGATTCCCACAGCTCCTTAGTTGTCTTCACTGAGCTATAAACGTTATACAATGTATTATCCAGTCCATTTAGGATATAGTTCCTACATAGAAAGTCACCGTGACCCCAGGCATCGAACGCCCTCCTCTTTTGAGGATCTTGTTCCTTCTTCCCCAAATGCGTAAGTACTAAATATAGTTTACCTATACTATATATGACGAGCGATTGTAGTGGTAATTGAATAAAATGCTACAATTACTAAAATTTAACAAAAGCAACTAAAGCCCAATGAGATCGGTGGATTGAATTCAATACTAAAGAGAGTCAAGGCATTGGTTAGCCATCCTATGTGGTTATGAACCTAGCTCAAGTGTGATTAGGAATGATGTGGGTTTTGTGAAGGTGGGTCTTCCTAATATATTTGATGCTCTCTCTTGAGTCGAACCAAAACTACCCTTAGTAGGCCACCGACACTATCTCTAGCTACGGGTCATCCTACTAAGAATGTCTTGAGCTTTGTGAATTCCACTAGCTTTTGATTTTCACACCTATAACTATTGCACGTACCTATGTTTATATCTCTATAGAGGTTGGTCTGTGGCAAATACTACCCGATCTATTGCTACAAGCATACCTCTCGATCTTAATTGCAATAATTAGAATCAACTTAAAATTGTCCAAGTTTCAAAAAGTATTAAAAACATAGTATGTGTTCATCATAATATAAATAACATTCTAATCACAATATAAGCATCAACTCATAACTCCATTAAGATATTTTCCAAGCCTTGACAAAAGTGGTTTAGTTCATATTGAAAGTAAGCAAGCACCAATATTTTCCAACATCATGATTCTTACAAATTTCTCCAAACTAAGCAAAATGAAAGAAGAAATAAAAGTAGAAGATTATAACCACTAAGTGCTCCATTTGGAACTGAATTACTGACTGACACTATAAGTATGTCCCAACTGTCAAATAATAAACTAAGTAGCAATAAAGCAACCACTTCATCATCAAGTGGTATTTTCATAGTGATGGATTGATTTATTAGATTTTGGTACACATTTAGGTGCTCCGTCATGTTTTCACCTTCCTAGTACCTAAGATGAACAATTTTTCTAATAATAGAATCTTTGTTCAATGCATTTTTCCTCTCAAACATGACCTCCATTTTTTTCCACACACACATCAACCTTTTCCTCATTTACAAAATGATGGAAGATACTATGCTCAAGAAAACATCGAATATACTCCACTGCTTTTCTGTGGAGAATATTCCATTCATCATTACTCATTTCTTTTGGTTTGCCAGTATCACCATGCAAGGGCAAATAAAGATCCTTGCAATAGAGAAGATCCAACATACTTAGTTTCCAAATAGAGTAGTTTGATCAATTTAATTTGAACATCCCGCCAAAATACGTCGATTCTTTTATTTTTTAATTCGCAGCCGTAACAACATGGCTCTGATACCATTTGTTGGGAAAGAGAGCCAAAATAAATGGCACGTACGCAGCGGAACCAAAAAAAAAATTTCTCACCTGCTGGATTGAAAAATGGGACCAAACCAGGAATTTCAGAGAATAATGCAAGAGAGTAAAAAATGACACAAGGATTTTTACATGAAAAATTTTAATCGAAAAAAATTAACAAGGCCATAGTTAAGACAAAATTTTCACTATATAGTAGGTTTACAAGATCCTCTCTAAACTAGGGGATACACAAATAACTCTAAAGAGAATATCTCAAAAAATCATAAATATCTCAAATTTCTCAACTTGGAATACCAAAGAAAAATAGGAATATTATTTTAAGAGAGAATGAAAAATTCTTAAAATTTTTATCATTTTTTCTTCTTTCAAAACACTCTATTTTTCTCTCACTCAACTCTCTTATTTTCTCTTTTTTTTCTTGTGTATTTTTGCTCTATCCTGATAGCTCTATTTATAGATAGAATAAATGAGAGAGAGAGAGCACCAAAGATTGCTCTCATTTTTTTTCAATACTTTGGTAACCTTTTTCAAAGGTTGTATCATTTTTTTTTTTTTGAATGCTTGATAGCCACCACCCTTTTGTAACCTTTTTCAAAGGTTCTGTCATTTTTTCTTCAATATTTGGTAGGCACCCCATGTGGATAGACTTACCAACAAGCTAACACATTGCTTTTTCTTTTGATGTGTTTGACCTCAAATATATACATGGAGAACCAGTCAGCCCATTGGAGGAGCTGGCTATGAGGGATAATTTTCTACTTGAAACTGAGCATTGTTGGGAAAACGGACATATTCATTTCTACCAAGAAAATGATGCCCAGTTAGATGAAACTGGAAATTCTCAATGCCTCTTTTGACTGTAAGAATCTCTTTAAAAGTGGTATGGTAATAATAGTTACGAATACAGAAAGTAGCCTTGTAGCAATCTTCTCGCTTTATATCCAATTGCCAAAATCTAGTTTTGTGATCAAATTTGGAGAATACCTTGGCTTTGGTCAAATTAGAGAATAGGAAACTTCTGGTCTGTAGAGGAAATTTGTTATCAGCAAGAAAATAATTAAGGGGCTTGTAATTGATAACAAGTATCATCTTTCCTCTAATTTTCTCAAAGTACTTATTGGCATAGAATGCCTGACATGCCCAGGGGGATGTAGTTGGTTCAATCAACCCTTCGTCTTTTAGTTAAGCTAATTCGGCAACAACGAGCGAGTTCTATGTGCTCAGGAGAAATTCTAGGGTGGCTTGCCTTTGTTAGGTTGATACGGGCATTCTTTTTGAATGGTAGAGATTTCTCTGCAAAAGATGAGAACATTTTTGGAGAAACTCCGTGTAGGATTTTGCACAATAGTACTTCACTAGGTGCTCTTGAATGAAAGGTAAAGCATCAATGGAAAAAAATGTTTTTGATGGATATATGGTAGGAAATAAGACTTATACTGGGCTGCATCTGATTTGGGAATCACCCGTTTTTCCCATAAATGCCTAATGATATCAAACCTGATGATAATATCCTTTCCTAGAAGAGAAGAACCTAGTAATCTGTGGGTAATTGCTAGTTCTGGGAAGAATCTTATCCATATGGGTTTGCTGATGAGCTTAGTGGAAAAATTCACTATTGGCTACTTGAATATGTTCTGTATGGGTTTCCAGTAGTGTGCTGGTAGAATTTGGGGTTTAAAGATAGCCAGTGTCAAGAAGAATAGTTATGGGGAAGTCATACTTGTTAGGAATAAGTCTTACATGTATCAATGGTATTGAAGGAGCAAGATTGATGACTTGTAGTCAAAGCAAGGGTACAACTCATTCTGTATTTATAACTAACATTACCAATGTATGGGTGAGCCTTTTGCCCTCAAAACAACACCTTTTTTTCTTTCCGTAAAGTAATGGTTAAATTTTTTTAACCTCTTGTCCCTGATGCCCTTGTCTACCTAGACCATAACATTTTATTCTCTGAAGATATCAAGTCCCATGTACATCTTCTCAACCATTTGGCTGATATTCTTTAAAAGTATACGATAATTACAGTTGATCATGAATTTAAAAAATCGTCGGAATCGCATTGCACCGTATCATTGGTATTGATTTATGATAAAAATAGCGATTTGAAATATTAAACAAAAACTGCACTGCCCTATCAATGTGGTGGTGGTTTGAAAACTTAAAAATCACATCATAACCACATGGCCCCTTGTGTAAGTTAAGTAGATAGTTAAACTTATTTCTTATTACTTAATATTATCAATTGTTCAATAGACTTGACCAACTTCCTTCAAAATTCAAACTTTAGCTCTCAACACTCAAAAGTCATTGTATTACATATTATTAATTACTATAATGTAATTTGCACTAAATATTGTCATTTTTATAGTTTTTAAATTTTAATTTTTGTATTTCTATTTTGAAAACACTTCATTATTATTGTTCGGACATCTTTTCAGATCAATTTAAATTATTGCTAATATCTTGAAAAATATTTTTTTACAATCACTTAATTTTATTTTTTTTATTGATTGAAACCACCAAACCACCCACAATCTCCTGCAATTGTACCTTTGATTTACTTAGCAAAAACACAATTTGAAATTAATATTTAGTAAAACTACATATCACAATTTAATTTATAATTAGTAAAAAAAATTATTAAAACGCACCATGATCACCTGACCAAACTGAAATTGATTTCTTTGACATGCACATCAAAGATGGCCATGTTCTCCTCAAGCCTCATATCAGGCAAAAACTGTTAAAGTTCCGTGATGAACAGCTCACAATGCTAGACATCCAACAATTCTTAGGAATTGTAAGTTATATGGCTGATTTCGTACCACGGCTTGCTTCGATCATTAGGCCACTACAAGATATGCTCAAGAAAAAAAAAAACCAACGTGGTCTTATACCCAAACAAAAACCATCAAAACTTGAAGTCTCAATAGATCCTCTGCTCATTTTAATTTCCTTTTCTGAATTTTTCTTTTTCTGGTAAGTTAAATAATGGTATATAAGAACAATAGCGATCAACTTTTAGATTATTTTGTTTAATTATATCTGCATTCATCCGATTTGCTATGCCAGTATCATAGTAATTTCATAAATTAAATTTATCCAAAACTTCAAAAGTAACGAAAATTATTTACTTTTAGTTCTAGTGAAATCAATGAGCATTAGTTCTGCATTATCTTCTTTGTAGTATCTCTCTAAATTACCAAAAAAGAAAAGGAAAAAAGAAAACTTCTTTAGATTATTTGTTCTATTTTAAGGTTATAATTATTAACAGCTTATGCATCGTTATTTCACATTTCTCCACATTTTTTATATTTTTAACATTATGAGCAAATGTTTCTTCAATATTCCGAAATTGAGCAACAATCTTGGACTTATAATTTTTGTATTTCTCAATTTTCACTTAACTCAACAGTAAACATCTTTAAATACTTTTGTTCACTTAATTGGTAATGTGAAAATGAAGGGGGGAAACAACAAAAAACAAGAGGTAGCGTTCGACTAATGTTTTGGCGTCCAAAAACATAATAAGCCATTGTTCCGTTTTATAAAATCATAAAATTCATCAGCAAGGGGTTATTTTTTTTGGTGAATCAACTCATACATCACGTAAACTACATAAATCTATAAAATTATGTTTTTCAAATTCATTCAAAAAGGTTTCATTTTATTTCTTATTTTTTGGTGAACCAACTAATACATCACGTAAACTAGATAAATTGCTTCACTATATATCTAATTCATTCAATGAGCTACATAAATCTTCACTATCTAATTCATCAAATGAACTAAATACCAAAACTTAAGGAAAGTGTAAGATTAATCTAATATGGTCTTAGACCACACCAACACTGCAATTGTTGGAAAGATTTGAACCTAAGATTTTGTATTATGAATGGTAGCCAATAGTATTAGAATTTAATAGAGATTTTGCCGAAAAAATAATTTTTTTCTATTTTAGAGTAAAGCGATCAAGTATTTCATAACATTAGTTATTAATTAACAATAAATTAACTGTGATCAATGAATAATTTACGAGTAACAACAATCAATAACTAACTATTATAGAAATAGATAAATAACCACATATGTATATATATAGGATATCAAACCCAATACATCAAAGTTTTTAGATCAACTTTACTGCTCGCCTAAAATAATTTAGAGATCAAGATTTGAATGATAACAAATCTAACTTGAGTATACACATACATGCATACATATATATATATATGCATATATGTATGTCGCTTATGTTCTCACCATAGTGAATTATCGCTCATGTTAAGGGTCCTCGTGGGTCATCTGCAATTTTGGACTAGCATTCCTAGTAGTAGAAGTGATAGGTCATGCCGATGGGGGAACTTTTGTAGTTATCGATCCACTCTGTTGTCACTAGGCCTTCCCTTATATGGGGCATCATAGATGCTGTCTTGATACAGATTTTCCATAAACAACAAAATGGTGTGGTCTAATTATGGACCTCTCTGGGTCTTCGAGAATCACCTCCTCACCCTGAATTGATTGTGGATATGTTCTTGTTTATGGTATGAACAAACGATTAAGGGTATTATGGATTATCCCAAAAATAATCATTCAACACTTAAGTCAGAGCTAAAGTAAGAGATAGTAAGTTAAGGACAAATGACCAATGTAGATAACCTTCTTTAAAATGATGAAAAATTGGGTAATTTATAGTTGAGTATTAGAGGGTTTTATATCCAAAGTAATATAGTGGGTGAACCGTTAGAGTTTCATGAGCCTGGACATTTGGATTGCCTCTAGTGGGCCTTTTGGACATCTTTGAGCTTATAGCATTATTTACTTTTCATTTGGGTTTTACGATTTAATAAAAGAAAATAAAAATGGAAATCAAAATTTCTTGTATTTTCATCCTTACAAAATAGGTTTTAATTTTTAAATAATTATGTCATTGAATATCATAATTAGAAAAAAAAATTAATGTACAAAGAAATATAATTATTCAACATTATATGTACAAAATCTTCACTTGCATTTTTAAAACTAAATTAAGAAAAAACTCTTTTATTAATAATTTAATTACCCAAATGTGAGATCCAGAGTTAATCAACAACTAATATTATTGATGCATACCAAAGTTTTACGTACAAGAAATCTCAATCCAACCCCTTCAATCTTTGATCTTCGTCCAAGAACACCTACAAAATAAGGGGTTAGAGGAGTTGGGTGTTGCCCAACGAAAACCCTCCGATGCTTAAGTTAGTAAGACACTTGGAGAATGATAGATAGTAAGAAATGCTGGAATGTAAAGTGTGTAAAAGTAAAACATACCTCAATAATGAATACCTTATATAGCCCACAAAATAAAAAAGTAATTAGATAAGAGAAGGATTCTATTATCTTGTTTAGATAAGCATAAAAAGATAAATAATCTCTTAGTTAAGTAGTTTATTTGAGGTAGGTAATCTCTTTCCTTATTAGATTAGTGAATAGAGTTATAATAGAAATCTAAGAGATGACCATGTTTATGGTCCACAACTCTTATTTTGAGAGCACCTTGAGGTTGCACCACTACGTCAGCTCGGACCAATTCATTTAGACCCGACCTACCCGGATTAGCTTAGAAGAATCAGCTTAGCCCAAACATTTCCAACTCATACTACTAGCCAAATTATCTAGCTCGGCTATAATCAGAGACTACTCAACTCAACCCATACCTGTTTGGATTACTCCAACCAAACTATCATCATTAGCCCAAACCTTAGGCCCAGTCATTTAAGCTAGATTTAGGGCACATCATCTAGTCTCTCCACTCTACCTTAACTAAGGTAGTTAGGTTAGGTGGAGTAAGATATAATTTTTACCAAGCTGCTAAATTACATCACCAGATCACATACTCAAGTTAGCTCAAGGATTAGGGTTGATGTGGACAATGTGCCCCAAATTTAGAAATCATATTTCGAAAACCCTGCACCTTTTCAAATTTTGTACCCATCATTACTTTTCAAGAAACTGTGCTCACCGTGGTAGCTATTAAATAGTTGTCATTTCAACTGCCAAAAGAAATTTGGCCATCCATATGCTACGTAACTAAGCTCAATCAACAACTGGCATCCCCCATTCACCAAGATCATGCCCCTTTATCCTTCCCTATTTTATATAAAAAAAGACACCCAAAGAAATTTCTTTTGCCCTCCTTACAAGTTTCAGAACATGAAATCCTCTCATGGCTTACTGCTTGTCGGTGACTAAAGTATCTCCAATTTTTTGGCGACTAAGGTCTGCTTCCACTAGGTATTTTCCTAACCCTATACCATTAAAAATACTCTTTTACCTTTCCATTTATCTTATTAACACTAACCACCAACTTTTTCCTCAATGATCAAACCATAATTGCTAGAAAATCCTTCCTTGAAACACTAAATTATGTCCAGTCTAATAGCTCTATCTCTCTTTATATCCGCTCCAGCCCTCTAGGCAAAGCTAGAAACTAAATTCTAATAATAGCCCAATTTTCCCATTGTATGGAGGAATTTGAGTCATATAGTTCATCTCTTTCCTTGAGATAGTGAAAAAAGCCTTAGGAAAAACATATAAATTCCTTAAGATTATGATATAATAGTACCCAATAAACATGACCATCCTCATCGTCCACCCCAGGTTTTCTGTCCATTTATGTAGCTCAAATGGAGGGTGGACTCAAGTTTCCAATGCCCAACTTGTAGAAAAATATCTCTACTTGGTTTCACATCTCTCGTAACCAACTTGCCCCCAACTTTTGTCATTTTATGGTTGGATTTTCTATGCTCTTTCAGTATTTAGGGGAAAAGCTAATGTTGAGATCTCCCACTCCTATTTTGATGCCAAAACCTACAGTCCAGGCCTATTCTACGTCACTTTGTGAATAATGTGAAGTTCTTAGTCCATTACCCCAACTAGAACAAGGCCTGGAAAAAGAGCTACTTTTTCATCTCTTTCCCTACCACCCGAGGATTCCCGATCTGAATGTCTATCATATGGCTATAATCATTATATAATTTACAAAATAGGTCTGAATTAGGCTTCATAGGTGACTGTCAGGACCTAAGATCGGGGTGCCACCAGGGGAGTAAAATGTTCAAATTTCCAAGGCCAACTTTGGGGTCCACTTGTCACCTCAGTCATCTATTTCTTAGAAGAACTTCACTCAGTTCCTTTTTCATTTTTTTACTTCTTCCCCACCTCATCTTTTTTCATCATCTCGGCCTTCTCTATGTTAAGGCACTTCTCTACTTGGGCTAATAGGCCATTGAAACTCTTAGCTAATTTTTTGGCTAGTGACCTAAAGAACTCCCCATCCTAGAGATCTTAAGGTAAGGCATTAGAGAGCACGTCCTGATAGCTAAGAGAACCTCTAGAGTGACAGTTGTGAATCTCCTAACGTAGCTTCTCAATGTCTTGCCTTTCTTTTGTCATAGGCTAAGGAGTGTTAATGATGTTTTTTTTTTGTACTTCTTTGAGCTAGCAAAGTGGTGCAAAAATGCTAAACTAAAATCCTCAAAAGAGTGGATGGAGTTAGGATGGGCAGATTAAACCACTATTGGGTAGACTTGGCTAAAGTGGACAAAAACAATCTGCACTTCTCTCCATTAGAATACCAAGATTAAAGGGCAGAATTCATGAACCTACATAAGTGGTCCCATAGATTGGAGGTCCTATCGTACTCATAGTTTAAAGCTCTGAAGTTAGCGGGTAGGTCATCGCAATCGCCTGTTCATAAATAGAATTCCCTCTTTTAGATTGTGGCGTTACTTGCTATTTTTCTTTATGTCTCTCTCATCTCTCTGTGAAGATCATATACCCTACCAGATAAGTTGAGGTGATCCTTCAACCCAACCCTACCATGATAGATAGAGGTATGTCTTTCCTCTCGTGGCACGTTCATCAGGTTACTTTCATCAACTCAAAGTGGAGGTGGCAAGTTGATCCCTTCTTTCTACTACAAGGCCTCGTTGACAGTGACACTCCCCAAGCCTACCAATTGCTCCATTGCAAACTGCCCTTGCCCTACCAGAGTGAATTCTGGTAGGGCATTCACATAGGGAGTAGAAGTATGGCGGTAAGGAGGAGCAGCTAGAGTATCCTAAGCAGGCCTTCCCCTTCACCAACAATCTATTCTTCATAATTTTGGCCCTGTTCAGATTTTGTTGTGGTCCTTTTACATGATTCTACTATAGATTACATCCCTTTGTGCACCATTAATGGCCATATTATCATGTCTCAACTTAAATTTTTCCATAGATAGCGCCACTTGATGTATACAAAAATTATACATACCAAGAAATCTCAATCCAACACCTTCAATCTATCATAGGGGTTAGTGGTGCTAGGGGTTGCCCAACAAAAATCCTCCGATATTTAAGTTAATTAGAGACTTGGAGAATGATCAAAAGTATAGAATACTGGAATGTAAAGTGAGTTTGAGTAAAACATACCTCAATAATGAAGATCTTATATAGCCCATAAGATAAGCATAAAAAGACCAATCATCATTTAGTTTAAGTAGCTTATTTGAGGTAGTTAATCTCTTTTCTTATTGGATCAATAAATAGAGTTATAATAGAACTTTAAGAGATGACCAAGTTTCTTATCCACAGCACTTGTTGGAAGAGTGCCTTGAGGTTGCACTATATTGGTCAACTTGGACCCGACCTACTCAGATTAACTTAGAATCAGCTCGGCCCAAACATTGTCCAACTCACACTTCTAGCCAAATCATCCAACTCGATTATAATTAGAGACTACTCCGCTCAACCCACACATGTTCAGGTCAGTCCAATCAAACTATCACTACTATTTGACAGTCATTGAACTCAATCAAGACACAAGCCCTATTATTTAGTATGATAACTTAAATCCCTTATGCCCAATTATTCAGGACAAATTTAGGTCACATCAACTATATTTGGACTTTCTATTTTGGTGAGGAAAAAAAAAACAAAAAAGTATTAGAAATACAGCACAAATTACAATCATTTGAAACGAGAACCTTAATATTTTCCTCATTAAAACACAAGGACCAAACATAGAATAAAAGTTGTCATTGAGTTCACTTCGGTGCATATGGTCCAAGAAATTGACCTTAACTTACTCTGTCGATGCTTATAAAATTATCCTTGGTTTGAACAATATGAATTATTTTTCTCAAGGCTAGAAAGTTATTACTTTATTTTAAAATAAATAGTTTTAAGTCGTGCTTCATCTTTTAAGTGCAATTTCTTAGAGTAGTGTTTATGCTTATAAAATTAACCATGGTTGGAACAATATGAATTATTTTTCTCAAAGCTAGAAAGTTCATACTTGATTTGAAAATATATAATTTTTATAAGAGCTTAATTTTACAAGCGTAATTTATTAGAGCAGTGACTGATAAACCAATTAAATTGATAATGTTTATACTTTTATAAGGAACATTATTTTTCGATTAAAATCAATAAATAATTAAAAACATTCCAATCGATGTAGATAGATGCATGAAAGAAGTATTGCATTCATCATTAGGGCAAAAAGATGGACAAGTTTGAAACTTTATACTTTAGGCAAAAGCCCGACATGTATATAAACAGCGAGTAGACATTGTGAGGGCCCTTCCCTGCCTCATGGATTATGAGCTAGGAATAGGATCTCCACCAGCTGATTACATGAATGGAATTTCGTGTTAAACTATGATAATAATTTACGTTTGAACTGAGATCCCTCATTATGGATGGAAATACGGCACCGTTTGCAACCCTATTTTCATTAAAGTTACATTCTATATTTTGAAAGCTTATATGTTTCATTTTCAAAGAATTTACTCTATATTTCAAAATATACTCTTTATCACATTTTTGAAATTAAATAAACATAACATATATTTTTTTTTTTAAATCAACAATTGATCAAACTTTAATATGCCTTTTTTTCACAAAAAAGACTCTGAATCATTTCCTAAACAAATAGAACCACGCACAAATATTCTCAGTTTATTAAATTTAGAGAGGCACAGAGGATAGCAGGACTATAGTATTTGTCTAAGTGTTTTTTTTTTTTTTTCAGTGTAAACGCTCCATTTGGATTCTTCTTAGGAAATATTGTCATTTTGGTGAAAATGTGAATTCAAAAGTTGAAAATACAGTGCAGTCAGAACCTGTTTCAAAATTGATGAAAATAAGAAAATATGGTTGGTTTACTTATTTTTTGATGTCTAAATAGAATTTTTTTTAAAAAAATAAAAGGATATATTTGCATTCATTTTTTCAACATAATTCCATATTTTCAATCCAAAACAAGTGTCTTTTTTTTCACTTTTTGTGATCGTTTTCTAACAATAATTTCAAAAAACAACACACATATATACTTAACCATCGTTTCAAAGTCTACACCATATTTTTCAAAAAGTCAGGCTCGATTTTTATTGTCACAGTAAAAAATATATATTTATTAAAAGTAAATTAGCAAATCAATAATGGATCAAATATTGCAGTTTACTAATCCATACGCATTTCAATTTTTGTAAAAGAAATTGAGGGGACATTGCAAAAGATTTTCACAAAGTACTTTCAGAAAAACGTAACCAGAAAAATAAATACAAACACAGTGAGCCTTGTTTTCTGAAAACAAGTAATAAAGAGTACCAGTACTGTTCTGATCAAAATCCTTTCTCAAAATGCAATACAGATATTTGAAAAATATGATGTAGGCTTTGAAAATATGTGCTTTTTATTGTTTAATAATGTTAGAATGATTTAGAAAATAAGAAAAACAATACTTTTTCAGACTAACAATGCAAAAATATTTTAATACAATGTAAATCTAAACAAACATATTTCCAAAAAGTAATACCAAACTCAGCCGGAATTTCTCTTAATGTTCTTCTGGTTTAGGAATTAGATTTGGGTTTTGGGGTTCATAAGGAATTATCTCTATATATTTCATGCATAACATTGTAAATTTATTTTACTTTTACCTACTTGAAGTCAACCTACCTTTCCTCACACTCGGTTTGAATTTTTAACATAAGCATTAACCTTCAGTTGAAATTTTATTTGGTTTGATATATCTTCATACTGAATTCAATTTAAAAATTATCAACTCGAACTTGAGAGAGTTAAAATTGACTTAAATTTAGTGACAATCCTCCTTAAAATTAAAAGTCTACGAATCATAAAATATACACATAATTAGTGCACTGCCCAAAAAAGGTTAATTTACTCTCATTTTGTAATAGAAATCCTTTAATTAAGAACTGCAATCATCATCAAATTAGGGAATAAACGATTTTCAGAAGTTATAGCAAAAAGAAGAGGATTTAATTGAGCTGAGATGATGTAGATGCAGGAGTTCTTCCCAAGAGTGCTACCATATATATATATATATATATATATATATATAAGTGAATCAATTACATGCATTATTTAATATAAAGGAGAAGATTTACATTATTATAGCAAAATTATTTTGGGCTGCACGTATAATTCCCTTGAATATTAATGTAATTGCTGTTTGGGATTGCGAAATTTTAGTTCTAAAATTATAAAAAATGGGTAACCAAGATTGTCCTAGACCAAAATGCAGTCACCAGATACTAAAGTTACAAGAGGGTAGGTAATTAATTAAGATAAAAAATATCAATCTTATGTTAGAAATTATGGGCCTGTGAATTAAAAAAGTCTCCAATGTATAAGAAAACCTTAAAAGCGTTCAAATGTATTTTTTAGTATCCCACATGAAAAGGAGAAATCAAGTTAGTCTGTTTATAAAAAAATGCACTTGATATAGGAGGAAAGTTGTGAACTCCTTATGATGTATTTTAAATGACCTGATGCTAGTTTAAGAAGTTACGACGGTGGTCATACAATACGAGCGCGCACACACACCTAATCTGAGCATGCACACACACCTCATGATGCTAGTTCAAGAAGCTACGATGGTGGTCACACAACCCAAGTACGCACACACACCTCATGATGCTAGTTCAAGAAGCTACGATGGTGGTCACACAACCCAAGCACACACATACACCTCATAAAGGTTGCATTGAGTGCTTTGGAGACGCATTTTACATTATGATTTGACACATTCATCCAGTTGCGAAGGTGTGTATAGTAAGAAAAGAATCTTTAATTATTTTCGAGTTTCTTGTTATTCTTCTTTTATCAAATATACAATCGAGTTTTTAGTTCTCTTCCTCCTTTATAATCTTTTTAAATAATCTTTAATTATTTTCAAGTTTCTTGTTATTCTTTAAAGAATAACATAATTGAGTTTTTGTTCGTCAGACAAGATTAATATAGTGTTACTAATTCTTATAAAAGTGTTGTATTCGCCAAATAATATTAATATAGTATTGTACTAATTTTTGTAAAAATATTATATATTAAAATCGTTCAAGTTCTTATTAACACTTCATGAAATTTATTTTAAAAAGATTTATTTTATGCATACCTTACTTCATTCCGATTTTACTAAATTTCCAAATCTCTTTTCCACAAACACCACCATCTTAAATTCAAGCAATGGCACCTTTCAAAAAATGGACTGGAGCTAACTATTATTTTAAAATATATTTCCTGGCCAATTACTTAAGTTTAAGATATCATGTAATTTTGGACACGGACATATCCCATGTTATTAATTACTCCAATTAATATTGATTGGTAGTATTTTTATCAACAACTAGTTAGCAATGAACAATGAATTATTAATAATCATCAATAATGAACAATTAACTAATCAACTAATCAACTACAATAATAGTAAATTAACACCCACAATTTTGGTACAATTAGAATAAAAAACTCCTAATTTTAGGACCACAATTTTATCATTTAAACAAAAAAATCTTATTGGCTGAAGAGTACTACCAGTCAATATTAATTTGGAGTAATTAATAATAGGGCTAATGTCCTTGTCCAAAAGTACATGATTTAACTTAAATAGTAGCTAACTCCAGTCCATTTTGAAAGATGCCATTGCTTGATTTTAAGATTGATATTTTTTAAACTTAATTAATTACCTACTCTCTTTTAACTTTAGTATCTGGCAACTGCATTTTGGTCTAGGACAATTTTGGTTAGCTATTTTTTAAAATTTGTAATTAAAATTTCGCAACCCCAAACAGCAATTACATTATTAAGGGGAACTATACGTGCAGGCCCAAATAGTTTTGCTATAAATATGTAAATCTTCTCCTTTATTCTAACTCATTAATTGGTAGAGCTTGTAAAGATTATTTGGGGAAAATATTTAAAGATCTCTTAAAATAATTTTTTATATGAAAAATTTCGTGACATAATTTTTAATTTAAGAATCTATTTCCACAAAATTTTCATTCGGAAAAACCCAACCACTAACTTTTAAATTAACAACATTTAAGATTTTATAATTTTCAGATTAAATTACCCTTAACTTCTTAAATTAACAAAATCTATTTTGGGGGTCTGTTAGTAATTTTATATATTTGAAAATTCAATTTGTAAGATTGGAGTTTTAAACTAGTCGTGTGTTATCAGACAAATAACTAGAATAAAAACAGAAAGTAGAAAGAATTGCATTTGGGCGAAAGCCTATTATAACTTTCAAATTACTTCAAATACACATAATATTGAAAATGAAATTTTTATCTTCTCAAAATATAATTTTGTGTTTTCTTTTCCATTTTTTTTTTCCTGGTTGGGAAGTAAGAAACTTGCGTTAAGTCTGCCTGCAAGTGCTTCCTCATGCTATCAGTTCAATTCTTCGAAATTAAATAAGCAAAAATATGTGAGAAACCCCTATATATCAGGCAATAAATTGAGCTGTTTTATTTATTTATTTAATTATTTATATAGCATCACTTCTCTTAAAACAAAAATAACAAAAAAAGAAAAAAAAAAGTGAATAAATAATGGTTGGTTGATGATTGATGGGCATAAGAAAATTAGGAATAGCCCATAAATACTCTCTGGAAGTACATGGCTCAAGATTTTGACCGATGTAATGGAAATTAAAGCTAGCTTTGCTACCAAATAGAATGGCAAAAACCCAAGTAATCTGAAACTAGGGTTTCTAATATTAAGAAGCAAACGTGCATCAACGCAGTCCATTCATTTTAAAACTGTACAAACAATATTATAATTAGCCAGTTCAAAATATGATAAATTAAGCACATTGGTGGAAGTGTTAAGGCTTTGAGATTATATGAGGGACCACTTGTCCCATTATCAACTTAAACTTTTTAGGGTTTTCATTTGTCAAAATTCTTTGCTTTCCCAAAAATAAGACTCCTCTTAGTCAGATATAATTGATTGGGCCTGCTTTCAATACACACAGAATTACGATTATGCCACATTAGCAACAATAAAGAAGTGGTATAGTTGTAGTCATATTAAGATCGAATAAATAAGTACTATGGTTATAGTCGTCTTATGCACTAACATTGAATGTATGATGAAATTATGTCTTTCAATTTTTTGTATTTCGTAGATTTTGATAGGTTTCATCTATAATTTAAAAAAGCCTATAATATTCGAATAGATTTAGGTTCCGAATCGCTCTCCAAAAGTTAGGTTGATATGCCCTAGCTGCATTTTGATATATATCATACATTGTGGCATCAATAATTAGGTTTCCTATAGTACTATTGAGTTGAAAATTGCATAAGTTCTCATTGCTTCTCTCCACTAACTTCTGCGGATCAAAATAAAATAATATTAAAACGGAATTGCAAACTCTTTACCCCTATAGATTCCATAGCCCCTAAACTTAAACAGCTACAAAGATAAAACAAAGTAAAATTTGTATGTACTACCAAGAAAGGGCACTTCTCATAAGAGCCAATGACATGACCTACATATTGCTAATGCTTTAACCACCAAGTTATGCCTCCCAGCCAATGGAGTCACAAGAATACACATATTAGATTTATTAAGTGCATTTGCGAGATACTAATAAAATGATTTAGATCATTGGTGATGATCAAGCGAGTGTATATTTACGAACGTGTTAGATTTAAGATACGTGATTGCTGCAAACGTGTATAAATTACTATAAAAGGGTCAATTACAAAAACGACGTGTCTGTTTTATCAATAAAAAGAAGATCTAATCAGATCATCTAGTCTTAGAAATGACTGACGAGCATGATAAATTGCTCCCAATCGCCAATGTAGCACGGATCATGAAGCAGATCCTCCCACCAAGTGCCAAGGTCTCCAAAGAAGCCAAAGAAAGAATGCAAGAATGTGCATCAGAGTTCATATGTTTCGTCACCAGTGAAGCATCCGACCGATGTCACAAGGAGAATCGGAAGACGCTGAATGGAGACGACATCTGCTGGGCTTTGAGTTCACTAGGATTAGACGAATACTCGGAGGCCATGTTAAGGTACTTGCACAAATTCAGGGAGTTTGAGAGACAGAGGGCTAACCAAAGCAGTAAGGCCTCTAGCAGTGAAGAGAGAGATGAAGCAACCAGCAGTGGAGGTGTCCAACCTGACAGTACTACTTCAGCTCCATCATTTGATTTTAGGATTCTTGAGAGAGGAGGAACATCTTCAGCCAAGCCCTCTTAAACAGATGCATAATCTGGCACTGCTGGCAGGAAGACAAGAACATATCTTGAAAAAAGACAGGTATTCTTCAGTCAGAGTCAGGATCTAAACTGTGAAAAGTATTTTTAAGGCAACTTTTCATGTTTTTTTGCAACTGAACCCTCCTGTTTACATAAATTCTGGTATCAAAATAATTGATACAAACATCAAGTTGTGTTGATATATATTTGTAATTTCCTTGAGCTGTGTAAAGCATTTCAGAGTCTGGAACATCCTGGCCCTATTTTTCCAATTATTTTTACCATTAGGCACTTTTAATTTGCAAACTAGCTTTTGCTTCTGGGTCACAAGTTTAGTTGGTCAGAATTTCTATTTTCATTTTTTCTGTGTAGTGTTTCTAATTAGTACCCCATGAAAAATGACAAGTGATTCTTGCTTACTCCTTAGCATAGTGACAATTAGGCCAGTTTAACTTTATTTCATTCTTTAATGGTTAATCAAGTTAAAAAGAATTACTGGACTTATAGACTATGGAATCTTCTCTTTTTCTTCTTCTCTGTAACACAAAAGTCATATAGAAGCTTACCATCTTATCGGCCCAGTCGCTATCAAATTCGTAGTGCACCACTCAATCTAAGCTTCATATCAAAGCCTCAATCTTTGGAGCTCACAGTTCTATTGGTTGAATTGTTAAGCTATATAATCTGAGATCCTACTTATCCTCAATCACTTAACTATTTTTCCAAACTATTATTAGTTTTAAAGAAGTATGATTATTAAAGGTATAATTGTGCACCAACCCATATGAAAAGAAGCAAGAAAACAAAATTGTGTATGATTAATTAAACTATATATTTTCTCAACATCTAAATTTGGATCTCTCTCCCTCCTCTCTCTCTCTGTCTCTCTCTCTCTCTCATATGGAAATTATATGTACCTTTGTTGGTCGTGGATTTTTCAAACAGGCTGGTCAAATTGGAGTAAATTTTTTCCAAGAACGAGAGCTAGGGTTTGTCCAATCCTTGAACCTGGTGCTACAGTATGGATGTAGAAGACATGATCTGATCAAGTACAAAGCATGTTAATATTTTACAAACTTTTTAGATGCAGTGCAATGTCCCAATGAAAAAGAGACTGGTTAAAGTCTGAGAATTTGTGTCAAGGTTAGGGTTTTTAAGCATGAAATCTAGGGTTTCCGCAAAAACTTTGGGACCACTTTTCCAATATCTTCCTTGAACAGAGTTGCCAAACTCACAGTGGTAATCATACTTAAATCCCTCTCTACCTGTGTAACAAAGCTGTGGTCATTTAATAAGCTGGCATAAAGGTTAGAAACATCAATGAACTGTACTTGCTATGACCGACCAATGAGGACAGGAAAGTGAATAGAAAATTAGAAAGGTGCGTGATGTTCTATCACTAAGATTAAGATTAAGATTAAGAGAATGTTTGAGTGAATTTATAAGCTCTTTCAAGACAATTTATTTCTAAGTATTTGATACAAAATTTCGAAAGTAAGCTTATAAACTCTCAAATAAGATATTAAGATTTTAGAAATTTCTTTAAAAAAGTAAAAATTTCTAACTTAAAAAATCTTAACAAACTCATTTTAATTTTGACTATTTTAAATATAAAATTATAATTACTGACATTTTATAAGTTTTATAATCTTATTTTCTTTAAATATTTCAAGAACCTACTTTTAAAATAAGATCTAGCATCTAAGATATAAGAGTTTATAAAAAATTTTAAATAATTTTAGTCAAACACTCTCTAAATCACTATCAGAAAAAAGAATTTTAAAAACAAGATGTCAATTTATAATGTCAAAGTAGTCACTTATAATTTATAGTAAAATACTTATTTTCTCATACTAATGATTCCCATAGATTCAATGATAATAAGAACAAAAAATTTGTATACAGTTAGTGATATATATATATATATGTGTGTGTATAACAACAACTCAATTCTAACAAAATTATTACAATGACTCTGTAAGAATATCTATATTGTTAATTAATTTTCACTATACATATGATAATTGTTGTCAATAGTGAAAATTTAGAAGGCGAAAAGTGCATTTTTAGTCCAGTAAATTGACCATATTTTCAAGTTTTAATCTTTATCTATCTATTTTGCAATTTTAGTTTATCTATTGACTCAATGACAATTTCAATTCAATTTGGTCGGAACTCAAATTTTGGCCTGGAATTGGCGAAAAATTAAATGGAGGTTTTTTGGAAGTAAATAGCATAAAATCCATGTGTGTTGGTGTTGCCAAAAAAAAATCCATGTGCTTAAAAAAAATAGTCAAAAAACCCACCTTAACTATCACTGCCAGAGCACTACTGTTCATGCCACCAACACAGGCACTTTTTTGACCATTTATTTAACACACGGAATTTTTTTGCAATTGGAGAAATATGGGGGGATTTTATTCAATTAACTCCAAAAAAATTACCAAATTTTTTGAATTTCTGGCTAAAATTTGATCTTTTAGCCATTTGTTTTTAACTTCTGGCCAAATTAAACTGAAATTGCCATATAATCAAGAGATGGTGAACTATAATAGATAAAGGATAAAATTCAAAAGTAGGTCAACTTATCGGACACATTTTTGTTCAACTTAAATACATTTGTTATCAACATTAATTTTGTGAAAATTAGTATTATAGTAAAATCAAAATTATTGCCTCTTAGTGTATGTCATTAGAGACAATTTTTAGATAACATAATATTTATCCCTAAATTTTATTTTTCTTTAAAATCCAAGTAAAATATACCAAGAATTTGGATAATTCTAAAATGGGATTAAATCATGGACTTTCTGGACTTAATATATCTACAAATTTCTCCACTAGAAGCTCCACATGAATATATTTCGCAGCATATATTATAATTTGGTGTTAATATAATTAGATGCACATCAAGATTATATTTCCTCCTTCAATCCAATTACTCATTCTCTTAAAATATACACTTGGCGTACATCCTCACGTGAAATACCAGATAAAAAGCTGATATAGTGATATGGTTTCACCATATACACAAATGCAACAGAGTTAACCATGGTTTTAGAGAGCCATGGATATATTTACCAGACTGCAGGGAAATGCCATATCATTAGACCATCCAAATTCCGGTATCGATCTGATGCCATTCTCCCCAACAAGGGTAGTTGCTTATGGTACATCACAATGACAGTGAATGATTACTATTGAATTTAACAGTAGATCTAAATCTGAAGTAGCAGCCTTTTTTTTTTTTCAATCCAATTATCACTCCATGATATATAGCACAAGTCTCATAATTAGTTCATCTAAGCTTGTATATAGGCATATTCTTCTCTCAGATTATTTGAATGATCAAATATTTTTATAACTTTGTTTAGGTATAGATAAGAAAAGAAAAAAAAAACTAATATGAATCTAAATGTAGTGAATTAATTTTATAGTAAAACATAGGATGCTGCATACATCATCACATCATGGACATATGGGAGAATGCAGTTTTTCCTAGTGTTCTTAGCACCAAAGAGCAGGACAATAACCAGAATATATATGAAAATCCCTTATATTCTTTTAAGCTAGATTTAGCAGGTGCTTAAGAGGATGTTAGGCTAAACTTATTTAAATCATCTCATAAAATATTTTTGGAGGTTATATAAGGGTTGGAAAATAAACTTGATTCTGTGAAGGTTTGAAATAAATTACTAGTAACTACATGTATGTGAGAATGTATGCATGATAGTCAAAGTCTGGTTTTTATCAGTTTTCAATTATTTATTATGTAGACTCAATTCAATCTCTTGTGCAAGTGAAAATGGGGGTCAGAAAAATTTTAAGTTTAAGAGAAATAACAGAAGTGAGATTGAGAAGAGAAGGAAACGAAAAAAAAAAAAAAGGTTTTGAGTGTTCTCTCCACTTTCTACTCGTCAGAGAAAAGTTACTTTTTAATTTCAACCCACTTCCTACTAATAATAACAGACTAGATTTTTTTTTAAAAAATAAATCGTTGAAGTATTTGAATAAAGTAACATTGTATAATTTATAATAAAAAATTATTAGTAATGATAATTTTGTAATTTACATGATAAACAAAAAATTTTTGTTAAGATTTCAAATATAATTAAGTTGAGGCCTCACTATTTTTTTTAAAGAGGTTATGATATGCTAACGTTTTGTGTTTGGAAATCATAAAGTTTCTTTTATCAAACACTTTAATATATTTTATAAAGAATTTTATAAGACACCCTTTGAATATGGAGTATTTGAAAACAGAAAAAAGGAACTCTTTTTGTTAATATTCTTGACCAAACATTTGAAAGAATATAAAATCAGGCAGACAAATATATACAATTACTTCATGCAATAATAACACTGAGATTTTTCAATTAGGACCATTCTTCTTTCCATGTCTTCTCTTTTCACTTTAGGTTTATCATAAATTGAGCTTCATAATTATATTAATGGTCTGTAATGGTCAGATTGTTCACTTGTACAGCCACATTTTCAAGCTGACTGTTTCTAAATCTTAATACTCCTGTAAAAATTAATAATACCCAATATCAGTTTAATCTGATGATTGTGTCATTCCTTTATAATCTACACCTTTCAAAAGGTCCCATCATTGGTTTTCTTCCGTATCCAGCTACCTCTTATCCATTATTATAAAAAAATATTAGTAATAATATAAATCTTAACCAAATTTTGTTATTTTAAATTTATAAAAATTATTAATATGACAAAATAAACTTAATACATAATTGGTGATAATTTAGATATTATCTTGTCACTAACGTTTTCTTTTTCTTATGGTGATCAATTTAAAGTTTGGAGTCCAAAGCCCATATGGCCTATTATTTTAATCTCTCAACCTTTTTTTTTTTTTTGCTTGTTTAGTTATTTGTACTTAGCCCATAACGATAGAATTATCTACTAACACAGGTTTGGAACTGTTCTACCTAGTAAAACATTATGTAGTGTTTGTTTAACGACTGATCAAGAAAATACCCTTTTTATAGTGTGACATTTTACGAATAATTGTTTAAAGTACTCAGACTGGATTTAGTGAAAAAACATTCAGTTCAAAATATTTTAATTTTAGTTAAAAATTGAATGAAATTCTTTGAAAATCCAACTAGCAAGATATCTATGTTTTTGGCAGAATACGGTGTTAAACTCTATTTTTATGAGATGGAATTTTCATATACCCATTCTTTTTCCTTCAAAGTGACCAAGTATTTTTAAAAAGTTCATTCCAAATTTGTAAAGGGTATATTACTAAGGTTTAAATTCATTTTCCCCTCTGAACTATCTCGTTTTGGAGACAATCATTCAATCTAAAATCTTAAGGTAATGAGTGGAGTAACCTCAAGATTATATAAACCTCAATTTGTTCAATACTAAAGATATTTATAAGTTTTCTAGTATCCTTCCGCACGTGTAACTCTTTTTTTCTTTTCTTTTTAAGTTTACACATGAATTTTATTTTCAGAGTTGAGATAAGAATGGAAGAAAGTTCCATGGGTAAAAATATTTAGGGAGAACTGTAGCCGCCCAATGGACTTGACTTAAAGTAATTTGAATTGTCTATTATTATAATTTAGTGTTGTATTTTGTATTCAACTTTATACATATGCGCTAAATGTATATGATTAACTCCAAATATATATTTAAAAAATATTTTATATATTTTATTTATACAATAAAATGCAATACAAAATAAAATATTAAATTAAAATTAAAAATCCTAAGCAAACTTAAAAAAGAGATGAAATGTGCAAGAAACATTTTATAAATGGATCTTTTTGTAAGAGAGGAAAAACAGGTGTGAGATAATTAATGTGTTATCAATGCATCAAGCAGCCTCAGGATTATATAAAACCATTTTAGAAGCCTCAAATCTCAATTCGTTTAATGTGAGATAATATCTTGCCTAGTGTACTGTTTAAGTGAATTTGGGAGTTGTTGGAGCATATATATTAAGTTTATAAAATAAAATACTAATATTAGCATATATAATGCAAAACTTGACAATCCTATTTAAATACAATTTGGATTTTTTATTATAATTTTGTATTGCATCTTGTATTGTATAACGCAAATGAATAGTATATATGATTAATTTCAATTGTATATTTAAAAAATATTTTATGCATGTAACGTGTATGTATACATACAATATAAAATGTAACACAAAATTAAAATTAAAAATTCAAACTAAATTAAATACTGCACAAATGGATAGCATCTACCTCCACAAATTAAGAAATTGAGGAAAAAAAAGAATAGAATGAGGAATAAAATTTCCGTTTTGGTTTGGTAAGGCTTTGGTTTTATTTTCAAATTTTATTTTTGTTTTTTTTATTATTTAAA
The DNA here is from genome assembly GCA_019321725.1 of Paulownia fortunei. Classification (NCBI taxonomy): domain Eukaryota; kingdom Viridiplantae; phylum Streptophyta; class Magnoliopsida; order Lamiales; family Paulowniaceae; genus Paulownia; species Paulownia fortunei. Next base: position 8,130,519 of record CM033108.1, read on the forward strand.
ATACTGAAAATATGTTTGTTTTAATCATTTTTAACAAAAATATCATTTTTTTTCATATTCAAACGTATAACTATCAATTTCAAAAGTACACGCCTATTTAATCAAAGTGAAACACAAATTATTAATATTTGATATGATGTTGTACTAATTTCAAAATACTTAAAATCCGCTAAATAATTAAATAATATTTTTTTTGTATAATAGGACATACAATAAATTAAATAATAAATTTTCAGTCCAACATATTTGATTGATGATACATAAAAAAAATAATAAATCTATTAATTATTATTCTCATATTAAAATATTATTTTCAATCCAATAAAGTCTATATTTCTATGCTACATCCAAACAAAATTTTATTTTCACATAAAAATCAATGTAAAAATATAAATGCATTTGAAACTACCAAAAATAAGAAAATAAGGTTAATATCACTTTACCCCTCTAATATTGTTAAGTATCACTTTATCCTCTTGTGCTCTCAATTTTCTCACTTTACACCTCTAATATTGTTGAATATCACTTTATTCTCTTGTGCTCTCAATTTTCTCACTTTACCCCCTTGTACTCTTATTTTGTCTCACTTTACCCCCCTCCACTCTTAAAAAAATAACCAAACTACCCTTATCTATTATTTTTAGTGAAATTACTTTAAAATAGGTTGATATTAATATATTTGTATTTATTTTCAAATAATTTTTTAACTTGACTAATTAATACTTAATGTTAAATTTATTTAAAATTTTATTATACTTAAATTGTAATAAATATTTTATAATATAAATATAGTTCCTATTAAATTAGTATATAGTAGGATATTTTTTATTATCTAATACGCTTTTACTTATGAATTTCTTACTGACTATAAATTTAAAATATATATTTTATTAAATACATAAAATATTAGTAATATTTTTTATTATGAATAGAATTATCATAAGTTAATAAAAATTAGGTTAAATTCAAACATAACCATTATAATTAAGTAATAATAATAAAATTAATTTCTAAAATGACTATATTTTTAAATTTAGAAAAGTATTCATTAAGTTATTTTAAATTTAACATAGTATCAAAGTAAACCTAAAAATATTTTTTTTGTATATAAAATTGTTTCTATGAAATTTTGATAATCCATTAATAATAAAAAAATATTACTTATATTTTACTTATTTAACAAAATATGATTTGAAAATATATCATATATTTTTTATATTTATGATGAGTAGTAAATTTATAAGTAAAATTTATTAACTAATAAAAAAAACTCTACGATATAAAAATTTAATGAGAACTATGTTAATAAAATAATAGCCATTAAAATAAGTACAATATGTGAAATAAATTTAATATTAATTATTATTTAATTAAGTTGAAAAAATTATTAGTATTTAAATATAAATATATTAAATTTAGAATATTTTAAAGTAATGTTACTATAAGTAATAGGTAAGGGTAATTTAATTATTTTTTCAAGAGTACATGATGGTAAAGTGAGATAAAAAGAATACAAATGGATAAAATGAGATAATTAAGAATACATGAATACAATGATACTCATAAAAAATAGAGGGTAAAGTTTAGGATTTAGGGTTTATTAACCCTAAAAAAATATTCATTTAAAAAAGACCTAATGAACCCTAATTTGTTTTCTTTTAGTTGGATTTGAGACAATTTAGATAATTTAAATATGGACTTCTCACAAAGAAGAAAAAGTAGGAAAGAAAAAATGTTTCCTTCCGTGATTTATGTGATTCCTTTGTTCTGATGATTACTTTTCATTTCTTATTAAGTATATGTTATTTCCTTTATATATTTTAAGTAGATCAATTAAATACGTGCGTGATTGCATACTTTATCTAACTTTTGTATTATAATAATAAGAAAAAAATACAAAATTCATCATTTATATTGACTTATACAGAGATTTAGTCTGTTAAATTAAAAAAAATTAATTTTAGTGCATTAAATTTTTAAATTTTGCATATTTGGTCCGAATTTCGCTGAAATTTTTTAATTTAGCCAGAAATTATTTGTGTTACACAAAAGATAATCGAAATTTGCTGGCATTGACTATAATTTAGGAATTTTTAGATTTGGAGGGAAAAGTACATAATGTGGCAATTTTATAGGCAAATGGATGAAAATAAACAAATACGTGAAATTTTTAAGTGGGCCTAAAAAAATAATAATTTGTTTAATATTTATTCTTTTTTCACTTTTAAATTTCAAAAAAATCATTTTTTTTTATTTTTTTCTCCTCCATCTTCAAAAATTTGTAAAATTTCAAAAAAAATCGAAATAGTTTACATATTATTTTTAAATAATTTCTTAATTTAATAAATATAAATAAATTAGAAAATAAGAAATTAAATGTTAGTAAACTTTTATATTTAAAAGTTAGAAAGTATTTGAATTTCAATAATAAACAAAATAAAAAATAATTTATATAATATATTAAATAATTTATCAAATACTAAAAATATAAAATAAAGAAAAAATTTACATAAATAGTTATCATAACATACTTTTTCTTTTCTTTTCCTTTTTTAATATAAAAAATAATTTTAAATATTTTAATATTTTAAAGAAGAAGAAGAAGAAGAAGAAGAAGAAGAGGGAGAAGAGGGAGAGTTGGCGGAAGTGGGTGGCGGTTTGGAGTGTGAATTTGAATTTGGTGGTTTGGGTTATAAGTTTGAGAGTGAATTTGGATGGAAGAAGAGGTGAGTGGTGGTTTCGGGTGTGGATTTGGGTGGAAGAAGAAATGAGTTGGCAGTAGTTTGGGGTGTGGATTGAGTGGAAGAGGTGGATTGGTGGTTTGGGGTGTGGATTTGGGTAGAAGAAAACGAAGAAGAGAAAGAAGAAGAAGAGGAGGAGTGCATGGGTGGTGGTGGTCGGTGGGGGAAAAAGATGGAGAAAAAAAAATACAAAAAAATATATTTTTTTTTGAAATTTTACTAAATACAAAAAATAAAGATAAAATAAATTATTATTTCATTTTTTCTTCACATTTTTTTTCTAGATGACACAATTTTGTTTTTTTTTTTTCCACAAAATAATACACATAAGCGCCACATCAGCTGTTTTCCCCATAAATAGCAAAAATCTCCAAATTATAGTCTATATTAGCAGATTCTAGAGACTTATTGTGTCACATCAATAATTTCCGACGAACTTCAGACCAAATGTGCAAAATTTAAAAGCTTAATGCACTAAAATCAAATCTTGTTAATTTTCGAACTAAATCTCTATATAAGCCAACAACATAAATGACGAATTTTGCATTTTTTCCTAATAACAAAGATATCCTTCTAATATCAACTTTATTTTGATATTTCATTCAATTTTTCGTAATATATTTTACAGATTAAATGAACTATGTCATAATAATAATGAGTAATAAACAATCATATATTAGCAAGATATAAAACTATTTATAGTTAAAGAAAGAAAATTTTAAAATGTACTTGATGGAGAGTGATTAATATAAAATTGATATTGATGACATCAAAAATAAATTTTTATAAATTGAAATAGAGAGAATAGTAAATATGCTTACAGGTTGAAATTTAAGAAAAAAAAATAGAGATGATAATAGATATTTTAGTCTCTTGATTTACACATAAATAGTTCCAATTTTTATAATTAAGAAATCAAGAATGTTTAATCTCAAACTCGTTCTGTCATTAAAAATTAATCAAATGATGCGCGGATCGCACATGCCTCAAATTTTGGTGGAACAAAACAAGAAAAATTATAATTTTAATACCATAGGATACGGATACTAGCAATTTTAGTCCTTCAAAACTTTAAAAATGTTCCCGATTTTTAAAAAATAAGTAGTTTGGGTTTCATTTTTTTTTTATGTAATTATATGGAACCGCGCCAAACATTTGCATACATGGCTTTTAATCTATGATTTGAAGGGAAAATCAAGAGTGCTGCGAATTGAGATGGATGGCCCCAATCAAGACAAAAAGTTTGATAATAATTAATTATTTTAACTCTCACTACAAAAAGACTCCAATATTCACACGTCATGTAAGAATCTCAACTCCAACAACCTAACCTTAGATAAACTTGACTTATTATTTTTGTGTCTCTTTGCTCCACCAAAATCTAAAAGAACCAAAAAAAACAAGGCTCTTTCTTTTTTTCCTTGTTACTAGCAATGCCAATCGAAATCCCGAGTCAATTAGAATGTGGTATTATGAACCCGGCCAGATATAGTTGGCCAAGGCAAGTCTTTTTCTTTTTTTCAGGTGGGCCAAAAACTTGAATGGACACCTATAATCTGACAACACAAAAAGGTAAAATTCTTTCTACTCATTTGATATAATAACGCTTTATCCTAACATTTGAGAGCTCTCATCTTGTTTAACTTGTCACAGTTTAGAGCTCAAACTTAAAAACTCATCTTGTTCGACTTGTCCTTTGTCAAAATATTTGTCCTATAATTGAAATCTTACCAATGAAAATAAATATCGTCCCTTAAGAGAATTGGCCTTAAAATGTCACTAGAGAACGAAATGTTTTAATTAAGTTGAGTAGGTAACTGTGTTTTTAAGTTATTTTTGGGAGTAACATGCTAAGATGATGAGATTTTGGGGATGAAATGCCAATTACCCTTCTTTTATATATATAGTATGTATTGTTATCAATACTCATAAGCTTCTTTGTCGGATGAGATTCTCTATTTCAAAATTGTGTTTCATCCTCCTTTCCATAATTTGATTAATGCCAAGTATCCTTTGAAAAAAGTAGACAGACGGAGGCTTCAAACGGCGTTACAAAACTAAATAAGGAAAGAGAGACACTTGAGAGAGATCTTCTCGCATGGGAATGAGGGATGGATTGCTATGTAAATTTTTATTCAAATCGGGTATCATCTAAGAAATATGAAATATATATATATATATATAACTTTTCAAGCTCTTGTGGTGTTCGGAAACCAAATTTCTTCACTTTTATGGAATCAAAATTATTTTCATTGAATTCTCATCCAAAATTATTTTCTTTCATTTGTAGTATCAACGTTTCCTGTGAGTTCGTATTTTTTTCTAAACAAGGGATCTTGTAATTCTTTCTACATTAAGCTATGGGCAACCGATAGTCTAACTGTTTTGATGAATTATCTAATCGACAATGCCATTTAAATTCTGTAAGTCTTTGTGTGCACAATATGTAATCCCTTGTGTACACAAAAACTTGCATAATCTAAACGGCATTGTTGAATAGGCATTTTATCAAATAGTTGAACTGCTCGTTGCCCATAGTTTAATGTAGAATGAATTGCAAGATCCCTTATTTGGGAGATGACCGCATCAATCATCTGAAGGAGTTTAGAGTTGGAGGAAATCCAACAATGCTGATTACTCATATAATTTTTTTGGGAGAAGAAGGTGAAAGTTTTCGGAAGATGACCACATCAGCCCTCTGAAGGAGTTTAGAGTTGGAAAGAATCCATCAATGCTGATTAAAGTCGATGAGAGCTCGCATGAACAACTAATTACTTAAATGTGATAAGTGCATATTTTGATAAGTTTGTATTAAATCCTTTATACTTTCTTTGTTTTTATTCTTGTCAATATTATAGTTTTATTAATATTTTGTGTTAGGGAATCAATGAATAAAAAGAGATAAAAAAGAACCAAAATAAAATCAAAGAAGACAACATGTTTCGTAAGCAAGTTGAAAGATAATATTTTATTAGATCAAAAAAGCATCACAATTAAAAAAAAAGAGTTATTTTTGTCTAAATCCATCATATGTAGATCAAAATATGCAAGAAATTACTTGAACTTTATAAGTGATTGTTGGTCTTGAATGAAATTCAAAATAAACATGTTTCCAAATTCATGCAGTTCTTGTATTTTAAATATAACTTTATGTTTAAAAGGCTTATGGACCTCAATCTTATCTTATTTTAAAGCTAAGAGATAGAACTACAACTTTTCTATTGGAAGCTCAATCCAGTTCATCCTTAATTATAGCCTAAAATGCATCCAAATGTATGTTTTAGAAATAATCTATGTATGCTGACACATTTCCTTAAATGAAGCATCACTTTTTCCCTAGTAGTTGAAATTAGATGATTCAAGTTGCAAAAAGAAGCTAACAGATAAATATATGTTTTTATGTTAATCACATTTTCAAAATCATCTGATTATATGAAGAAAAATGTGTATCAAAATTTGAATTTGAAAAGAACATGTGAATTTAGAGCATATTTGAAGTAATTTAATAGTGCATTTGGAGTGAATTTAAAGATGTCAATTTATGTACTCTTTTATTATAAGTAGGGGCTCTTAAATATCATTGAAGATATACAAAAACCCTTAGAGAGGGAAAGAAAATATTATTGTTATTTTTCTTTAGGCTAAGTTTTCTAGTAGTAGTAGAAATGTATTCTCTAGTTTTTCTTCTATTTTTAGCCTTTTCTACTTTCATTATGTTTTTTTAAATTTTATTTAGTTGATGAGAAAATATGAACCTCTTTATGGAGGAAGATGAATGATTATAAAGGTGTATAATGTTCAGATGTGTTATATTATTATTTTAATTTTTTATTAAAACTCTAATTGTTTTGTAGTGATTTTTGATTTATGTATCACTAATAACATAACAAATACTCAGGTTTATTTAGATTTTTATATCACCAATGGCATAGTAAATACTTAGGTTTATTTATCTTATTATATGATTCTACTACACCGATTACTAATATGAAATATTTATTTATCGTAAACAAAAGTGTGCATAAATGCTTAAACTATAAATAAGTATTGGGGGTAAAAACTCTTCTTGTTTAGTGGTGATTCTTGATTTTTATATTACCAATGACACAATAAATAATTGGGTTCATTTAGCTTATTATACGGTTCTACTACACCAACTGCTAACGTGAAATTTTGATTTGTTGTAGATAAAGATGTGCATAAATATTTGATCTCATAAACAAGTATTGGTGTTAAGAGATCATTTGCAAATAGTAAGACAATATCATAATTAGTTTAATGCGTGAGTTATTTGATAACATCTTCTTATTGGAACCTTCATTGTGTATAGATTCAAATAGTGGCATTTAAAAGAGGTAAAAATAATAAATATATTCAAAACTCAAGAACGAATCTCTAATCCTCAGTACTTTTATTATTTTAATTTTTAAGTTATAACATAAATTTTTCTTTATAATCTAAGCCCCATTCAACCCATCTTACAAGAAATATAAAGCCAAAAACTTCAAACAACTTCCATGTGGATCCACCTCGTACTCCCGAGAATTTTATTACTTGACACAACCTATACTTGGGTTTGCAACTTTAAAGTTGTAGCAAGTCTTTCTAAATTTTATTTAGTTGAGGAGAAATGGTGAACCTCTTGATATAGTAAGAGGAACGATTATAAAGGTGCATAATATTCAGGTGTATTGTATTATTGTTTTAATTTTTTATTAAAACCCTCCTTATTTTATGGTGATTCTTGATTTATGTATCACCAATAATACAACAACTACTTGGGTTCATTTAGCTTATTATACAGTTCTACTATTCTAATTGCTAATATGAAATACTAATTTGTTGTAGACAAAGGTGTGCATAAATACTTAATCCCATAAGTAAGTGTTAGCGTTAAAATCCTTCTTGTTTAGTGATGATTTTTTATTTTTGTATCATCAATGGCACAAGCCATATTTGGGTTCATTTAGCTTATTGTACGGTTTAACTACGCCGACTGCTAATGTGAAATCTTTATTTGGTGTAGACAAATGTGTTTATAAATACTTAACCAATAAATAAGTGTTGGTGTAAAAAATATTTTTATTTAGTGGCGATTCCTAATTTTTGTATCACCAATTGCACGATAAATGTTTGGGTTCATTTAGTTTATTATACGGTTCTTCTACATTGACTACTAATGTGAAACCTTAATTTGTTGTAAACAAAGATATGCATAAATACTTGATCACATAAATAAGTATTAGTGTTAAGAGATCATTTGTAAATAGTAAGACAATATCATGATTAGCTTAATGCTTGAGTTATTTGATAACATTTTCTCATTGGAACCTTTATTATGTATGGATTCCAATAGTGGTTTTTAAAAAATTTAAAAATAATAATAAATAACTGTTTATTTATCCAAAACTCAAAAGTGAATCCCTAATACTCAGTACTTTTATTATTTTTATTTTTTAGTTATAACATAAATTTTTCTTTATATTCTAAATGACATTTAACTTATCTTTTAAAAAGTATAAATCCAAAAACTTCAAACACCTTTCCTATGGATCTACATCGAACTCTTGAAAATTTTATTAATTAACACAACCTGTACTTGGGTTTGCAACCTTAAAGTTATAGTAAATTTTTGGCGTCGTTGTCAGGAAAAGCAAGGTAAGTATTCAAGTTTATAAATATTATGTGTTTGTTTTCTTTACGATTATACGTTTATTTGGTATCGTAATCATAATTCTTGTTATTTAGTAAGAAATAATTCAGAAACTTTATTTGAGAATTTGTCACATCCACACACTTCCATCATGACTGAAAATAAAAGTGTTAATGATGAAAATAAGAATCAACAGATGCGTACCATGCGTTATTACTTTCAACCCCCTCGAAATTTTTCTCCTTCTTATTTTATTTTTCCTCTTAATGCAAATAACTTTCGATTCAAGTCAGGTATGATCCGTTTACTTTCTAATTTTTATGGTTTAGAATTTGAAAGCCCTTACTTACATCTGAAAAAATTTGATAAAATATGTGCTACTTTTGATGATCAAACTTGTACAAATTAGATCGTTAACCTCAAATTATTTTCTTCTTCTTTAAAAGATAAAACAAAAACTTGTTTTAACTCTTTAAAACCTAGGTTAATTGGCACTTGGCAAGAAATGCAAGCTAATTTTTGAAAAAAATTCTTTCCAACTCATAAAACTAATGCTCTAAAAAGACAAATCAAGATTTTTCTCACAATCCTAATGAAGCTTTCTTTTAATGTTGGGAAAGATTTAAAGATTGTTGAATATTCATGCCCACATTATGGTTTTGAAAAATGACGCTTAATTAGTTTTTTTTTATGAAGGTTTAACTCATGAAACAAAATAATTTGTTGAAATAATGTGTAATAGTGAGTTTCTTGATAAAAAACCTGATGAAACCCTAGAATATCTAGACCATTTGATAGAAAACTTTCAATCATAGCACAATGTTAATTCTTCCAAAGGTTCTATTAGATTTAATCTTGCTAATAGTAATAAAAAAAAAATATTACCTTAGTCAAGAAGATGATCTAAATGCTAGGATTGCAAGTTTAACAAGAAAAATTGAGACCATGGAACTTAAACAAGTAAAGAAAATTAGATGTGTGCAAGATGAAGAAGTTTGTAGTGTTTGTGAATTTGTAGGACACTCCGTCAATGAATGCTCAAATATTCCAGCACAAGCAAATGTCATGAACACATTCAAAAAGTCTTTTCATTTCTTATTCTGAAACTTACAATCCACAATAGAGAAATCATCATAATTTTAGTTGGCAATATGAGAATCGTGCCTAATCGCTATATTCATAAAAGCCACCAAACTTTTCTTCTTATCCAACTCCACATACAAAATCCTTTATAGAGACTTTGCAAGCATTCATGTATGGACAAACAAATATCAATAACCATACTTCATAAGCCACCAATGAAATTAAAAGTACACTTTCAACACTAATAGCTTCTTTGCGTACTCATGAAAAAGGTAAATTTTTTGCTCAACCTCAGTCTAATCCTTCTGGGTGAAGATTCAATCAAGGAAGAAAATTCGGTCACAACTCTTTAGAATGGAAAAATTGTTGACAAAACTATTCATTACAATGAGAAAGTTTCTAATCCACCTACAAAAATAAAGAATGAAAATAACCTTGACGATGAAGGTAAGTTAATGAAGGTGAGTTTGAAAATAATAAAAAAGAAAAATACTCACCTCTAGCTCATTTACATCAAAGATTGCAACCGAATCAAAAATTGAACTCAAATATTGAAATCTTTGAAGTTTTTAAACAAATGAAGATTAATATTCCATTATTAGATGCAATCAAGCAAGTTTCACTTTATGCCAAATTTTTTAAAGATTTGTGTACAATCAAAAGAAAATATTATGTATAAAAGAAGACATTTTTAACTGAAAGTGTTGATTCAATTATTCAATAATTCACTCTACCCAAATACAAAGATTCAAGTTGTCTAACCATTTCATGTACCATAAGAAATACTAAAATAGAGCATGCTTTGCTTGATCTTGGTGCTAGTGTAAATCTTCTACATTTCTCAATTTATAAACAGTTAGGTTTAGGAGAACTTAAAACAACTTTCGTTGTACTCTAACCAGTTGACTGTTCGATTAAAATCCCAAAGGGAGTAGTAGAAAATGTGTTGGTACAAATTGATAAGTTTTACTTTCTAGTAGATTTCATTATTTTGGACACAGAGCCTGTTACATATATACATACACAAATTTCTATTATTTTAGGTCGTCCTTTTCTTACAACTTCAAATACTTTGATTAATTGTAGGAATTGGATTTTGAAGTTATCTTTTGGAAATATGACTTTGGAACTAACTAATTCCTTTGATCCTCTCAATATTTGTTTTGAATGTGAAAGAATTTATAAAAATATACACTCTAATACTTTCTCTAAATTTCATAGGTACAAAAGAAATATTTTGGAATGCAAGGTTTGAAAAACTTTCATCATCAACAGTACATTATGTTCCATCAAGTATTAAAACTCCTGTGATTGATTTAAAACCTTTGTCATCTAATTTGAAATTTTCTCTTTCTTGAGAATGAGACTTTTTCAATAATAATTTCTTCCAAACTTGATGCATCCCAAGAAGGAAAGTTAATCAAAACTCTGAAAATGCATAAAATTATTGTAGGATGGACCATTGCTAATATTAAATATATTAGTCCTTTAATCTACACACATAACATCTATCTATAAGAAAATACTAAACCTTCTAGATAGATATAACAAAGGCTAAATCCTAATATGAAAGAAGTAGTGAGAAATAAAGTCATTAAACTCCCAGATAATGGAATCATTTATCTTATTTCTGACAGTAAATGGGTAAATTCTACTCAAGTTGTACCTAAGAAATCCAAAGTTACTGTAGTCAAAAATGAAAATGACGAATTAATTCCAACTAGGACTGTTACTGGATGACAAATATGCATTGATTATATGAAACTCAACTTAGTTATTGAAAAAGATCATTTTCCATTACCTTTCATGCATCAAATCTTAGAAGGAGTTGGACATGAATTTTACTGCTTTTTAGATTAATATTATGGGTATAATCAAATTACATATGCACTTGAAGATCAAGAGAAAACTATTTTAATATATCCTTTTGGTATTTTTGCATGTCGAATGATGCCTTTTGGATTATTTAATGCACCAGCTACATTCCAACAATGCACACTTAGTATTTTTAGTGACATGGTTGAACATTTTCTTGAAGTCTTCATGGATGATTTTTCTATTTTTTGGTAATTCATTTGATGATTGCATGTGAACGTTTTCAAGTACTCAATTGAGAGAAATGTTATTTCATGATAACAACTGGTATTGTTCTTGGACATATTTTTTGTCAAAAGGTATTGAAGTGGATAAATCTAAAATTGAGTTAATTATCATTTTTACAATACCAAAGTCTGTGAAAGATGTAAGATCATTTTTAGAATATGCTAGTTCTTATATTAGATTTATCAAAGAATTTAGTATAATATCTAAACCTTTGTGTAATCTTTTAATAAAAGATATTATTTTTGAATAAACTGAAAATTATGAAAATACTTTTATTATCTTCTAAGCATGCTTACACCTTCTCCAATCATACAACCTCTAGATTGGACTTTACCTTTTGAAATAATATGTGATGCCAGTGACTATGTTGTTGGAGCTGTCTTAGGACAAAAAAAAAGATAAAAAACCACATGTCATTTACTATACAAGTAAAACTTTGAATAGTGTTCAATTCAATTATTCAACAATCGAAAAAAAATTATTTTCTCTAGTTTTTGCATTAGATAAATTTAAATCTTATCTTGTTGGCTCACTAGTTATTTTTTTCAATGATTGGCTTTGAAATATCTTTTACCAAAAAATGGTACCAAACTTAGGCTGATTATGTGGATTCTCTTACTTCAGAATTCAACATTACTATTTGAGATAAGAAATGATTAGAGAATATGATGGTTGATCATTTGTCAAGACTTGTTTGTGATAACTCATTTCAAACCATACACATTAATAATGTTTTTCCTAATGAACAACTATTTAATATTTTTATTTTATCTTGGTTTGCTGACATTATTAATTTTCTTGTGACAGGAATGATGCCACAACATTAGAATTCACAAGATAAAAATAAATTTTTAACCGAGGTGAAAAACTTTTATTATGATGATCCATACCTATTCAAATATTATCCTGGCCAAATCTTTTAAAGATGCATGCCTGATAATGAGAAAGGTAACATTCTTAAATTTTGTCATTCAAGAGCATGTGGTGGTCACTTTTCGGTAAAGAAAATCACTGCGAAGATCTTGCAATGTGGATTTTACTGGCCAACTCTTTTCAAAGATACTTACTCTTTCTAGAAAGATTGTGAAAATTGTCAAAGTTATGATTCATTTCAAAATGAAACACGATGCCCCTAGTGCTTGAAATCTTTGATTATTATGATATTGACTTCATGGGAACATTTTCATTATTATTTGGTTTTATTTACATATTAGTTACCATAGATTATGTCTCAAAATGGATTGAAACAATTCCATGTCGAAACAATGATCACAAAATAGTGATAAAATTTTTGAAAAAAAATATTTTAAGTTGATTTGGAGTTCCTCGATCCATTATCAGTGGTGGAAAAAAATAATTTTGTAACAAAATTTTTGGAAATTTAATGAGAAAATATGGAATCTCACCCTCAGATAAATAGACAAGTTGAACTTGCAAAATAGAAAGATAAATGAGTTTTGGAAAAAAGAGTTAACCCAAATCGTAAAGATTGATCTCTTAGACTAACCGAGGCACTTTGGGCATATAGAAATACTTTAAAAATATCATTAGGCATGTATCTTTATAGGATGTTTTATGGCAAATCTTATCATTTGTCTATTGAGCTTGAACATAAAGCTTATTGGACAATCAAAATGTTTAATTTCAAACTTGTTGAAGCTTCAAAATTGCGCAAAATGCAAATTAATGAACTACAAGAATTGAGAAATGATGCATATGAGAATTCTAAAATTCAAAAAATAAGAATCAAAGAGTTTCATGATGATAAAATTTTAAGAAAAACATTTGAGGTTGGTCAGAAGGTATTACTTTATAATTCTTGATTATATTTGTTTTCTTGAAAATTGAAATCAATGTGGAGTGGTCCCTTCATTATAAAAGAGGTATATTCTTTTAGGAAGATTGATAGAGTACGGTTCTATTATCCCTGTTGGACCAATCTACACGAGCCAAGGTTGGATCAAGTTCTGGCACACATGCTAGAAGTTGATCAATTAATTGGTCAGGTATTGGAATAGAAATGAGAATTCGTCTCGTAGACGATGGAATAAAACCTTTTTCTACAGCATGATCTACAAAAGATAGCAAACCATCAAAGAACCATTAACATTAAGAATACCTACAAGTTTATATTAAATGTTAAGTTGTGCCCAAGAGACAGCTTGAAATAATTATCTAGTGTACCAAAACCACCAAATAGAGTGATGAATATATCTGCATTATTTAACATGTTAGGCATTTTATCCTAAATATGTGACACTTTTAGCTCATCTCCAATGGTCATATCTGTGATATTCTATATTATTAAAGTTTTTGGATAATTCCTAAAACTTTGACTCCACTTACATAAGCAGAAGTAGCAACACTTCCCATTAACACCAAACTGCCTCCCCCACACACTAAATGAATTTTTATTTCTGCTAAAGTTCTACCAAGGTTATTGGCTGCCCCTTATAAACTCACAATTTTTTCATGGATTGGTTCCACAAAAAATACAAATACAGTTGAACTTACTAGTGGAAGAGGCTTCTATTTTTTTTTTTGAAAATAATTTGTGCAAAAATAGAGTACGGTTCTATTTATAGAGTTATGAACAGGGAATGCATTTAGTGCACATCTTTTTCTTTTGTCAGAAATATTGAAAATAAGAACACAAAGTTTGAAAAAAAATTAACTACTACACGTGATTGTACATGTAGTTGTAACTGTGGCTCACATCTTCCTCTGGTTTTACATCCAATAATGTCTTAAATGCCCTCTTTGGGTCAATGATATGTTTCCCATCCAGTTTTTGTATAAAATGGCAAACAAGGTCTTTTAATGTCAGATTCCCAAAACTATAACGCTCATATTCATCTCGTAAGTGATTCCATAAATCAAGAATTGCATGATGTACTAATGCACATGAATTCATCTCAAGAGTTAATGTCTCGATTTCAGATAATATCTTCTAAACTCTACTTTCCTATCTATTTTCAACATTGAGAACAATGTCTCGATTAGGTTAGCAGATGGGATAGTTGATATCATGTCTTATGGGTTTAATATGTGTTTTTCTATTTATTCTTTTTAAATTCAAGCATTGTTTTCTTTTAAGTCCATTGAAACTATGAAAAAGAATGGCAGTGTAAAGGATAACTGTAACACTCTTGATATGCACCCCTATTTTTTTGCATAACATGACAAGTTTGTGAAGTTTTTATTAATAATTTGTGAATTGTTAATTTTTGTTAGTCGCAAATGTTTTTCTAACTTCAATGATTAAATTTAAGCACAAATAATGTAGTTTGATTGATGATGGGTGTTGTTTTGGACTTTGAAGTTATTTTTTGGTTAATATATTTTTGTGATAATTATACTCAATTTTTTTTGCTCAAATAGTTATGTTATTTGGTGTGGAGATAAGCATGTCAAAATAGGTAGGTCTTATCCCCTCACTTTAATCATCACTTAGATTTTTGATATGTAGGGATTGAGTGTTAGAACGTTTCTTTTTAGTCTATCGAGGCAAATGACTGATTGAGCACCACTTGAAATATGATTAAGGCATTAGGCTTTCTAGTACTATAGCCAAATCAGCTTGTTCCCCATGTGATATTATAAGAGAACATCCTCCATAGTGAGTCACTTTTAGCCTTTCAATAAATAAGCCATTTTCTGTGGTAATCATATCTTATTACCTAGTCTAAATAAACTATTATCCTACCCTTGTTGTAAAAATAATTTGGAGCTTAAAAGACATTCCATTGACAAGGTGAATTTGCAAAAGAAATTTAGGTTGGAATTGAAGATAAGTGTGAAGGAGTTCTCTTCTAAAAAAAAACGAAAAATAAAAAATAGCAAAAAATAAAAATAAAAGTTGTAAAGTGTTAAAAATATTATGAATTGCAACTAAAAATGAAATGTTGCAAAATCAATAAGAATGATGAAGATGGGTCTAATTCAATAACAATAGACTCCTCATGTGTTGAAATTTGTGGAGTATAAGAATTCTTCATTAATAAACTCTACATCTCTAATCTCATGAAGTCTTTAGAACATTTGTTGCATCTTATCCTTTTATTTTTTAGCCACATCACTATCCTTGGACCCTATTACAACCTTTATTGAACACCTTTTGATTTCATGAGGTGCTTTCGGTGTAGTGGAGATTTGTACCAAAGGAAGAGCTTGTAATGTTTAGCTCTTCCATTAGAGATTGAGTGAAAGTTTTTGTGAAATTATATAGAAATTCACTTCTATGAAACATGCATAGTTTAGTCAATGTTGACATTAACTATACATACACACTTGAGTATGCTTATTATGGAAATGTATTGACTTTTGAATGAATAGGGGTTAGATTCAACATTTGATTGATTTTAATTTCATATTACTTTCTTGCTTCTTGAGAATAATGGTTGGAAGTTAGTTATCATAAGTGTTTGTGGATATTGCCGCTGGAAACCCTCACGAGACTATAACTTGTTCTCTATGGGCCACCTACAAGTTTAAAGGATTGTTTCATACTCTAAATGCAATCATGATTTCCTACAAAAGTGGATTAGTTTAGGTTTGTTTTAGACTTGTTCGAGGACGAGCAAGGGTTAAGTATAAGGGAATTTGATAAGTGCATATTTTGACATATTTTTATATCAAATCCTTTATATTTTTCTTATTTTATTCTTATTAATATTATATTTTTATTAATATTTTGTGGTAGGGAATCAATGAATAAAAAGAGATAAAAAAAGCCAAAATGAAACCAAAGAAGACAAAAAGTTTCGTGAGCAAGTCAAAAGATAATATTTTATTGGATTAAAGAAGTATTACAATTAGAAGAAAAAGGTTAATTTTACCTAAGTACATCATGTGTAGATCAAAATATATTCAATAAATCACTTGTACTTTGCAAGTGATTGTTGGGCTCGCATTATATTCAAAATAAACATGTTTCTACACTGTTATAATTTTAGTATTTTAGGCATAACTCTATGTACAAAAGCCCTACGAACCTAAATATTACTTCATTTGAAAGAAAAGAGATACAACTACAACTTTATTGTTGGAAGCTAAGTCCAATTCAACCTTGATTATAGCAGAAATTCATCCAAATGTGTGTAATGAAAATAATCTATCTATACCGACATATTTCCTTAAATTAAGCATAACTTTCACCCTAGTAGTTGGAATTATGCGGTTCAAGTTGAAATATGAAGCTAATAGACAAATATATAGTTTCATATTGACCACTTTTCCAAAATTAGCTAATTTAATGGAGAAAAATATATCACAAAATTCGGATTTGAAAAGAAAATGTGAATTTAGAACATATTTGAATTAAATTTAGAGTATATTTAGAGTGAATTTGGAGATGTCAATTTAGGTACTCTTTTACTATAAATAAGGGCTCTTGAATATCATTGAAGATACACAAAAACCCTTAGAGGGGAAATAAAGCTTTATTGTTGTCTTTCTTTAGGCTAAATTTTCTAGTAGTAACAAAATTTTTGTAGTAGTAATATAAATGTATTCTCTAGTTTTTTTATTTTATTTTTAGACTTTCTACTTATATTATGTGTTTCTAAATTTCATTTAGCTAAAGAGAAAAGGTAAACCTCTTGATGGAGAAAGAGGAACAGTTATAAAGTGTTAGCGTTAAAACCCTTGTTGTTTAGTTACAATTCTTGATTTTTGTATCACCAATGGCACAATAAATACTTAGGTTCATTTAGCTTATTGTACGGTTCTACTATACCGATTGCTAACATGAAATCTTGATTTGTCATAGACAAAGGTGTGCATAAATACTTCATTCCATAAATAAGTGTTGACGTTAAAACTCTTCTTATTTAGTGGTGCTTCTTGATTTTTGTATTACCAAAAGCACAATAAATACTTGAGTTCATTTATCTTATTGTACAGTTCTACTACACCGACTGCTAACTTGAAACCTTGATTTGTTATAAACAAATATGTGCATAAATACTTAATCCCATAAATAAATATTGGTATTTTGAGATAATTTGCAAATAGTGAGACAATATCATGATTAGCTTAATGCATGAGCTATTTGATAATATCTTTTAATTAGAATTTTTATTGTGTATAGATTCCAATAATGTCATTTAAAAGAGACAAAAAATAATAATAAATACTCATTCCTCTATCCAAAACTCAGGAGCGGATCCTTAATCATCAATACTATTATTATTTTGATTTCTTAGTTATAGCATAAATTTTTCTTTATAATCTAAATCACATTCAACCCATCTTTTAAGAAATATAAACTTCAAACAACATCCCTGTAGATTGACCTCGGACTCCCAAAAATTATATTATTACTTGACACAAGCTGCACTTGAGTTTGCAACCTTAAAGTTGTAGCAAAATGCAAAGAATGGTTTTCATTTAAAGAGAGAGTATTTAAATTAATTTAATTCCAAATATTGTATTCTATAAAATTGATACTAATTAGTCGGTTGATTATTTCTTTGAGCATGACCTCGTGCATGTAGAGTACTTTGTACTTGAAGCATGTAAAAAGTCTGGTGTTATTTTTTATTTTTCGTTGGGTATTCTATCTAGATGTTACAGCACTGTTAACATAATTACTAAACTAAATGTTACACTTTACAAGTTGATATTGCAATATTTCACACAATACTAAGGATTGTTAAATAAAATTGGACAATAGATTTTATCAATTGGTATCAAGAATGGGTCACTAAAACTAATTAGTAAGATTCTGGTTTTTATATGTTCAAGGCATGGAGCTATTGCATGAAGGAAGTTCAGTGTCACGTTCTCCATTACTTAATGGGCCCAATTACACTTATTGAAAAGCTAAAATGAGGGCATTCATTAAGTCACTTGATGAAAGAGCATGGAAGTTAGTTTTGATTGAATGAAAGCATTCAACAAAAGTTGTTGAAGAAGACGAGGTCCTCAAACCAAAAACGGAGTGGTCTACAATAGAGGATCAAGTGGATAATTTCAATTCAAAAACATTATATTCCATATTCAATGCAGCTGATGAGAATCAATTCAAATTGATCTCTATATACAAATCTGCTAAGGAAGCGTGGATATTTTGCAAATCGCATATGAAGGAGCTAAGGCTGTAAGAATGTCTAAACTTCAAATTCCTGCCACTAGGTTTGAAAATCGTAGGATGTAAGAAAATGAAATAATTACTCAATTTAATGCTAAAGTGTGTGATATTGCTAATGAAGCACATGCTTTAGCAGAAAAATACACTGATTCTAAACTTGTTAGAAAAGTTTTGAGATTACTTCTAAAGAGATTTGCATATAAAGTGACTGTTATTAAAGAAGGTAGGGATGTTACAACATTGAGGTTAGATGAACTGATGGAGGCACTACAAATCTTTGAAATCAATTTAAACCAAAATAAATTCGAAAAGAACAAGGAAGTTGTTTTTTAGGCTAAAGCCATTATATCAAAAAATAAACCAGATCATAAGAATGGTGATTATATGAATGATTCACTTGCTTTCTTATCAAGAACTTTGAAAAATTTCTGAAGCAAATGAATAAGAGAAACAATCCTTCAAAGTCTCGTAAAATATCTAACTCTTGCATTAATAAAGATGATTCTAATCCATCTAATTTTAGTAAAAACAAGAAAAACTTAGTGCAGAGAATGTGAAGGATATGGTCACATTCATGTTGAGTGTGCTAACACCTTAAAAAAGATAGGCAGACCACTCGACACACTTGCAGAGATAGAGAATAAAAATGCAACCAAGAGGAACATGAAGAATATATTAGTAATCATGTTGCACTTACCTCAGTTACCCAGAAAAAGAAGAAATAAATTGACACATTAGATGTTACAAGGGAAGTTACAACACCTAGTAAGTATGGGTTAATTATTTTTCCTTTTGAAATCTATATAAATTTTATTTTTTTGCCAGGTACAGATTCTGATAAAAGTAGTAATGATAAAGGACCTAGCCTTGAAGACATTCAACATAAGTACCAAGAGATGTTTCAGAATTGGAAACAAGTTTGCAAAACTATTAAAGGGCTTGAGAAACAAGTTGTTATCTTGACAAAGGAGAACGAGGCACTCAAAGCTTATGTGACTAGATTTGAACTCTTTGCCACTAAAAGAAAACATGAAGTTGATAGATTCAAGAAGGAGCTTGAGAACAAAATAAAGTCTGTAAGAAAATTGAGTTTTGGAACCTCTCAATTGGATAAAAGTCTCTCAATAGGACAACATAGTGGAAATCGAGTTGGATTAGGATATTCAGAGAGATAATCATCCTCAAAAGGTGTAGAATTACAGGACTCGGGTAAAAGTTTTGAAAAAGTTTTTGTAAAGGAAATTGGCTAGTCAAAATAAATGTTTGAATCAACCAAAAAGTTCTGGTAAAAAAGACAGAGACCTAAACCTAAAAGGTTTATCCCTACTTGTCATTTCTGTCAAATACCTGGGCATATCAGATCTAAATGTTTCAAATACAAAAATTCTTTACTTAATGGTATGAGAACTAATTCAATGTTTTTTGGAGTGTTGCAACATCCTACAAGAACACCCCCAAGATTGAGATTGATTTGAAAAATAAATCTAATCATAAAATTTAAATCAGTAAAATTGATCTTGCATGTTATGTGGCTCATACTTCACTAAAGGCTAACATAATTGAATTTTTGGTATTTTGATAGTGGATGCTCTAGACATATGACAAGTGATAGAGGAAAGCTAAGGGATTATTAAAGCCAAGAAGAAGGTCAAGTTACCTTTGGAGATGGAGTTAGATGACAAATCCTTAGGGAAAGCGATATTGAATGTGGATAGACTTCCAACACTAAAAAAATGTTTTACATGTTGAAGGGTTAAAGGCCAATTTGATTAGCATTAGCAAACTATGTGATCAAAATTCATTTTTCATATTTAATAACAAATGTTGTCAAGTTTTTTATGATTCTAATAAATGTGTTTTGATAGATTAGAGATTATCTAAGAATTGCTACATATTGCAACACTAGCTAACATATTACAACACCCAAACTATTGAAACTGAACTCTGACACCAGAAACTAGGACATCTAAATTTTCAAATCTTATACAAATTGATTAAGATAGGTGCAATCCTATGTGTGCCAAAGCTCAACTATAAAAACTCAGGTGTTTGTGGACCATATAAGTTTGGAAAATAAAGAAAGGAATTAGATAAGGTGTTGCAACACATTGTTACCACACACTACCAAGAACTCTTACATATGGCCGTTTTAAAACTAATGC
Source organism: Paulownia fortunei (assembly GCA_019321725.1). Classification (NCBI taxonomy): domain Eukaryota; kingdom Viridiplantae; phylum Streptophyta; class Magnoliopsida; order Lamiales; family Paulowniaceae; genus Paulownia; species Paulownia fortunei. The sequence goes on from CM033108.1 coordinate 8,151,354, forward strand.
AAGTAGAAAGTATTAGTGATAAGAAGTATGCTTTCATTTGTGTTGATGATTTTTCAAGGTTTAAATTGATTGATTTCATCAAAGAAAAATCTAATACATTCATGGTTTTTAAAAGGCTTTGTGATTAACTTAGAAATCTGAAAGCATGTAAAATTGTCAAAATAAGAAGTGACCATTGTAAGGAATTTGAGAATTCTTGTATTCTAATTCTGTGATAAACATGTATCTTCCATGAATTTTCTGCACCAAAAACACTGCAACAAAATGGTGTTATAGAAAGAAAAATAAAACACTTCAGAAAATAGCTCGTGTGATGTTAAACTACAAGAAGCTCATACTAAGATTATGGGCAAAAGCATTGAATACTGCATGTTGCATCACTAATCATGTTCATCTTAAACCAAGTATTAAAATGACACCATATGAGGTATGGAAAGATAAGAAGCCCACTCTCAACCATTTTTCATATATTTGGTTGTGCTTGTTATATATTCAATGATCGAGAACACCTATGGAATCCCAAAAGTGATAAAAGAATCTTCTTTGGGTATTTAATAAATAGCCGATCATATAGAGTCTATAATATGAGGACACATACTATTGTGGAATCCTTTAATGTGATAATTGATCATTTTTGTGACTTTGCAAGAAATTTACAAGAAGAGAAAATCATCAGTTTTTGTGAAGAAACAAGAACTAATGAGGAAAAAAACATTAGTATTGATGTTGGAGTGCTAGATGTTAGAACACCTGAAACAAGATGTGTTAATGTTGCTCAGGATGTTGCAACATCCTCGAAATATGAGTAAGAAACTGAAAATTTGATTTTTTTGAGAAAGTAAAGAAGGAGCCTTCTAGCAAAATCTAGAAAAATCACTCTATTGACCAAATCATAGGTGATGTTTCAGAAGGTATGAAAACAAGAGACAATGTAAGATTTGTGTGTTATACTTCACTTTTTGAACCTATGAATGTGAAAAAGGCTCTAGTAGATGAGTTTTGGATAAATGTCATACAACAAGAGCTTGAACAGTTTTCCAAAAAAGATGTTTGGAGTTTAATGTATAGGGCTAAAGATGTGGATGTTATTAGTACCAAATGAATTTTCAAAAACAAAACATATGAATTTGGTAACATAATTAGAAACAAAGTTAGGTTAATGGGTCAAGTTACACTCAAGTAAAATGGGTTGGGTTGTTGATAAAAACTTTGCTCTTGTTTCCATACTTAAGTCCATTAGACTTCTTTTTGCATGAGACATAGGTTGTTGTTGTTCTCAAGTGTCATAGATCAAACAAATATTGGGGAACTATAGAATAGGGTAAGATATTTTAATTGTGTATTGTGCTATAAATATCTCTAAGAATTTTGTCCTACATTTAAAAACAAAACACATAAATATCCAGCACCATTTTACAAGGGACTTAGTTGAGAGAAAGGATGTGACTATTGATTATGTTACAACTAGGAATCGATTAGCTGATACATTCACCAAAGCCTTTGACTCTCAACAATTTAATGCATTAAAATAGTCTCATGGAGTTTGTGTGTTTTAAGAAGTGTTGAATGCAGTGTTTCAACACATCATGCATGATATGATTAGTAGAATTATTGCAACACCTAGATACAATATCGTCATACATCTGTTAGAAATATAGGACTTCATGCATTTTTATTTTCATCTCTTAGTCATCCTGCATTTAGGAACATCTGCATAACTACCATACTATATTTCAAATTCAATGAACCATCTTTGATTTTCACTGAAAAACAGATGTATGCTAGAATCATGAAAGTTTTCTACAATTTATGCTTGAAAATTTATTATTAAATGATTGGAGGCCTTTCACAGAAAAAAACTACATATCCAATAGAGTAGAGCTAGTCATATGTGGCTTAATTATGTATATTTTCTTAAATATGTGAAAAATCAAAATCATGTGAAAACAAGCTACCCTTCATAATAGAGTGGAATCTACTGATTGGCTAAATCCATCATGCTTTTTTTCACAAATATATATATATATATATATGAGATTCAAAGTTCATTGAGTCTGCTGACTTGTGTGATCTTAGATGTTATAACATAGAGAAAAAACAAATGTTGGTTAGTCCTAACATTATATAAGTTATGCTTGATTTTATGATTTTGCTTTGAAATAAATGCATCATTATTAAGCATATTTTAGGAATGTTCCATACTTGAGTTGGGCGGTGATTGATGGCTAATTTGATTTAAATTTGTGATATTTGTGGTTTGAAAAGTGAATGAAAAACAAATCTTTTAGATATTTTTCACTTGAATTAATTATCTCTTGGATATTTATCTCCTTATTTTTGGGTAGGAATTAGGGGTTTTTATCTCATAGTTTTATATGCCACAACATCTTCATTTATACTCATTTATACCCTAATTCATTTTCTCTCACTACTGTTCACTACAACTGCTTTTGTATTATTCTCTTTTGCCCTAAGATTTCATTATAGACATTGATTAACAATGGCAAGAACAAGGAGTGTGATGTTGGCAGACATGGTGAAGCAAATTCGAAGGAAAAAAAAGAAGAGAAAGAACAGAGACTGGGAAAGACTACCTATGTCCTGTACCTCTGCAAATCATTCATCTAGATCAAGATCCACTACCACCGCTTACTCTGCCCAAATAGCATTCGGATGTTGAAGAAATATAAGATGTTGGGAAAATTTCCAGTGAGCAATCTTCACCTCAAAATCCCTTTCCTTGAGAAACAACTGGAGCCCAAGGCCCATCCATGGTGTCCAATTCTGATATATTTGCATCAGTGAAGAAATCCATTCATCACACTACTAATTCTGGAACAAATCAAATGGATGATGTTAAAACATCTTGTAACAACATCTCTACTACGGAGGAAGTACAATCACAACCCATCTCTCCATCTGCAAGATCAATTCCATATTTTTATTAGGTCAAATCTACTAAAATGACAATTTTTTTATTTTTCAAAGGAAAAGAAAGGGAAGAATAGAGCAAAGTCCAATTTTGAGTCTGAGGGTGAACAAACTATTTTGAGATGGTCAAAAAGATTGTTGTCAAAAAAAGTGTGGTCAAGTTCTAAATTATAGGATAAAAAATGAGCATTTGGCTCAATCCTTGAATCTACTGTTGGACCCAATAAACCACTTTCATCTGTGATTCATCTGAATCTACTGAGAAGATTTCTAAAGATCAAATGGACTCAAACACTGAAGAATAAACATAGGAAAAATCAGAGTCCAGTGAAGATGTTGCACAAGATATTGCAGAAAGTGTTGCAACATCTGGTCAAGATGAAGAATCAAAAGCAAAAAAAATGGAGAAGGATGAGCCATCTGATTCTGATCTTGAAGTAAGAAATGCTTATTACTCTTTTGTATTTTACTCTCTTGCAAATAAAAATTTGCGACTTAAGTTGTGCAAAAGAAAATTCATTCTAAAATAAAAATTCATAGGAGTGATCATCATAAATAGGGTATTGTTGATAATTTAGAAAAGAAATATTTGTTAGGATTTGTGACTAAGGCAACCCCTTATGTGCAAGCTATGATACAAGAGTTTTATTGTAATTTACCTAAAAGGTACAAAGATCCCAAATCTACTAAATCTGGTGAAGTGTGTGTTAGAAAAAAAAAATTACCATATCACTCTTGATATCATCAATGAATTCTTGGGATCACCTAGGGTTGAAAATAATGAGTTGATAGAAGGAATGGAAGAAATAGCTATTGCTTTGAGTGCGAATATTGATAATAAGTGGACCACTAATAAGGAAAACTTTTCGCGCTAAAAACTTGACTCTCATATATGCGTTGTTTCATAAAATTGTCATTTGTAACTGGACTCCTACAACAAACACTATTATGGTTATGAAAGAATAGATAATTTTGCTTTACTGCATTGGTATAAATTGGGCCTTTGATCTTGGAAAGCTTATTTTTAAGATAATTGATTGTCTCGGTGAATCTGACACTACTCACGATATATTTCATTTCTCTTTCTTGATTTATAGTATTCTAACCTCTCAAAGCTTTGTTAAGAAGGGATCAAAAGTATTGGAGAATCCTCCAGGACCTATACAAGTATCTTACAGTTGCTTCTTGGGACTTATATCAATGATCTCCCTCAAGCTTCTAAAGAAAAGGTACCAACTGTTGATATTGTATCAGATGTTCCACTAAGTGTTACAACATCCTCTGCATTGTTACATTTAGAGATTGAGCTGGCTAACACTCGTAAATAAATCTAATATTAGACTAAGAAAAAAATAGAGGTTCTTAGATTGATTCATGAACAAAAACCTTCCACATTTGTTGATCCATCTTTGGCCACTTTTAGTCAAGTAAGGGAAGAATCAAGTGTTGTTGATGATGTACAAGTTCAAGAAGAGCAAGATGTTGCTGGTACTGATGATGATGCTATGGAGGAAGAGTCATCAGAGGATAAAGACGATGATAAGGCAGAAACAAGGACCAGTAAAGAGAAAACTGATGAGGAAGATGCTGATAAAAATAATGATTAATTATTTTTTTAGTCTTTATTTTGCAAATACTTTTGTTTTGATCTGTTGATAAGTACTTTGGTACTCTAGACATTTTTGGTGATCTTTTGTTTTTGCCTTGATTAATTTTATTTGCTTTGGCATTTGGTTCAGATATATAAGGAAAATAATAACAATATTTTGTGTTAGATATGATAAGAGCAGTGTTGCAACATTTATGTTTCAACATTTTGATACTATTATTGATACTAAATTTTAAAAGCCTGTATATAAATTTCAAGGGAAGCTTTAGTTAATTTTGAGCAAAAATGCCAAACGGGGAGAATGTTAACTTCAAAAAGATTAGAATTTATGGAAGTTGACATTTTGCAAAGAGACAGATGTTGTAAGAAATGTTGTGAGAGATATTGCAAAACTAGTGGATCAGAATTCAATTAATTAATTATTGTAATTAATTAAAATTATTATGTGCAGGTTTTCATAATTCAAGGATTTTCGAAATATTTATTTGAAGTATTTTGTAAAGTCACATGTGTGATAAATGTGCTAAAATTAAAGATATTCTTGATTTGTCTTGATAAGGTAATAAAAGATTTGCAGAAATCTTATGGATAAAGCAACAAATCAAGGGATCAATATCTTTCGGATATGCAGCAATCAAGACCCAATTTCAAGGGAATTTAGATTGGAATAAATGACTGCATATATACCAAGTCTCAACATTAAAGAAACTAAGTGGATGAACTAAATAGTATCACTAAAGTGATTCAAGGGTGAGACTGTAGGGTTCGCGTGATCTCGGGGTATGTGCATCGGAAAATTAAATTTTTTAAAAACATTAAGTTATAATAATACCCCGAATCCAATGCGATTTTTAACGATCTCACAATTTTCAATAGATGTAATAAAACAATAAAAAGTATTGATTTATACCTTTCTTCACACTCCGGTTGTCATAGTGTATGAAGTAATTAATTATTGGCCCCTTTTTTGAATTTGGTTCACAGGAATTCAAAATGTCTCTCCTCTAAAGTAGTTTACACTTTGAGTAAAAACACAAAATCAGAATTTCGCTAGCAATTATGATTTCTTTTCTAATTTAGTTGGTGGAGTGTGTATAGAAAATATTAATTTCTGTTATCAACTTGTGATAAAAGAATTAATACTTAAAGATGAAATTTTTAGAGAAAAATAATGAATGAAGAAAATATTTTTATTCTCTTAATTTCTATATGGCCAAAAATTATAGTGATGTTTCTACATCTTACAATTTTTGGCCATGAGCTATACATAGAGGGCTCAAAATTCATGGCCAAAAATTTCAAAAATACTACTCTTGGTATTTTGTGTTTCCTTTTGATTGGTTGAAAAATATTTTAGTTCATCCAAACTTTTTCCAATTTTATCTCTTTCATATTTTTCAAAAATATTCAAGATTACCCAAAAATTCCAAACTTTTAGACTTTTCATCCTTTTTCAAATACTTTTATGGGCATTTCCTAATAGGTCTTTTTGAATTGGGCTTGGACTTTAAAATAAATTCCATAATTAATCCAATTAATTATCTTACCAAATTAATTAATTACATCTAACACATCTAATTAAATTAGACCTTAATTAAATAATCTAATTATTTAATTAGGTAAATTAATTTATGGACTACATAATTAATTTGATCTAATTAAATAATTGTTTCACTCCAATTGGCCTTCTTAATCTTATTAGGTTTAATTAAATAATTCAATTATTTAATTGAATAATTAATTCAACTTCTTGAATTAATTTAAGCCACAATTAATTAATCCTTATTAATTAAATGGATCTAACCCTTTGGATCAATTTCTAAATTAGAAATGTTTCATCCCAAATTATATGTGACTCTTTAAGTTCACAACTAAGTTAGTAATGAGCTTGCAATTATAAATAATAATAATTATTCTAGTTAATTAATCCAATTAATTAATCCGTTTGAAATTAATTCCTTAATTTCAAGAACCTCACAAATTATGGGAACACCTAACAAGTATATCATGACTGCTTAGACTTAGGTAAAATAGCAAATGAACCTATTTCAATTACGAATATCATACATATAAGGTATTTCCGTCAACTAATCTCCCAACTGAGTCTAGGACATGGATCAATAGTCGAAATCCTAATTGTTCAATAATTATGATTCCATTTCAAGTTTCAATAACTCATAATGAATCGTTAGAAAACCCCATCTAACATTCATCCTACCTTGGTTAATAACTTTTGAGTCATGAACTATGAAAATATAGGATAATTACTTATTCTACCAAATAAGTGATGGATCATTTATTGACCACTCATTAACTTCCATACATATCAATGCAACATCCAATATATTCCATTTGTGATTGTCAGACAATCAAAAGATACATCAAAATAAAACACGACATGAATAGGGCTATCATAGTGTCTCAAGTCAAAAGACTAATCGTGTACTATCGTAACATAGAATTTCGTATCTCGACAAATAAGTTTCCAATTAAGAAATTTTTGTGGGTTTGTTCAGTGTACTTGTTTCCTAACAAACACCCGCATACATGCACTAGCGTCACTATGCCAATGTCCATGGAGCGAGATATCTTCCTCATGCAAGCATGCATCGTATGCGCGAGTCTATTAGGTTATTCAATGTCCCATCTCAAAAAATCCTTGACTCGGAACTAATTTATGACCATAGCCATAGAAACATATTCCATAATCACTATCAAATGTATGACCATACCCCTAGCTAAGTTTGGTCTACGAACTTTATCTAATTACAAGAAGTAATTAAAGATAAAGAAATTTGCCTTTTATTAATATGATTTAAAAAATATTTTTTTTTACAAATACAAGAGTATAAAAGATGCTCAATTTAATTGGTACGCTTGACACTACTCTAAAAGAGACGAGTTTACTCTCATATATTTTTCGAGAGAAGAAGGTGAAAGGTCTTCAGGAGATGACCATATCATCATCCATTTGAAGGAGTTCACAGTTGGAGGAAGTCCAACAGTGCTGACTAAAAGTCGAGGGGAGCTCGTAGGAACAACTGACTAGTTGAATGCAAATAATGATCTTTATTTAAAGAGAAAGTTTATAAATTGAATTAATTCCATATATAGTATTTTGTAAAATTGATACTAATTAGTAGATTATTTATTTCTTTTGGCATAATCTCATGCATATAGAGTACTTTGTACTTGAAATACGTAAAAATTCTGATGTTACTCTTTTTTTTTTTTTTTTTTGCTGAGTGTTCTATCTAGATGCTACAACACTCTTAACATAACTACTGAACTAAATGTTACAACACTTTACAAGTTAATGTTACAATTTTCACACAACACTAAGGATTTTTAAATTAAATTAAGCAATTGATTCTATCATAAAGAAATACGAACTTAGTGAAAACTTTGATACTATAAAAGAAAAAAACTGATTTTGGATGAGAACTCACCGAAAATAATTTTAATTTCATGAAAATGAAAGTGAAGGAATTTAATCTCCGAACACCGCAAGAGCTTGAAGAGTTTGTTCTCCGAACACCCCAACGCACAGCGAGAGCTTGAGGAAGAAGAGTTCCCTTTTTTTTTTTCATTTTTTCTTTCATTTCTCTTAAATGAGACCTGCAATGAATGGAAATTTCCGCAGCAATCCATCCCTTGTCTCTCGCTCCGAGAAGATTCTCTCTCAAGTGTCTTTCTTTCCTTATTTAGTTTTCTAAAGCCATTTGAAGCCTCCGTCTGCCTACTTTGTTAAAAGAACACTTGGCATTAATCCACGTTATCGAATAGAAGAGGAAACATAATTTTAGAATAGAGGATCCTCTGCTTCTTTGCACACTTAACTACTAGTAGTAAATCACATATAGTGGTTGACATTGTGTTTTATTTTTGAAATACATAAACTGCCCCTCAGAAAAGACGGAAATTGGCAACTAGGCACTTTTTGTTCATCTTTGCAAGAAACTCAGGGCCCATTTGATTGTAGTGTTCCATTTTCAGTTTTCAAAAAAACAAAAAATTAAGTTTGGAAAAGAAAATGAAAATGCATTTTCATACAAATGAGAAGGGAGTTTGCAGTTACATTTTGAATGAGATTATTTGAGAATATTATGTGACATATGAAATGTATTCTTGATTGCTTGAATTAATTTTCTGAAAACATGAACACCTTTATATCCATTTCCTAAAATAAGTGAAGTGACATGGACATTATTTATGGAACTCATATCCATTTCCTTTAATATTTCGTCTTTCCCATATTTCAAACCCTTCCGAGATTGAAATTTCAAAATTTCAATCGGCCTATGCTGGCATTAGTTTCTTTAAATTACAAAACACGAAAAAACAAAAAATTCTCATCAAAAAGCAAAATGAAGCAATGTAGATCAGATAGCACGAATCTTCAATTTGTTCTTCCTCGTTAATTTCCCTGTCCCTGGCTTTAACAAGTGATACATTGCAGATGCCTACAATAACTTGTTCAATACACCATTTTTAGAGTATTCACACTCTTCCCAAAAATGTGCGACTCATAGGCATACACATTGTGCTTGAGGAATGAGTGCAAGGTTGTATTATTGTCTGTAAATTTCTTGTTGTCTTTACTTTCTGCATGGTGTGTGTGTGTACTTGTCATAATTCGCTCAATTTAGAGTATGTGAAATTATGAAAAAGCTTACTGATTTTGAGATGAAAAGAACAGTGGACAAGAAATTTGTTAAAAGTTTTGGATGCATTCCTACACCTGTGACACTTGAAGTTTTGAGATTTTTTCGCTCCTTATTTGTTGTTTATTTCAATTTTGTATGAGTTGTCTGGATATACAGTAGTATATATGTTGTGTAGGTTGGGTGCATATGTACAGCCTAATATAATGGACAAAGAGACTCATAAAATACAGACCTACTACAATATGCTGAAGATGGATTGGAATGATTATAATTGGAGCGTGTGTTAGCATTAGTGGTATACTGATATTTGATATGGCCAATTTATGCTTAATTCGGTTGAAGAGAAGACATTTCTTGACTATCAATTCCATTTGATAGGTACCATTTGGCTTAGTTAATTATAGGGTTAAATTCGTTTTGGGTCCTCAACTATATTACAGTTTAGACATTCCTTTTTGTCTCCTCAACTATCTCGCAGTTTAGACACTTCGCTTCGTAAACTATCCAATTTTGGTGCCAGATCAATTATCCTAATACCAAAGCATTTTTTTGTTATTACCAATATTATCCCTTCATGTCTTTTATCTTCTACTCTTCTCTTATCCTGCCCACTATTTCTAGGGTAAGTCTAGATTTAGAGGATGTTTTCTCTTTTTCTTTTTCTTTTTTTCTTGTTAAAAGGACAGGTTTATAAGTGTCTGATTAAGCTTACTTAAAACACCTCACATGTTTCATTAATTTTATATGATATTTTTTTGGTGTTTATAAAGTGTTATATTTCTTTAAGTGTTTGGATAAATAAAATCATTAAACTTATAAAATGTTAGTAATTAATGATAATTTTATAATTAACACAATCAAAACTAAAAGATTTTAAAATTTCATTTGAATTGATAAATTTAAAACTGATAATTTTAAATTTATAATAACAAATTTATTGAACTTATTTAAATAATCTCTTAATACAAAGACTTTTAAATTATTGAACTCCTTTTATAAGCTATTTTTTGAATTATTGTGATAGATTTTAAATGACTTCGTTTTAAATACATCTTATTTGAAGTCATTTAAAATAATCCATTCAAATGTAACCTTAATGATTTTAAGACCTTTGTTTCAAAAAAAACTTATAAGATCCTATCTTATTTTGAAAGCTTTTAAGCTTCCCTCCAAAAATATTTCAAACACTCTAAGCTCAACTGAAAAACCCTTTTAAGCACAAACAACCAAGAAATACAATAGTGTAACCTTACACCAACTTTGTTTAATAGACTATGTTATTCTCTTTCTTATGAGCCAACCACTTTTCAAATCCTTACATTCAAACTTAATCGATTATTCTGACCTTAGTAAATGATGAATCAATATCATCCATTAGATGTACATGGAGAGAGATTCCATGTTAAAGACTTGGGCTCAGACAGAGTAACAATCTAAGAATTACAGTAGAACCCCAACAATGAAGTGCGAATGAGATCAAGAACCAGGACCAAAAAAGTCTAGTGCAAGCCCCAAAGGGCAAAACTCCAAGCAGAGTTAAAGTCCTGCTTGGTGTAGTTAAGCCATGGCATATTTCTTTTGCCCTAACATGGGCTCTTTTAGAAAGAAGAGACCAGAACCTAGGGGAGACGCATGTAGCAGCAAAACAGAAGCAATTCTTGAAGTTCAAAGTGCCTCATGAACCATTTATCGCATCCATGGACGTCAAAAAAAGCCAAGTGTTCAAATATGAGAATCAATATATTCGTTGTACATATGCTTCTACAAAACCCCATCCATCTTCTATATCTGGCCCCATCCAAAATCCTGAAATTAGCACATTGGCACTGAAACATACACCAAAATGACAAAAAATAGGCTCAAAAGATTGTCTTGTGGGAGCATAGATGCTGCAATGACAGCTTCTATTCGACGAAATCATGCCTCCACCAGAATACATGTGCAACAGATGCTTTTTTCCTGTAATTTCAAATTGTTAACTCATATGGCATTAAAGAAAGGTCTACTTGGATACCACAAAGCAATTACACAAACTTCACTGGGCATATCATTAAACAACATTTATGTTTTCCCTAAACAAAATTCTCAACATTTGAAGCGGCGTCTTGGTTCTTATTTCCTGAAAACTGCCGTCTGGGAAAAAGAATGTCCATTTTTTATTTTCAGTTAATAGATATGTGAGAGAAGATCATATCTGTAATATTGAACCAATGTGTTTTCTGATAGAGGATACATTTCAGAGCTATGTTGCTCTCTATAATCAACTAATTGCTTCTTTTAAATATTACATTTCTGCTTTTAGTCGACTATAGGTGTAGATGAACTACATTTCACCATTTTTCTAGCATTACGTACACCATCTAATAATCTATGCCCACAAGGAATTATAAAGGCACGGAAGGCAGTTGGTTTCTAAAGGGCAAGTCAGTCCCAAAAACTATTTCAAGTGTTTTCAAAAAACCCCTTGTGTAAGTGGAGACACAGACTTTGTCTAAAGCAAAATCTGCATATCACATCATGTCACAAATTATCATCAAGGCTTCATGCATCAGTTAGTCTCCGTCAGTCACAATTTGAATATCGCAAATGCAGTTTTAGATGAATGTTGAAACAAATAAAATTTTTGGGTCTCTTTACACTTGCCCTAAAAAGTAGTGATTGGGGATTAGTGGACCCACCATTATTATTTTAAGTGAAGAAAGTACTTTTTGAAAGAGAGAGTTGCCATTTTTGGAATGAGACCATATTTGTGAACAGCCCAACAAGGAAATAGGAGTATTCAATTAGAGACAAGAGGGGGTATTATAAGCAACATTTTTTTTTCCTTTTCCCATTGAATCTAGTGAGAAAAGACATGTCTTGTGAGTATAGTAGGGGGCCGTTTACACTTTTTTGGTTGGGATGAGAAATGATTAATGCAAAATGTGATGAGATGGAATTGAGATTAAATAATCAAATAAACATCATGTGTATTTCATAGCATTGAATAATAGGATTAAAATTGTTTTGCCTAAAATACACTATTGTTTTTCTTTTTCTCTTCATCTTTTTCCTCTTTCCTTTTCTTCCGACTTTCTTCCTCTCTTCTCCTTTTTCCCAGCCCTAGAGCCACCCCGTGCAACCTCCACCCCTTTTTTCTTCTTTGTTTCTTCTTTCCCTTCCTTGTGGCTCTTTCTTTTTCTTCCCCACTTTTTTATCTTCTTCCTCCCCGTTTCTTTGTCATTTCTCCACTATCCATCGCCACTGCCTGCCACCGCCCATCACCATCCCTTTCTTCTTCTTCCACCCTTCTTCTCTCTTCTCCTCCCCAGCGCCAACACTCCCTTTCTTCCTCTCTTCTCTTCTCAATCACCACCACCCACCGCCACACCTTCCTTTCTTCTTTTATAATTTTCCTCCTCTTTTTTCTTCTTTTATTCTCTTCTTCTCCTTTCTCCCTCTCTTCTACTTTTAATCACATCTGCAACCCCCCCTCCGCCGCCCACTGTCGCCATGTGGTGGTGAGGTTAGGATATGGGAATTGCGGGGTTTGCGTTGGGTATGGAGGTGGTTGTTTCGGGGTTTAACTGTGATGGTGGTGGGTTAGGGACAAGATAGAGTTTGGCGGCGGGATTTTAGGGATGCTTGGTGACAGTGGGGGTTTGGGGTTGGTGGCGCAGGGTTTGAGGGTGGCATGTGATGGGGAAGGGAGGTGCCACATCAACAAAGGCATGGTACGAATTTTATCTTATTTTTTAGGCTAAAGTTGTCTTTTTAACTGTCATCGTCTTTTCAACTGTTGTTTAGTCACACCTCTTTGGCCTGATGGTTCATCAACCTGGAAAAGTGATTAACACCAGGCCTCTTAACATATTATGGCTCATATCTATAAAAGTAAAGAAAGGATCATGCTGGATTGATTTATTCATCCAACCTAATACAAGAAAGTAAACTTGCCCTAGAGGTAAAAGAGAAAGAAAATGTAAAGACAAGGAGAGAGAGGAGGAAGGTGAAAGATGGATAGAACAACAAACCAAAAGGGTTCACATCTCTCATCTATCATACTTGTGGTTGCGGAACCCTCAAAATATGAGCCTAATTTTCTTAACAAATAGATTAATGCTAATGGTCAGTCAGAATATTTGAAGTTTGATAATTTATATTTTCGGACAAATTGACTATAAGAATATTAGTAGGATTCTTTATTTATTGATGCTTTTCTTTGTGGTTTAAATTGTTACTTAACCACTTTTATAAAATTTGAAATTTGTGACAAGGGAATATTTTGATATTACATATTGAGAGAGAGAGAGACAGAGAGACAGAGACAGATAAACAGAGAGTAGGGAACATAAGAGAAGAACAGAAAACAGGGTGCCAGGAAAAGGGAAACCGCCACAAAGGAATATCGACTTTTGTATCTCTTGGAGTCCTTTTAATCTGGAATGTGTGACCTTGAGGCCTCAAATGGTTATTTATCCATTGTATCTTCCAAAAGGAACTTCGAACTAAAACTATTAAAACAGGTTGTTGAATGTTTGGCCAAAAACAAACTTCCAGTCACTCATTGCAGAGTCTAGTGAACTTTCTTTTGCACAAATTCTTTGGAACAGACAGAATTTCTGATGTCAGTGAGGCATGTATTCCATGATACTTTTCATCCTTCAAGTCAATATACTTTTGTAATGATTCCAGTCTGCATTCAGTCCATCTATCCTTCTATTTTAATACATCTGCAAATCTACATATGAATTTCGAAAAAGAAAAGAAAAAAAATAAACTACTGCAGATTTCCCTCTGAAAGTTGGAATATTTTTAGACATATTAAAATTTCCTCAAAATCCCTGAGATTGCAGGAGATTTCTGTTCACACCAAGATTCCTTAAACAATGGGAAGTTGCATATCTTTCGAACAAACGATTTTATTCTTCTAGTCACATATAATGTGTATAGTTTTCAGAATTTGTGGTAAACTGAGAAATAGTAAACTACTCTATTGCACAGAAATAATTTTTCCATCACTGGGGCTCTTTTTCCAATCTTTTTAAAACGAAAACATGAGCTTCAAGTTCCATGAGAAATAGAGTTCTCTATGAGCTTTCTTTTCAATCCAACAAAAACTATCTTTATTCAGTATCAAGCTAAAGTATGACTTTTGAGGCGATCTTGTGGGAACAAGCTTTGGGTGGAGGAGTAGAGTACTCTTGGAAGCACATGTGTGGAAGGACATGGAGTCTTATAAGTATGAAAAGTGTACCAGAAAACTGTTGATACTTGATACTAAAGCAAAATCCCAAGCAACCCTTGGAGTATAGGTGTGGGCTTGTTGATAATCTTTCACATTTTGCATTTTACTTTTCTGTTCATTTGTTGTATACAAATTAAGCTACCAACTTACTGTACACAAAAGCATTTCAACTTTCATAAAAAATCTGCCAAAGAATTTTCTTTTTCAAAATTCAAATCTCATATTTGTAGATACATCGAGTATGGATTGAGAGAAGCATGGGGTGAACTGAAATTAATAAAAAAGGCTTGAAGGAAGGAAATATACTGGAAATCATGTGTCACAGACATTAGAATATTCATTTTCCGGAAAAAAAAAATATAAGGAAAGTTCGGCAGAATCCAGAAGAAGTGACAGGTAAGTTTCTATTAGGCCAAATATCCAGCAACCAATCTTCTCAAAATAGGTCCAGTTTAATTTTGAAAGAAATTTTAAGAAGATGCATGATACAGTTGGTATAAGGGCTCAACTTCACCCACTTTCAGTTAGAAGAACAAGATACAGTTGAAATCTTTCATTGTAATTAAAATGGTCTTTATATCTTGAGCTTCAACTCAATTGGCACGTCATTTCTGTCGATGCTAAAAACCAACTCATTAGTTCATAGAATTATCTTTACCATCAAAAGTCAAAGAGACCCAAACACTTACTCTAGGGGCTCCTCAATTTTTTAATCTAGCTATTTGCTACACTCAATCCATGTGTTTGATTATGATTCTCATTTCAAAAATAATTTGATGAAAAATACTTGAGAAAATGAAAACTAAAACTTACAGTAACTCAAATATAATAAGAAAAGTATACAAAATCAAAAGGATAGTTATCATTGTAAAACGAGCGTAGTTTTTTTTGGGGTAATTAGAATTACATGCCAAAGTGTGAAAGATAAAAATTTGAACTCCAAGGTACCTTTCATTTCTAACGAGAAATGAGGACAGTATAGATTAAAGAAGGCCTTTTATAGTTAAATAAATTTCTTTGGTTGGTCAGTTGGTTATGAACTGCATACAATAATGGCATATTATTTTGAGTGACCTTTTATAGGTGCCTTATTATAAACCAATAGTGTCCAGAGTAATAGGAAGCCTTCAAAAATGATGCATATCATCCTAAGTGACAAAACATGATCAAAAACAACTTTGAAGCTTGAACCCAGCAACTAAATTATCGTCAACCAAAAATAAAAAGAACCTGTTCTGCTGGTTACTGGATTTGTAAGCCTTCCACCAGTTAATCTCCTTGTGTGAATACCCTACAGCAAGCCCCATATAATTATGAGTAGTACAAGGTGCCAACCTAATCAAATATTATTCTTCAATTTTGGGCACACAGTCCTATAAAAGTTATCATATTAAAAAGATACAGCAAGCAAACTAACATTTATTCACATATGGGACTCTAATTACAAATACCGTCACAGATGAACAGTGCAAAAGTCCACTAACTGTTCTGGAAAATCAGAAGCATACTTTATCAGGTATTAAGTCTATAATGAGAAGATGCCTCGATACAAACATAAGTGTTTCCAAGTTTGAACTCACAAATTCAAACATGTGAAGGAATTGAACATGATGCAAAATGCACATATTTTTCTCAGTGAGATTTTTATGCTGCATGTAACAAAACAAAATTTAACCTAAATTGATCTATAAATTTTCATATGAGAAAGAACAAAATGCAAAATAAGTGGAACCAGTTTAAAGTTAGACACACACCACATAGGACTTGTCAGTTTTAGATTGCTGCTGACAGAAGATAATACAAAGAAACCAAAGAAAAGGTAAATAACACAGCTCTCTGAATTATCTATATTTCAGACTCCACATGATGCCAGTGGCAAGATCAACACAATTTAACCCTAATTTCCAAAATATAAAAAAATTAAAATTAAGCAAGCTGAAAACTGGAAATCAACAGACAAGGACTTCAAGTCCACATTCAATATCTTTTCATTCCCATACCTTTTTACATCTAAAATCACTAATGAAAAACTAAATAAATGAGAACACCAAGAAAATTTTGCTTATACGAAAAAGTTTCAGAAGCGCATTTACTCATCCCTAGAGTCAGTTAGTTAAATTATATTTGGATTTACTTCATACAATACCTAGTGCGACTAACAATTTAACAATGTAATAATATATATCAGCTGTAAGGAATCAGATGAAGAAAGCTTACTCAAGCAGTCATGCATAAATAACCTTCTCCTTTAAACTTTCACAGTTTAGATGGAGCTCAATAAAGCTAAATACCCCCAAAAAAACATAATATGTGGGCCAAAAATAAAAGTTCACAAAATATTTTTTGTAGCTGAGACGATTTAATTTTTCAGTCACCACATACCAAAATCAAGCAGTATCAACTATCACTGCATCAACCACAGCCCATGCTATACTAAAAAATCTAACTAAATAAGCAAAGAACACCAAATACTATCAACGTTATTCTCTTTTTATTTCCATTTAAGCCCAAACAATTGGTTTCCACGTCTTCTCCACGCAAGTGATAGCAATCGCCTTAACAAACATGAGCTAGCCAGTATTTTCCTTTCTCTAGCCCCAAATACCTCATGTATGATATTAAAGCAACAGTGCCCCAAACATAAACACAAGAAGCAGATATAAAACTGCAAGATGTTCAACACTTGTAAAAATCAAAGGATTTTTCTTATTCCTTTGTCATATTACAGTACTTTTCGTGAATACTCTTCATTTTTATTCAAAGAAAAAGAAGGGCTTAGTTCAGATAACACTACAATTACCTGAAATTGGGCTTCACGGTGGCATAAAGGCATGAAAAAGCTGATGGAGAGTAAGTATGCCATGGGAGTGGAGACTGGCGAGTGATGAAACCGCTATTGCTGCTGCTTCGTAAAACATAAACAGGACTGAGACTGTAATCCTAATGTCCTAAAAAAAATTCGCCTTTTACTACTTATATTAATGGTTAGGGTGACTTCACCCCCATTACTCTCACTTAATATCACTTTTTTATTTTATATAATATTAATTACATCACTTTATCTATCTATTATAATTTCACTAATATACACTAAAGCACTAAAAGCCACTTTATCTATGTATTTTAATTTTAATGTTTAATTCACTTTGTATTAGTATTTTAATTATATTTGAAAATTGATAGACTTATATTTATATTCTATAATGTTTTAAGTTTAATTAAGTAACATTTAATAATAAATTCATTTAAAATTTTATTATATTTAAATTTTAAGGTATTTTTTTTAATTTAACTTAGTTTTTATTGAATTTCACCGATTGCATGTTAATAGCCTAACAGCGTAACTTCACACCATTGTACAAGATATTTCTCTCCAACTAGAACCAAATGTGATGTAATTGTGAACAATATTTCAAAGTCTTTCATCAGCTACATATTGTATGCTAGGACATTGTCCATCTTTGATATGTTTGACCAGAATTCAAGCGAAGGCTAAGATGGAGAATACACGTGTATAAACATCATGAGGAAAATAGAGAAGCACAAAGCTGAAAGTAGAAACTATTTTCCTAATTAGGGGAGGACAAGTTTGAGGTTATGCATTTCTAAGAGAATTACATTGTATTCCTCAACGATAAGCACTGCAGATATGGAATGTTCTAACTATGTGATTATCCTTGTTGTAATGTAATGACTTCAATAAGCTATCACGAGAAGAATGTAAATAACTATGTTGAAAATCATTTCTTTTGCTTTGTTTAGCATGATACTACAAGGGGACGACGAACTGAAGCTGAAGAAAAAATTCAAGTTCCTCCACCAACTACAAAACAGGTACAAACTGCATATGAAAATAAACCTGGGCTTACTTCTGTTGCTGGTGTGGAAAATGAGGCTGCTTCAATGTTTTAAGTATTAGAATTTTATAAATCACCATATGTCCTCTTGTATGTATTATTTTGAAAGAAACCCTCTTGGGTGCAAATGGCATCACATACGTCATAGCCTATAGAACCCATTGATATCATTTAACTTAAACGAGCATTGATGGATATATTTTAATTAAGTTCAAAAAGTATTAATTCTAGTCCAAAGCAAAAGAACCCATGAGGCCCATATACAAAAAGGAATCATGAGGCCTGAGTCCCACCCTAAGCACCTATAAATACCTCTATTTATGTCATTTTTTAAAGTAAGTCAATTTATTTGTACATTTATTGCTTTAAGTTCTTTTTTTTTTCTTTTAAGGATTTATTAACTTAAATATAGGAGGATTTTTCCCGAGACTCCTAATCGTTTGTTCGTATTACAGGTAGAAATTTAATAATCAAGAAACAATTAAGAAGAATAATTCAATTCCCTATCAAGGTACTTACCGTATTGTTATGGCTCTATCTGTGGAAAACCCTGCCTCAACATTGAGAATGCAGACTTACTTAAAAGCTAGAGAGTTAAGCATGAACGACGCAACTTGCAATAGAGAATTAACTGAGATAGAGTTTATCTACGGCCCTCGAAGGTCCTGATCGAACAGTGTGAGGAACCTCAACCTCAGCAGGTTCCAATCATCCCAACACCAAAGGTCCCGGTTTAAAGACCCCCAGCATGAGCAATCTTGGTATAGGTAGTCTTAAAGGTCATATTGGAGAATGCTTCCACTAGGGCAGCTGTGAAAGCAGTGGCCTAGTACATCGAGGCTTGCCAAGGTGACCACCCTTCTCCATTCTCACATAAAAGCCGAGATTTAAATAAATCACCTAAAAGGGCAGATCTAAGAAGGAAAACACAAGAAAAGACAATAAAGAGATCCTAGAAGATGTGACCAATGGAGAAACTCTTCCTGACACAAAGGTAAGTCAAAAAGTTGGTAGGAGACATGAAACCCTTATAACTCTCTATACACAAGACCAGAGGACAACCAGATGAGTACCTACCACTCGCCATAGCACCCTAGAGACGAAGTCCATTCTTCACACCATCTTAGTTAAACCCTTTCTCTCGGTAGTAAAGACGTCTAACCTTCCATAGTACGATGATACCAGAGACCTACAGGAGTATCTGAATAAGTTCTATGTGAAGGCGGATCTGTATGACTTGAGTAATGTCACTCATTGCAAAGTCTTCCATACGATGTTGGTTAAGCATGCCTGACGTAGTTTAATTAGTTACCTATGGGGACTATCATCTGGTTGGAGCAGTTGATGATGCACTTCTTACATCAATTCTCCATCAACAAGAAATAACCTAAGACAGTGGCCTACTTTTTTGCCGTGAAGCAGAAGGAAAATAAGGCCCTGCAAAAATATGTCTGTTATTTCATAGAGGCTACCAATGAAGTGTTCCATATCCACCACAAGCTTCTGACAGGCATTTTGTAACAAAACCTCCACCAATGAAAGTTCAAGGAGTCCATCATAGGAAAACCCCTTAGTTTGTTGGAAAAGTTATTGGCCAGAGCAGAGAAGCATATCTATATTGAAAGACGGTCTATCCCACGGTAGGAACTAAGCGTTAGCATAAGGAGAAGGATAAGGGGAAATGAAAGAAAAGGGAGTGACCCGCACTATACTTGATTACTTCCATTATACCTCGTTGAACGCTCTGATAACCAAAGTCCTAATGGTGGCATAATAGCAAGGAATGATTGAGCCTCCCAAAAAGTTAAAGGAGGACCCAGATGTGAGCTATCCAACAAGTACTGTCATTTTTATCGTGATCATGGACACACCACTAAGGAGTGTTATTGATTCAATAAGGAGATTGAAAAATTGATCTAGAGGGGCTATCTGAAGGAGTTTGTCAACCACGACCCTTGTGATAACCAACGAACACAAAATTCCCCTCAACTAATATAACAGCTATGCGAACATCCCAACAGGAGTCAAAAGAGAGACACTAACTCTATCAACCTCTCATTTGTAGAGATTATAAATGTCATCTATAGAGGATCATCCAGTAGAGACTACAATAATGCGAGGAAGGAATTCTTGAGGGCGTTGGTGGAAGCACGTACACAAGACCAAACCAAGGCCAAGCAGATCTATCATATTCAGTAGCGGATAACATAAATAATATTTGGGGAATGAGACCTGGACCCTATAGTAGGACCATTTGACTATGCCTAGTGATCCTTATCGTTCTTGCCAATTACAGGGTAAAGAATATATTGGTGGATAAAGGGAGCACCATTGACATCATCTTCTATGATACATTCCATAAGTTGGGAATAGACAATGCACAACTAGTCAAGGTGAACACTCTCCTAGTTGAATTCATTGGAGGGGTAGTAGACGCTTTATGAGATATTGCACTTCCAATGTCCTTGGATTAAAGCCCATGCAATCGACTAAGGTGGTAAAGTTCCTAGTGGTGAAGGCACTTTCAACAAAAGACCTAGCCTCAACCTCTTTCGAGTTGTGGCCTCTATAATCCATCTAAAAGTGAAGTTCCCAACTCTTGCAAGAGTTAGTGAAATCGTGGGCGACTTAAGCACAATCATGGAATGTTATATGAATATCATGAGAAAGCCAAGTTGCTCCCTACCAACCCTAGTGATAGTACATTGGCCTAGTAGATGGAGGAATGGTGGACCAATCCGTAGAGCCTAATGGGAATAAACACTCTCCTAGAAAGACAATGAATCTAGAAAGAGAGGCAGATTGCATGGAGGTGGGAAATAGCATACATTAAGGCCTGTAGACAACTTATAATTTTTTTTAAAATTTAGTCATTTGCAGACACTTTATATTCACATTTTTGTTATGGATGTTATTTATTTTTTCACTATAATAGTTTTTATTTGTTTTGGCTCCCTGACTGTGGGAGATGAATGTTTTAATTCAGTCATGTGATTACTCAACTAAGTTGATATCATGCATTCTTATTTGTTGCTAGGGATCATACACCTACCTGTAAGAAGCCTAGAAGGCTTATAGCTAACAAGAATTATGGTAGTCAGTATGATGCATAACGTAATTCATGGCGAAAGGCTTAAGAATAGTGGCTAGTTAGAGGTTGTGCAATGCAATCTGTGGCAAAAGCCTAAAACAAGGTAGCCTATACGAGGTTGCGCTACGTAGCCTATGAATAAACCTTAAACAAAATATCAACCTGTACAAGGCTGCAGAATACAACCTTGGGTGAATTAGACAATCCCCCAGAAAATCAAATAACACTAGTGTCAAGCATAAGTTTGATGAATCAAAACATAAGTAAAAATAATGGCTCAAAACAATGCAATGAAGAGATTAAACTCTTTGTAAGCACAAACATCTACTCAATTCAAGAGGCAAATAAAACAAAGGAAAGTTTGTCTAACAATTTCATAGAAACACATAAAATATCAATATAGAACACAAACGTTAGGAACGAACAAGTACCCTAAAATGCTAAGTCCTAAGTAGAAATTCTAGATACTGTCTATATAGCAACACCCTTGGTGTTAGGTTCACAAAATTATAAGACTATGCGTAGCAAAAATTTAAAATTCTAAAACATATGTATAAATAATTTATACATGTAGTTTCGAATTCGATATGATTTTTCGGCTCACACTCAGATATTTTGTTAAATAAAAATTAAAAGATATTCGTGAATTTACCTATATCAAGTACTCCGATTGATGACACTGATTTGAAAAATTCAAATTATAGCCTAAGTTAGAAATAATTCATTGTAGGATTCCACACGTCTTCCCAACACTGTATCCATACAACCAGTAAGATCACAATTCCACAAACTTCTAGAGGATGTAGAATACTTGTTTCTAATATAGAATTTGGGAGTGTTGATCAACTCCAATATTAAGTGGATGATAAGAGAATTAATCAAATATCAAAAGTTTTGGAACCAATTGATAGAACAAGACTAGAGAGAAATATGAAAAAAAGGATGTTTATACTTATTACACTAGGGGCTGATTTTTCTACTTCTCCAAGCTATAATTTTTTGCCCCTACAAGGTATATTCATACACCTTTAAATCTTTGATCTAATCCCATTAGGTCTCTAAGTTGCTTTTATGTTTATCTCTAGTTTTTTCTATCCAATACATATCTTGGATTAATTTTCTATTAATACTCAACATTGATTTCTATTTAAAACATGGAGTCTTTAATTCATAATTAAAGACCACCAATGGACTCTCCTACGAACCTATTAATTATTGGGCTTTTTAATTAATTAATCTCTATTAATTAATTAAGATCAATTTAAATTGGTTCCAATGGACCACCTAATTAAATAGGCATAATAAAAATAATCTCATTATATATATTAGTTAAAATAATTTAACTCTTAAATTTATTTATTATCCATTCATTGATCTAATTAATTAAATAATTAATCCCCAAAGAGCCCATAATCATTATTAGATCAAATTAAATAATTTTAATATTAATTTAGATAAATTAATTTAACTCTTAAATTAATTCTGACTTCAAGTTAATTAATCTTCATTAATCAACTTGATCCAACTGCTTAGATATTATTCTAGATAGAAGTGATCGATCTTATTTTATGTTTGACCCATTAGGTTCGCAACTAAGCTAGTAGGGGCTTGCAACTACTACAACTCAGTAAATATATAAAAATATTTTTTGATTAATTAATTCATTAATTAATCCATTTTACAATTAGCTCCTTGATTTCAAGAATTTCACAAGTCAAGTGAAACACCTAGCAGTGCATCTTGACTACCTAGTTTTAGGTGAATTAACAAGTGAACTTATTTCTATTATGAGTAGAATGCAAGTCAGGTCCTTCGTCAATTAATCTCCTGATTAAATATAGGGCATAAAATATTAGTTGAAACCCTAATTGACTTAATAACTATGATCTCATTCTAGTCACATTGATTCTTGATGAATTATTAGAAATCCTCGTCTAACATTCATCTTATTTTGGCTAAAGACTTCTGAGTTAAGGATCATGAAATGCATAAAAGATTCAACCATTTTACCATATAAGTGATGGATCATTTGTTGGTCACTCATTTACCTTCATACATAAAGGTCATACACCCAACGTAAACCCCTTGTGATTGTCATGCAAATAGAAATACATCAAAGCATATGACGTCGTACACAAAATTATCATGGTTTCAAGTTAAATGACTAATTCATGCACTATCGTATCTAAAAAATTCTCATTTAATGAACAACATTTTCAATTGAGAATTTTTCATGGGTCTATTCGATGTAATTATTCCCCAACGAGCATCTGTACATATGCACCAGTGTCATTACACTGATCCCTATAGAACGAGACATCCTCTTTTCGAGCATGCATCTTGTGCGAAAGTCTAATAGGCTTATTGATATCCCATCTCAATAAACCCTCAACTCGAAATTAATTTAAGACAAAAGCTATAGAGGTATATTCCATGATCGTCATCATATGTATGATCATTCTCGTAGCTATGTATGCTCTAAGAACTTTATATAATTGCTTAAACAAATTAATGATAAAGAATTATCAATTTGTTAATATATTTCAAATAAGATTGTCTATTCACTAGAGTATATAAATGACCATTAATTAGCTCGTTGGACACTACTCTAATATATCCGTATTTATTAATGTACGAGCTTTGAGAGAAAATTCTAATATTTGTGTCTTCAAGATGAAATTCTGTATGCAGTAATTTGATAAGAAATTCAAGTTTGCTGAGCAGCTTGAGTATTTTACATTGCAAACTAGGTTGCAATATTGTTGGCATAATATTTTTTAGGAGAAGATAATCTGCCGTCTGAATGGATTTCAGCGCTGAACGGAGTTCAACTGTGTAGATTCAGAACAAGTTCAACTAATTAGTTCATTCAAGAATTACATCAATAAATAGAGAGTCTTTTTTATTTAAATCTTAATATTGTATTCATAACTATTTTTAATTAGTGAATTATTCTTGCTTTGTCGTGTCCTCATACATATAGGATATTCATATCACAAGAACGTTAAAATTCTTTTGTCAATTTTTAATTCGATATTACAATATAATAACTAGAGTGAAAGTAATTAAAATCGCACAGTAGATTCTAACAGGGTGGGCAGACAGGTTTTGGTTGAGTGGTGACGGACAGAGGTTAGACGTGTGGTAGTGGGAATGGGGTAGGCATTGATGTGGGGTGGGTGGGTGGCATAGCTAATTGGATGAGGATGGTGACTGGGTGATGGGGGGATGGTAGTGGTGGGCAACGGTTTTAGGGGTTGGGATAGTGGGCAGTGGTGGTCCTAGGGGTTGGGGATGATGACTGTGGTGCTGGGCTTCTAGGCAGTTGGCCCCTGGTGGTGGTAGGGGTTGGTTTGTGTGGGGATTAGACAACAGTGGTGGTGGTTCCGTAGGGAAGAAGAAAGAATAAGGAAGAAGGGAGGAAGAGAAGGGAAACAATAAAATGATAAAGAAAAAAGAGGAAAATACAAATACAAATTAATTCATTTAAATTATTTTTAAAAAATATATAGTAATTTTATTTTGTTTAAGAATTTACAGATTATTTCACTACAACTTATATTTAAAAATATACCTAATATACCTTATTGCATTAAATTAGTAAACAAAAAAATAATGAGAAATTACATACTAATGAATAATTGTTTCGAATGATTACTTATGGAACCTAAAAATTAGTAGGTAAATATACTACTTATTTGATAATTGTTTTTCTATTGTTGTTTTCTGATTTTTAATGGATTTTTTTATTGGTTATGGATATGGTATCTGGATTTTATAAAAAAATTCAATTGGTATTTATTTAGCTTTATAGCCAAAAAAAGAAAATTGAAGATAAAATTAAGAAAATATAGTTGATGTTAATACTAGAAGTTGACTTATATAAATTTTTTTTAAATTTAAGCAAATTTATAGCATAGGGGTTATTTTGCAAGTTTTCTTTTAATAAATGTTGTTTTCAATTTTATATATGATAATTTAGGGGTATAAAAGATATTTTGCTTCCATTTGATAAATAAAGGACACCAAAATTCTCCAACTTTCAAATGGGAGTTTCACGCAGGGTTTTAAAAATCATGGGGTATTTTTTAGATATATATTTAACAAAAGTAGGTCTTTTGTAATTTTCATGTATCACAAGGGTATTTATGATAATATCCATGCTACACCTGATGTATGGTACATTTGATGTATGAATGAATATCAAATATCTCATTTTATAAAAAATAGGATACTTGGATGATAGATTTATACCAAGTGTATGTACATCAGGTGTAGCATCTACAACACCGAGTATTTATGGATTTTAATCCCTATATATTTAAGATGGTGTTTGGGTGAATTTGTAAGTTTCTTAAATTTTATGTAAGATATTTCAAAACTTATAAGACATCTTAAAATATTTAATAAAATTTATAAAAAAATAAGTTTATAAACTCTCAAAATAAGATATTAGAATCTTATAAATTCTTTTAAAAAAATGTGCAAGTTCAAAACTTATTCTTAAAATCTTAATAGCCTCCTTTAATTTTGAACATATCATGAGTGTATTTGGCTAAACATATATAAAAGATCAAATAAACTCTTACAACTTATAAGATTTCTGGAATTTATAAGATATTTGATCTTATTTCTAAAATAAGCTCTTAAAGTAATTGGATAAAATAAAATTATATAACTTATAAGATATTAATAATAATAAGTTTGTAAAATTAATATGATCAAAAGTAAAGAAGTTTGCTAACATCTTAAAAATAAGCTAGGATTTTTTATTTTTTTTAAAAGAGATTTATAAGATCCTAACATCTTATTTTGAGAGTTAATAAACTCATTTTCTAAAAAAATTACTAAACACTTTGTAACATCTTACATCTTTTAAACATCTTATAAGATATTTTAAATAGTTTATAAGTTCATTCAAACACCATTTAATTGTAAAATTGTCATTAATAACATATTATAATTTCTATAATTTTATTTTATACGAACATATCTTGAACTAATTTTTAAAATAAATTATACTATCTTAAGTTTTAAAAATATTTTTTATAAAAATATAAAAACTTATAATATCTTTTAAATGAGCCTAACCAAACATCCTCTTAATAAAATACTGTTGGGACAAGAAGTTGACAACTCTAGCTTTTGTCACAGAAAATCTCCTCAGCAACCAAAAAATTATTTTCCTTTGATTCTGCAATTTTTGTAATTAATGATATTAGGTTTACTGAATCTAAGAGTTCCCTTTCCATGAGGTCTATCACACAATGTTTTAGTTGTACATTGCAATGTCGGGTTTCATTTGCTGACCTTGCTTTTAATTACAAAACACATTTACAAATTTAGGTAGTGTATTGATTTATAAAGGATTTATAGCGATTTTATTATAGTGAAAAAGTGCATTCAATTTTTGAGAGACCAAATAAAAGTATCAATTGTACGAATTTTTCCATTATGTTACTTTGATTACTTTTAGAGTTAATTATAAAAATCAGTTCTGATGTTCAATTTATTGTCAAAAACTATCATTTAAAATTTTAAAATTACATATATCTAAAAACCTGATGGAAATTTGCAAATGTCTTTTTTTTTTTCTTTTTTTTTTAATGATGGGGAACCCGCAACTGTTACCTTTTGAGGACGCACTGGATAAACTCACGAACTGATGCAATATCCTGTAAATCACATCAGGTAAACAGTATTAAGCAAGTGTGGTGCAACAGATTCGATTGAAAAAATATTGAGAGGGGATTCAAATTCGTAACACGACACCCCTCGTAACCCTTCTCCACCAACTCGATACGTTAGGTTGAATATAAAAGAAATTGAAACCTAAAAGCAATAAATGTACGATTTTATCCTTCTCTCATTCTTTCAAAATAACATGAATGGTTGATTTTAGAATTCAATGATCCATGACTTTTTTTATTTAAAAAAAATTGAAACAACCCCACCCAACTAGCCCCAAACCTAACCCTCCCCCACCCCATCAGCCCCTTAAAAAAGCACCCCACCCTCCTCAAACCCCCACCCGCATCCACACCCAAGCCTTGCGAATAACTCACAAGGGCAAAATAGGATTTCACTCCTTTTTTTTTTTTTTTTTTGCTGATGTAAGCATTTTTCATAACAATAATAGACGAGAGTGCTACCTGTAATATGAATGTCAACAGGATATTTATTATTTTAAATTTAGATGTGTATTTTTTTATAAATAAATCAAATTTTGAGAATAATTTTGTAATCAACCCTTAATTTTAATCACAATTTACCTATTCTATCATTTTATCTTCGATTTATGAGGAATAAAAGTACAAGAAAAAAGAGAAATAAATTATTTGCATACAACGAAACACACGTTTAAGCTTAATCATTTATGGACTAATATTTCTAATCTAATTTTTATAGTGAAATACTTTCCTATAATCCAATCTAAAAATAAAAGTGAGTGATGCTATCTATGTGTTTGTTTGTGTTCGAAAATTGTAGTGATGAACTATTTCTACAATTTAAACTACTTCCCGTGTATTGTATGGAAAAGTAACTGAATATTATGCAGTTCAAAATGAAAAATTTATTGAGCACTTTGACTGTAGTTCATTTTTTGTAAATATATATTATTGTCAATTTGGCTTTACATTTTTAGAAGAAATCACCCGGAGTTTATTTCATATCTTTACTTTTAAATTTGTTCAATATGATATATTGTTAAGTAGTATTACATTTAAATTATTTGATCCCTATAAAAGAAAGATTTGGTATTTTGATAGTTTATGAGATAAATGATTAAATAATGCTAAAGGATAAGAATTTAAATTCATTAGGTAATGCAAAATTTTAAATCCATTAAGCCACATGGTCTTGTCTTGTAAGTGCTTTATCCTTTGGTTGTATTTCACTAGAAATAAATGAAGGAATGTCGCAGAAAATGAATAATAATGCGTATTGCAGTGATAAATATTTAATATTCAACTTTTAGATATAAATAATATGTGTAAGAGAGTAATACTATTTATTTATGCTTTTGATGTTGCTTGTAAGCTAAAGCTATCATGTATAATTTTTGGAGTACTAATGATATGGTGGGTTCCTGTCAAACTAGGGACCTAAGAAGCACAAGCAACTTTTACCAAAAAAAATAAATAAATAAATAAATAAAATATATATATATATATATATTTGATATTGAAATTCCAAAACTAATGGAATTTCGGTTCCTTAGCGCAAAAATAATAACAACAATAATTATAAATAAATAAATGAAATGAATTACAGTAGAGTGCCCCTGTTAATCCGTAGAGTGTGAATATCCTTTTCCTTGTAAAGTCTTCTAAAAACAATTCAAGAATTATCATTTTCTTTTAGTGGAGCGTCAAGTACATCATTACCAATTAACAATGAGTTAACAATCATGAATAATAATTTAAAATAATTAACTATTAACAAACAATTACTAAATAAATAAACAAATATTCATACTTCTAATCCAAGCCCATTTCCCACAATCGGATCATTAGCGTAACAGCTCAAAACTGCATTTATTCATGTAAGGATCATAATTGATTGGCAATCAATTTTTTATGCACAAGATTTAATTGATTTTATTTACTTATCAATTTTGAATTAATCATCTTGTTTGACTTGTAAAGATTTTATTGAATTACATTGAGGAAATATTTAAGGATATAATTTACTAGATAAGACAAGATATCTTTACCGATAAGAAAATTTTTTTGAAACATCTTAATATATGCAATTTATTTACAAAATTTGAAGATCAGGATTGGATTTGATTGAAGCTGCATAAAAAACTCAAAAAAGAGAAGATGGTGTACACCTTTGAAAGAGAAACACACAGCTTCTAAGCTTTGAGATAGTGCTCTTGTACGTTTTGGGAGAAAGGTTCATTCTTCAAGAGAAGAAGTTGAAAACTTTCAGAAAAAGATAGGTCTGTGATCTGACGGAATTTCAATATTGAAGGAAGTTGAAATGCAGACTTAAAAGTAAAGGGGATCTCGTTGAACATTCACTGATTGACTTGTTCAAAAATGGCTTAATTTGTAAAGAGTGAGTCTTTACTTTTTGAATAAGTTCTAGTACTATAACTGTAAAATTTGAATTAGTGAATTATTCATTGCAAAGTGTTGTCTTGTTTATTATAAGGTGTGACATCATGTATGTAGAGTACATTTGTATTTGAAACACGTAAAAAATCTCTTGTATTAATCCTTTTACTGTATTTTACTTGTTACAACAAATTGTCTAATTGTTACAATAATTGAATGTTATTAACTAAATAAAGTTGGTAATAGCACTACAACAAATCTTTCATTTGACATCAAGAGCTGGTCACAAGATATACTTAGTGAGATTTTTGGAATTGATTGTTAAACGTGCAAGAATAGACAATCTTAGCAAAAAGCATCAACTACATGTCCTCCACTATTAGAATGATCAAACTACTCATACTGGAAGGTAAAAATGCAAGTCTTCATAAAGTCCCTTGATGAATGAGTCTGGCGTGCTGTTATAATAGGCTGGAAATATCATGTGATGACATATAAATAGAAAGAGAAGGTTCTTAAGCCAGAAATCGATTAAATACGGAGGAGGAGAAAATCTCAAACTTCAACTCAAAGGCACTAAATGCAATTTTCAGTGTTGTTGATGCAAATCAATTCAAATTGATTGCAACATGTGAGAGTGCCAAAGAGGCTTAGAAAATCCTCCAAAGTACTTATGAAGGAACAACAATAGTTCGAATGTCAAAACTTCAAATTTTAGCCTCAAGATTTGAAAATCTTAGAATGGAGAATAATAAAATAATTGCAACATTCAATGCAAAGTTGTGTGATATTGTAATTGAAGCCCAAGCACTCGGTGAGGAATCTTCAAATTATAAACTTGTGCGAAAAGGCTTAAGGCCACTACCAGAAAGGCTTCCATATAAGGTCACCGTTATCAAAGAAACCTATGATATTACAATAATGAAACTGGATAAGTTGATGGGTTCCTTATAAGCTGTTGAATTGAATTTTAATCACAACAGAAGAGACAAAGAAAAAAGTGTTGCTTTTCAAGCAGAAGTGCTGAAATCAACAACTGAACCAAAATATAGCAATGATATGTCGGAATTTTTTGCTCTTTTGACAAAAAAAAATTTGGAAAATTTCTCCAAAATATGAACAAAAATCTAAGCAAACCAAAGTTAGGTAAGTCTTTCAATTCTCAAAAGGGTAAAACTATTTCTAATCCTTCTGATGATAGGAAAAATAAAAGGATTAAATGTCATGAATGTGAGTGATTTGGGTATATCCAAGCAGAGTGTGTCAATACTCTCAAACGGATGGGCAAATCCCTGACTATTACCTGAAGTGATGAGGAATCTAAAGGAAGTCAAGAAGAAGATGAAGATGAGCATGTCATGACCATGTGGTTTTCTGCTCAAAACTTTACAACAATTGTCATCATGGATTTGTTGCAATAAATAAAAGGGATGTTCCAACAATTACATATAAATCAACATATCTGACTTTATCAACTATGGCAGGTGATGAGGACCTGTTGGATTAGATTCCAAAAGTAATAGTGATGTGGATGAGCCCAATACTAAGGAGATTCAGTAGATGTACTATGAAATATTCTAAAAGTGGCTCAAAATATGCAAATTAACAAGTCATTTGAGGAACAAATTGTATACTAAACAACGAAAATGAGATAATGAAATAAGAATACTGGAATACTCAAAACTTGTTGAAAAGGACATGAAGTTTCAAGAGATTGAGCAAGACTTGATTTACACTCAGAAGATGATGAAACTCAATACTGGTAAGAAAAAATTGGTTCAAATTCTCACTCTGGAAGTAAGAAAAAACTGGATGAAATTCTCACTTTGGAAAAATCACATAGTAATCATCATGGTTTAGGATACACTTGTGAGTCCTCAAGTTCCAAAAACTATTTTTGTAAAAGAAACAACTCCTACCCAGTCTATCCTTAACAAAAGTAAGAAACCTATTTTCAAAAACCCAAGTCTAAGAGGTTTAGTCTCATTTGTCATTTCTGTAATCTGTTTGGATATATTTGACCAAAATATTTTAGTTCAAGAAGGCTTAGCAAATGGTATGAGTTTTCACTCACCTTCTTCTGCAATGTTGCAACATGAATATAAACTATTGAAACATACACCTAAGATCAAAATTGACTTAAAAAAAGAATCTCAAAAAAGAATGTAGATTAGAAAGTCAAATCTTAGATGTCTTGTTGTATACACATATTTAAAAGTTTGTACTATTGACATTTTATATTTTGATAGTGGATGTTCCAAACATATGATAGGAGACAAAGAAAAACTAAAAGACTATCAAAGTATGACTGAAGGACATGTTACTTTTGGAAATAGAGAAATGGGACTGCACTTGAAAAAGGAGTATTCAATGTTGAAGGACTGACAAAACTTAAAAATGTGCTTCATGCTGAAGGTTTAAAAGCAAATATGATCAACATCAGCCAGCTTTGTGATCAAAATCTCTTTGTCAAGTTTAATAAACACAAATGCCAGGTATTTGATGAAATTGACAGGTGCGTGTTAATTGGTTCTCAATTATCTAGTACTTGTTATACATTGAAACAATCTCAAGTATGTTATAACATAAAAGTAGATAAAATTGATTTGTGGCATAAAAAATTAGGGCATTTGAATTTCAAGAATCTAACCAAAATGGAGCTATGCTAGGAATACCAAAGTTGAGTAAAAAAAATCCACGAGTTTGTAGTGCATGTCAACTTGGAAAATAAAGAAGTGTACACACAAAGTGTTGCAATACATGAGCACATCACGCACTCTCGAACTTCTCCACATAGACCTTATGGGACCTATGCAAGTAGTAAGTTTAGGAGGAGAAAAGTATGTGTTTGTGTGTGTTGATGATTTTTCTAGATTAATTTGGGTAGATTTTA
This sequence comes from Paulownia fortunei, assembly GCA_019321725.1. NCBI lineage: Eukaryota > Viridiplantae > Streptophyta > Magnoliopsida > Lamiales > Paulowniaceae > Paulownia > Paulownia fortunei. Next base: position 8,183,695 of record CM033108.1, read on the forward strand.
TCAGAAAAAAATCGTATTCATTTCAAGTGTTCAAAATATTGTGCAAGATATTGATAAATGAAAAGAATAAAAATATTGCAAGTGATCATGGTAAGGAGTTTGAAAATAATGTCCTCACCAATTTTTGTGAAAAATATGGAATTACATATGAATTTTCAACTGCAAAAATAGCACAATAAAATAGTATTGTGGAAAGGAAGAACAAAGCTCTTCAAAAGATGGCTAGGATAATGTTGAACTCCAAAGGAGTACCGTCCAATTTTTAGCAAAAGTAGTGATTTTGATAATCATCCCGCAATAGCAAAATCTCATATAAATGACTCTCCTTTATGGAAACACTTATGCAAAGATCATGACTACACTAAAAATCAATTTTTTTTGTCACTAAATGCTACACCCTTAAGAAAGTGTATTTGAGGCCAGGTACCAAGAAAACCTCATATCAGATTTGGAAATCTAAAAATCCTAATCTTAACTACTTTCACATTTTTGGTTGTTCATGCTATAAACTAGATGATCGTTAGCAGTAAAGAAAAATTGATGTTAAGAGTGATAGAGGATTTTTTATTTATTTATTCTTTGAACAGTAGGGTATATCGTGTCTTTAACATGAGAACATAAACTATCATGTAATCTTTAAATATAGTGATTGATGATTATAATATTTTAGCACAACAAATGGCAGAAGGGAAAATTCTCAGGCTTAGTGAGGAAAAACAAACTAAACATAACCATATTCAAGTTATTGGTGAGGTTGATTTTGCAATAACTGGGCAAAATATTGCAGCAAATGAAACTAGATTGAAAACCAAAAATATTGAAAATACTGAAATAGTCTAGAAAGAATTTTCAATCTGAGTTCAGAAGAACTACCGTACTGATTAAATCATAAGATCCCTCACTGAATATAGGCAAATAAGGGAAAAACTTGATGTAAGCTACCAAGATATGATAAGATATGTGTGTTTTACATCTTTAATTAAACCAAAAATGTCAAAGAAGCATTACTTAATGAATTTTAGGTCATAGCAATGCAAGAAGAGCTAGAACAGTTTACTAGGAATGATGTGGAAACTTGTACCTAGGTTTGAACATATAAATGTAATAGGAACCAAATGAATTTTCAAAAATAAAAATTTGATGGATTTGGTAATATTACAAGAAATAAGGCTAGGTTGGTAACTTAAGACTATACTCAAGTGGAAAGCATTGATTTTGATGAAACATTTGCACTAATTGCTAGACAAGAGTCAATTAGTTTACTTTTAGTCATAACATGTTTGTTGGTTTTCAAATTATTTAAATTTCTTTTTAAATGGAGTATTAAATGAAGAAGTGTTTGTTGAGCAGCCAAAAGGATTTGAAAATTTACACTTTCCTAACTATGTTTTCAAGTTGAAAAAAGGCTCTTTATTCTTGAAACAAGCTCCAAAAGCTTGGTATGAAAGACTAATATTTTTTTTGGTTGAAAAGAGATACAAGAGAGGGGAGAGTAGATAAAATATTATTTATCAAAAGATTTAGTATGACATAATCATTGCACAAATCTATGTTGGTGATATTTTTTTTGGGTCTACTTTTCAACTCAAAACTGATAAATTTGTTTATCAAATGTCCCATGAATTTGAAATGAGTTTGGTTGGTGAACTTAACTATTTTTTAGGTTTGCAAGTGAAGCAACTTAAAGTTGAAATGTTCAATTATCAATCTAAGTATGTTGAGAACCTACTTAAAAAATATTTAGGCTTGAAAATACCAAACCAATAAAAATTGCCATGGGGACAAATGAGAAGTTGTTAAAAGATGAAGAGGGAACTCCGGTTAAACCAAGTCTGTATAGAAGCATGATAGGTAGTTTGTTGTACCTTACTGTAAGTAGGCTAGATATTTGTTTAAGTGTTGGTGTGTGGGCAAGGTATAAAGCCAACCCAAAAGAAACACATCTAAGTGTTGTTAAACATATCATAAAGTATGTAAATGTTAATGCTGATTTTGAAATTTGGTATTCTAAAGACACTAACTCAACTCTCATAAGGTTTAGTGATGTGGATTGGGCTGGAAATGTTGTAAATAGAAAAAGCACAATGGGAGGTTATTTTTACTTGGGAAATAACTTGATTTCTTGGTATAGTAAAAAATAGAACTACATTTACTTGTCAATAGTAGAAGCGAAATGTATTGCAGCTGGAAGTTGATGTTCTCAACTACTTTGTATGAAACAGATGCTTGAAGACCATGACATTGAATAGAAAGTTTTGTATGTATATTGTGATAATTCCAATGACATTAACATATCTAAAAATCTTGTTCAACATTCTAAGATAAAGCAAAAGATATCCGTCATCACTTTATTAGGGATTTGTTGAAAAGAAAACTATTGTGATAGACTATATTGCAACAGAGAAACAACTTGCTGACATATTTATCAAATCTCTAGATGCACTTCATTTTGATTCATTGAGAAAATCTCTAGGAATCTGTGTGATATAATTGTATAAACATTAAAAGGATTTATTTGCATGTGTCTCCATTTATATTTGTTGCAACAACTCAAACAATTGTTAGAACATAATTTGCGTAACATGATAGGAACTGCATTAGGCATTTTGTATTTATTCAACACGTGTTTTAGATGATCAAAATTTGAAGTCTTGGTCTATAAAATCTCATTAGGACAAAACTACTTTTAAAATTTTGACAAACATTCTATCAAAAGTTCCTTGATATAGTGCTTGTTTAGGCTTTTGACAGAAAAAACTAATTATCCAATGGTGTGGAGCTAGCCATATAAGAATCTATCATGTATGTTTGTGATATAAGGAAAATAATTTTTCATGTGAAAAGAGCTACCATTGGAATAGAGTGAAAGCTCCTGATTGGCTAAATTCAATTCTAATGTGAGAAAAGAGCTTTTCAAAATTAAAAAAAAATGAGAAAAGAAAAAATTACATGAAATCTCTCTTACAAAATTTCGAGAAATTGAATTTAGAATGTAATCAAGATTTTCCTTTGCTGGTAAGTTTGAAGAAATTTTCAGTCATTGAGATATAAAAATTTAATTTTTAAAACATGTGACATATTTTATTATGTTATAAATTCATGCATATAGTTATTATCATTTTTATAGGCATAAGTTAGGAAATTTTTGTGTAATTGGAAATGTATCACAAGAGATTTGAATAAATATGGAAGTATTTTGAAATTATCTGCAGCAACAAAATCTTTCCACGAATTTGTTTTTCAAAAATTGCTCTAATCTTGTGATTGACAAGATATTGAATGCAAGTCAAAGTCTTAATTAATGGAGCTTTCTAATCAAAGAAGACTGTTGAGTAGCCACGCAGGAAATAGAGTAGGGTTTAATAACTTGGGGCTTTGGGAATTGTGATAATCTATCACTAAAATCCTAATTCCCATATTTTTTTCCATGTTTCCCTTCACCCCTTGTCTGAACTATTTCTCTTTCCTCTCAAATTTTAGGTCTTAATCATGGTGAAACTAAGATAAAGTTTCAAAAAGAAAGGACCTTCAACTAGAGGCGAACGAAAATCCACCAAAGATAAAGAAATCTGTTCATCTGGCCCTAGGCAAACACACCAAACAATTGTAGTCAGACATAATGTCCAAAGATTTCACCCATTCATCTGCAACAATGGGATCAGACCCACCATTAAAATCAACAGGTTCCATCTTTCTAAATTTCTCATACACAGCTTGTGAAGTATCCTGTCGAGCTTGTGGTGGAGGAAGTCGCTGATTCTATTTTTGGCTTCTTTGTTGCATATTTAGCAATTGTTGTTTCTGTTCACCATGCATTCTAATATGTTCTTGAATGAGATCAGTCAAATTATTCACCATACTATGATTACCCTCATGATCATCTATTGTCTTCCTTTTTGGTGTCATGACCTGATATGCATTGTTCAATCTCATTCCATTCATTAGCCAATAATAAATACATAATCATGACAATAACATAAAATAAAATCTGATCAAGTAAACATAAAATCAAATAAACAAATAGTTGAATAAGTTTCCTAACTAGAATGTGTTCATATGCCTTCTTCTATCTTCAGGAATGACTAAACCTCCGCTCTGATACCACAAACTGTAACACTCCTTAACCTGACTGCAAAACCTAAACAAGCTAATACAGCTAAGTCAAGAAGTGTCAACTTTTCATCAATACTAGAGTTATGGTTTAAATAAAAGTTCCTCTTTTTTACTATAAGAGAAAGAACTTGAATTCATTTGTTGTTTCATTTCGTTGTAAACATACCATATATATAAATTAAAACTGAGTATATATATTTATAAAACCATAACAGAGCGGCTTATTTAAAATAAAACAGAGTTTTCAAAATAGACTACAAAACAACTCGAAACATGATATGTGAACAAATCTCTGTCCGGCCGCTCTAGAGATTCAATCAACCTCTTAACCTATACATTTCCACCTGCGTCACATGAATCTAATGAGCTAAAGGGTCAGTAAGGTGAAACTGATGTAGTAATAAATCGTGTACATACAAGTTCCATAAATAATTAAATACATTATTCAATTTAATAACTTTCATTCATAATTTATTCTCTAGGACCCTTGAAGTGTGGTACCTAACTAATAGCGATAGACCATGATTTTCAGAACTTGTTCATAATGATTAGCCAATAAGAGAAATAATACGGGGTTTCCATACTTGATCTTTCAACCTCAGATATTAGCCGTATTCTGTCTAATTTATTGTGTCTTTTCTATACCGATTTTTCAACCTCAAGTATTTGCCACTATTTGTTGTGTCCACGGGTCCCTCCCGCATCTCTTGTCTACGCGACCATCAATCAAGTACCATGCCTCCTTTTAAAAAATCTCATTATATTTTTAATAGTATCATGGTTCATGAACTATAAATGCATCAAACATTACATCATTTGTCAAATAATGACAATCACATTAAAACATGAACAACATTATATGATTCTTGTGATACAGCAAATGAAAGTTTCAACTTACCTCAAGTCCACTTTGTGCTAAGTGAAAATTTTAATTTCTTTGAAAAATAGGATGTGTTAAAGGCTTAGTAATCAAATCATGTATCTTTCAATATCTTTTTAATAAATCACATAATCTATTCCAATTAAAATCATATACACTTTTCAGTCCTTTATAAATATTTCTATATTAATTACATGACCTAAAAAATAATGTATACTCCATATTTTACTACTAATTCAAGACATTAAACATTAGGACAACCACTAAATTAATAATAATCCAAACATAAATATTAGGACAACCCCTAAAGCATGAACACAATTCGAATTAAAATGACGTTAACTTGGTTCTGACTTAAATTGATTCTAACCTTCAATTAAGCAAGTTAATTGCTATTGTTCACAATCATTTGTAAGCATTTTCAAACACAATATAAGCATTACAAGATTAATAGAAATAAGTAAATTAAGCATATTTCACAAGACTCTCAATTTTGCTAGAAAATAACTTAACTAACGTGGTTTTGGCTTCAAGTGTAACCAATTAAGTTTTCAATCATACAAAAACATGCTAAAATATGTAACCATCCAAGATACTATAAATTCATCATAAGATATATTGAAAAAGAATATACCTTGATTAAGTTGGTTCAAAATCAATGGTTTTCAAGCTTAAAATGGTGAAAATTGTTCTAGTTTGTGTTCTATAGATTCCTATAAGTTGAATTTAATTTTTGTGAGTAAAAGATTGTAGAAATTTGAAAGAAATTTTGGAGAAGATGGCTGGTCATTTTGAGGAGCTTCCACAAGAAAATATGACTAAAAATGACTTGTTTGATATTTCAAAGAGAGATAAGTGGACGGTAATGATTGGTTGACTCATGCTTGGTGTCTTCTCATGAAAAGAGCCACGTTTATGGGCTAGGGAGATGACAAAGTGCAATGCGGTATAGAATGATTTCATGTAACCTAATCAACAAACCAATCAAATTGCACTATTTTGTATACTTTTAGTTCTTAGCCAAATGTAACATATTTCAAGAAAATATTTAGGCAAATAATCACTTTAGAATGTAACAAGTATGGAGCAATACGAAATATTCATTATATGACCATTCAATATATCAATCTTTCTTAACCGAGATACTGAGTTTTTCACTGCAAAAAGGCACTTAAGGAATATGTTAAATCAAGAAACAGAAGTTTGATATCATATTTCATGTACTAATGCATGTTGAAGCATAATTGGAACATATATTAGCAATTATTCATGTTCGTGCAATCATGCATTTGTATGCCATAATCCGATAATGCATATTGATTAGATGTATATTTATGCAAGATGCTTATTATTGGCTATGTAGAAAAGAATTGGGCATTACAATCCTTCATTCCTTATAAAAATTTCATCCTCGAAATTTGATGTACCAAATAATTCTAGATACATGCTCTGCATTTCTTCTTCTCTTTTTCATGTGGCCTCTTCTATAGAATGATTCCTCCACAATACTTTAACAAGTCGAATCTTTTTTATTCTCAACCCTTTTTCTTTCTGATCCAGAATTTGCACTGGTTTTTCTTCATAGGTTAAATCATGAATTAATTCCAATAGTTCATAACTCAACACATAAGAGGGGTTTGAAATGTACTTTCTCAATGTAGACACATGGAAAATATTGTGAACACTAGACAATGGCGGAGGTAAGGCCACTCTATAAGCTTTATCACCAACTCTTTCAAGAATCTCAAATGGGCCGACATACCTTCGGCTGAGTTTTCCTTTCTTTCCAAATCTCATGACACCTTTCATGGGAGCTACTTTTAAGAATATATGATCCCCAACGGCAAACTCTAGATCTTTTTTCCATTGATCTGCATAACTTTTCTATCTACTCTGTGCGATCTTCATTCTGTCTCGTATCTTCTCCACTACCTTAGCAGTATGTTGAATTATTTTCGGACCAAGTAGGTTTCGTTCTCCAACTTCATCCCATTAAATTAGAGATCTACATTTTTTTCCATACAATACTTTATAAAGCGTTGTTCCAATTGTTGATTGATAGCTATTATTATAAGTAAACTCCACTAATAGAAGCTTCGCATTCCAACTCCCTTGAAAATCTAGCACACAAGCTCTAAACATATCCTCTAATATCTGAATAATCCTATCTGATTACCCATCACTTTGTGGATGAAATGTTGTACTAAATGCAAGTTTCATTCCCATGACACTGAGTAAGCTTTTCCAAAATATAGATGCAAACTTAAGATCTCTGTCGGACACTATTAAAACTGACACCCTATGTAACCTAACTATCTCTGTAATATATTGTTGAGCATACTGGTCCATATTATATATGGGTTTTACCGAAAAAAAATAGGCTGATTTAGTTAATCTATCAACAATCACCCATAAAATTATACCCTTTTTGAGTTCTAGGTAATCCAAGCACAAAGTCCATTATAATGTGTTCCATTTCCACTCTAGAATCAACAAATACTTCAACAACCCTGATGGTCTTTGATGTTCAATCTTAACTTATTGATAAGTTAGATATTCAGCCACAAATTTTGCTATATCTCTCTTTATTTTAGGCCACCAATAATGTTGTTATAAGTCCTTATACAGTTTTGTGTTACTTGGATGTACCGAGTAGGGAGTGATATGAGCTTCTTCTAAAATATCTCATTTCATGGCCTTGTCAAACGGCACACACAGTTTTCCTTTGTATTGAATAATTCCATCATCGGTAATAGAGAAATCCAGCCTCTTTCCCGCATCAATCTTTCTTTTCAATCTACACAAATACATATCCACCTTTTGACCTTCTTTAATTCTATCTTGAAGTGCATGTTTAAACACTAAGGCTGACAATGAACACTTTTCCCTTTAGGTACAATTTCAAGCTCTAATCTCTGTAAATCCAGTAATATTAACTTTTGTATGACAAAAAGAGAAGACGTGGATTTTCTGCTTATTGCATCTACAACCACATTTGCTTTACCAGGATGATAGTTGATCACATAATTATAATCCTTCACAAGTTCTAACCATCTTCTTTGTCTCATACTCATCTTCTTTTGGGTAAAGAAGTACTTCAAACTCTTATGATCTGTGTATATCTCATACTTCTTACCATACAAATAATGTCTCCAAATTTTCAAGACAAAAACCATAGCAGCAAGTTCTAAATCATGTTGGATAATTCTTTTCATACTCCTTCAATTGCCTTGAAGCATAGGTAATAATCTTTCCATTTTGTATCAAAACAACACCCAAACTATTTTTTGAAACATCGCTATAACACCATGAATCCACCAGTTCCTGTTGAAATAGTAAGAACATAAGTTGTAGTTAATGTATGTTTCAATTCTTGAAAACTTCTTTCATAAGCATCGGTCCACAAGAACTTTACATTCTTTCTTGTCAACATTGTCAATGGAGTCGCTATCTTTGAAAACCTTAGGACAACTCGTCGATAATACCCTGCGAATCCCAAGAAATTCCTTACTTCTGATATATTTGTTGGTGTTGGCCACTAACTAACAGCTTCAACCTTGTTTGGATCAACAAAAATACTATTCTTGGATACTACATGACCTAGGAATACCACTTGCTCAAGCTAAAATTCACACTTCTTGAATTTAGCATACAATTATTTTTCCTTATGAACTTACAACACAATCTTCAAATGTTGCTTGTGCTCTTTTTTATCACGTGAATAAATTAGGATATCATCAATATATATAATCAAAAATTTATCAAGGTACTGCTTGAATGCCCTATTCATTAGATTCATAAAAGCTGCAGGGGCATTAGTTAAACCGAATGGCATCACTAGAAATTCATAATGTCCATACCTTGTTCGAAATGTAGTCTTTTGTATGTCTTCTTCCTTGATCTTCAATTGATAATACCTAGAGCGCAAATCAATCTTAGAAATTACTAATACTCCCTGCAATTGATCAAATAAATAATCTATTCTTGGAAGTGGATACTTATTTTTGATTGTTACTTTATTCAACTCTCTATAATCAATGCACAACCACAATGTACCATCCTTCATTTTCACGAACAACATAAGTGCTCCCCAAGTAGAGTAACTAGAGCGAATAAAACATTTATCAAACAATTCTTGTAATTAAAATTTTAACTCTTTCAATTATGTTGGTGTCATTCGATATGGTGCTTTAGAAATAGGGGTAGTCCCTAGCATAACATCAATCACAAATTAGATCTCTCGATTCAGTTGTAGTCCCGATAAATTATCTGAAAATACCTCAAGAAATTCTTGAACCACATCTATATTTTTTGGCTTTAATTATGCTTCGATCGAGGTGTCCAGAACACTTGCCAAATATCCAACACAACCTTTATTCAACATCTTTTGAGCTTTCAAAACAGTTATAATTGGTAAACATAGTGAGAATGAGGTACCACTAAACACAAACTGTTCTTTCCTAGGTGGCTGAAAAATCACAATCTTTTTGTTACAATCAATTGTTGCATGATATTTGGTAAATCAATCCATACTAGAATAACCTCAAAATTTGGCATTGATAAAATAATAAGATCTGCATAGAGAGTCCTATCACTAATCTGAATAGAACAAGCCCTTAACATTTTGTTGGAATCCATTTCTTCCCTAGATGGAACAATCACACTATACCTTATTTTTAATAAATATAGTGTAATGCTGAATTTTCTCACAAATGCACGTGATGCAAACAAACGCGTAGATCTAGAATCTATCAATGCAATTGTAGGTATCCCAAAAATTAAAATAGTACCTGTGACTACGGAAGCATCTACATCAGCTTGTTCTTATGTCATTACATATAATCTCCCCTGAACTCTCCCATGTATTGTTGGGCAATCCTTTGCTATATATCTAGGCTTTTTACACTTAAAGCAATGATTAGTACTAATAAAGCATTCCCCAAAATGATTCCTCCCACACTTAGCACGTTTAGGCCTTTCAACTGTAGTAGAAGTCTGTCTAACTCTAGGACGCTTTTCATTACCTTGGTTTGATTTTGGCTCTCCTTTCTTCCACTGGTTCAGATTTCTTGGAGTGAATACTTGTTTCTTTTGTTGAAAGAATTTCTCAATCTCTTTCTCATCTATGTCAACCATCAAAACTTGTCCACCAGTTCTTTAAACTCTGTTACTGAAGATATTCTTACATCTCTTCTAATTTCAGGATTAAGGCCCCTTAGGAAATGATTCATTCCCTCATTGTTGTCTAGGGTGATGTATGGCATATACTTGCAACCCTCTTCAAATTTTCGCACATAATCACAAACAGACATCTCTCATTGTTTTGATTTCAGGAATTCTTTTACTTTGAGAGACCTAACATTCCTAGTGAAATTCTTATCATAAAAGATTATTTTAAATATTTTCCAAGTCAACTCTTCCATATTCACTGCAAGTTTAGGTCATTCCTACTAGGTTCTAGCATCCTTCTTCAACAAGAAAATTGCACAGAGTACTTTCTCAGCATCATAAATTCGTATGTAGTCAAAGACAGTGTCCAAAGATTTCACCCATTCCTCTACAACAATGGGATCAGACCTACCATTAAAATCAACAGGTTCCATCTTTCTAAATTTCTCATACACAACTTGTGAAGTATCCTGTCGAGCTTGTGGTGGAGGAAGTCGCTAATTCTATTCTTGGCTTCTTTTTTGCATATCTAGCAATTGTTGTTTTTGTTCACCATGCATTCTAATATGTTATTAAAGCATGACATGTGATCAAATTTCTGTTCGGCCGCTCTAGAGATTCATTCAACCTCTAAACCTGTACATTTTCACTTGCATCACATGAATCTAATGAACTAAAGGGTCAGTAAGGTGAAACTGATGCAACAACAAATCGCGTACATGCAAGTCCCATAAATAATTAAATACATTATTCAAGTTAATAACTTTCATTCATAATTCATTCTCTAGGGTCCTTGAAGTGTGGTACCTAACTAATAGCAATAGACCATGGTTTTCAGAACCTGTTCATAATGATTGGCCAATAAGAGAAATAATATGGGGTTTCCATACTTGATCTTTCAACCTCAGGTATTAGCCGTATTCTGTCTCATTTATTGTGTCTTTCTTATATCGATTTTTCAACATCAAGTATTTGTCACTATTTATTGTGTCCGCCGGTCCCTTTTGCGTCCCTTATCTATGCGACCATCAATCAAGTACCATACTTCCTTTTCAAAAATATCATTATATTTTTAATAGTATCATGGTTCATGAACCATAAATGCATCAAAAATTACATCATTTGGCAAATAATGACAATTACATTAAAACATGAACAACATTATATGATTCTTGTGATACAGTAAATGAAAGTTTCAACTTACCTCAAGTCCACTTTGTGCTAAGTGAAAATGTCATTCTCTTTGGAAAATAGGATGTGTTAAAGGCTTAGTAATCAAATCATGTATCTTTCAATATCCTTTTAATAAATCACATAATCAATTCTAATTAAAATCATATACATTTTTCAATCCTTTGTAAATATTTCTATATTAATTACATAACCTCAAAAATAATGCATACTCTATATTTTACTACTAATTTAAGACATTAAACATTAGAATAACCACTAAATCAATAATAATTCAAACATAAATATTAGGGCAACCCCTAAAATATGAACACAATTCGAATTAAAATGACATTAACTTGGATTTAACTTAAATTGATTCTAACCTTCAATTAAACAAGTTAATTGCTATTGTTCACAATTATTTGTAGGCACTTTCAAACACAATATAAGCATTACAAGATCAATAGAAATATGTAAATTAAGCATATTTCACAAGACTCTCAATTTTGCTAGAAACTAACTTAACTAACTTGGTTTTAGATTCAAGTGTAACCAATTAAGTTTTCAATCATACAAAAACATACTAAAACATGTAACCATCCAAGATACTACAAATTCATCATAAGAAATATTGAAAAATAATATACCTTGATTAAGTTGAAATTAAGCTTCAAAATCAATGGTTTTCAAGCTTAAAAGGGCGAAAACTTGTTCTAGTTTGTATTCTATGGATTTCTATGGGTTGAATTTAATTTTTGTGAGTAAGAGATTGTAGAAATTTGGGAGAAATGTTTGAGAAGATGGCTGGTCATTTTTTAGGAGCTTCTACAAGAAAACATGGCTAAAAATGACTTGTTTAATATTTCAAAAAGAGATAAGTGGAGAGTGATGATTGGTTGACTAATGCTTGGTGTCTTCTCATACAAAGAGCCATGTTTATGGGCTAGGGAGATGATAAAAATTGATACTTTAGTATTATAATCAAGTGCAATATGATTTATAATGATTTCATGCAACCTAGTCAACCAACCAATCAAATTGCATCATTTTGCATACTTTTAGTTCTTAACCAAATATAACATATTTCAAGCAAATATTTAAAAAAAAATAACCACTTTAGAATGTAACAAGTATGAAGCAATACGAATAATTCATTGCATGGTCATTCAACACATCAATCTTCCTTGATTGAGATACTGAGTTTTTCACCGCAAAAAGGCACTTAAGGAATATGTTAAATCAAGAAATAAAAATTTGATCTCATATTTCATGTACTAATGCATGTTAAAGCATAATTGGAACATATATTAACAATTATTCATGTTCGTATAATCATGTTATTTATATGCCATAATCTGATAATGCATATTGATTAGATGCATATTCATATAAGATGCTTATTATTAGCTATGTAAGAGAGAATTGGGCATTACACATCATGTCTAAACAGAAATGCTCAAATTGTTAACACTTCATATTCTGATTCTAAACCAAGCTTGCAAGTTGATTCCCAATCTAAGTCCACTGAAGAAGAAAAGGTTGAGTATGATTCTCCATATGAGATAAGTCATTCTCTATCCTCACTTTTTTATTCAACTGAGAAAAAAAAGTTATGGAGAAAAGTATTTAAACAAAAAATTCATTCTGAAAGACTTATTGACATGTTGCAACATGAAAATTTGGGGATTGTTGATCTGTTGAAATAAAGAGTGCTATTGGGGACAGTAACTAAAGCTGGACCATTTGTTAGGGCTATTATTCATGAATTTTATACTAATCGTTTGAGAATGTTAGGTTTGGAAAAATTTTGTTCAAAACAAAATGTATAGGTTCTTGCTTATTTATGATTACAAAGTTATATGGTTCTTTTATTCATGATAGTGTATCATTCCTAAGGATTTTTGAATAAATACTTATGAGTTGACTGGTGGTGAAATAATGAATGACTTGAGACTTCTGTTGTTCCTGGTGCCAAGCTCACATTAAAATATATTTTGTTGTATAAGATAGGTATCAACAAATGAACTTCTGTCTTGAACACAACTGCAATAGTCAAGGAGCATGCCACAATATTATTCTAAGTTGGGACAGGACTTTCTATCATTATAGGCAAACTATTGTTTGATATTATTGTTCGACAAGTAGGCCACAAAGGTATACTTCCTCTTTCGTGTCTCACTTATAGGTTGTTGCAATCGCAAGGTCCTAAGAAAAAACCAATTGAGTCATTAAATCCACAGCGAAAGATGATAACTGTTTCTCCTATACTGCTTAGTGGGAAGCATTTTGATGATCTCAAAAGAAAGGCAAAGGAAAAAGTACAGCGGAAAAAAGAAGCTCTAGCACTGCATCTATTGCAACAACTGTTGTGTCAGCCTTCATTCAACAGTTTAGCATGTTGAAGAAGAACTTAAGGAGGCCAACATAAATTATCCTACGAAGCTAAGAAAAAGAGACTAACCACATTGCTTGCATCTCTCTGTGCTTTTTCTCCACCAATCCATGAGGATTCAAGTGGAGATGGTGATTCTTCTTCTTCGCCATCGATTGGTCAAAAAGGGAGAGAAGAAGAAGCTGAAGTTGATGATTCCAAGGATGATTCTACTGCTGAGGATGAATCTAATGCTTTTTGAGACTGTTTATGTTAATGGTTTATGTTTATATGCTTTTGAGCTGTTTAATTTATGTTTAGTCGATAGGATATTTTGGACGTTTTGCTTTGACATTTTTTAATTTAATTGCTTTCAATTTGAATTCTATTTTGCAAATATTCCTATCATTTATGTAGAGAGAGATTGTGAATTGTTATGTTAGCAGATTCTACAGAATCTTTGAACTTAGGGGGCATTGATTCTTTTCTTTTGGTTTTGACCAATCAATGCCAAATGGAGATATTATTAGGATCATAATTGATTATAATTGATTGGCATTGATTAGCAATCAATTTTTTATGCACAAGATTTAATTAAATTTATTAACTTACCAATTATGAATTAATTATCTTGCTTGACTTGTGCAAATTTTATGGGATTATATTGTTGGAAAGATTTAATAATTTGATTTATAAGATAAGACAAGATCTCTTTACTTATAAGGAAAGAATCTTGGAATATTTTGTAAAATATATGTCACTTATCTTCAAGATTTGAAGATCAATATTAGATTTGATTGAAGCTGTATAAAAGACTCAAAAAAGAGAATATGGTATACATCTTTGAAAGAGAAACACACGGCTTCTAAGTTTTTGAGATACTGCTCTTGTACATTTCACCTTTTGGGAGAAAGGTTCATTCATTAGGAGAAAATAAAATTTTTTGAAAAAAGGTTGGTCTGCCGTCTGAAGGGATTTCAGCATTGAAGGAAGTTCAACAGTGCAAACTTAAAAGTTGACTCGCTGAACATTCACCGATTGATTTGTTCAAAAATATCGTCATTTGTGAAGAGAGAGTCTTTACTTTTTGGATAAGTTCTATTATTGTATCTGTAAAATTTGAATTATTGAATTATTCATTGAAGAGTATGACCTCACGTATTTAGAACATATTTATACTTGAAACACGTAAAAAATCTCTCGTGTCGATTTTTTATTATATTTTACTTATTACAATAAATTATGCAATTGTTACAAGAATTGAATCGATTAACTAAGTAAATTTGATAATAACACTAAAATGAATCTTTCAATTCGAGCATGAGTCTTAGTTCGACAGTAAGCCGGAGCCAACAAGTGGGCTTCAGTTTCAGAGTTGAATGTTAATAGTTTAATTATTGATTTATGTTTGTAAATTAATAAATTATTGACTAAAAAAAAAGATTTTCTTTATGTACAACAATTTTTAGTACATTTAAATTTCCTCTTATACTTTATTTTTTTGATAAAAAATGAATTATTTTAATAGTTTTTTTTATCTTAATGTTGGCGCATGCAATTATTTACACCCAGTTGCCCATTGCCTGCGTTGGTGAATCAATTATTAAGACATGGAATGTTTCAAAATCAGAGCATACTAAATAGCTTTAATAATTTTCTTTGACAAAGAATTTATTAGAAAACTTATTTTCATTAGCAACATTTTATCTTCAAATACTCTTTTAGCTTGCACATGCCTTATATCTCAATTTAATTATTGTTATTTTATTTACTGTTAAAAATTATCTATATGTTAATTATTTTAGACATTCATATCGAGTGTGCTTTGATGGTTAATATAAATAAACTTATTAACATGATAAAAATATTATTATATTAAACGAACAATTATATTAAAAATTTCAATCTATATAAAACAAAATAGAGATATTGACGCTATACAAGGCATACCGAATATAGATAGCGTAATTTAAATCCATTTTGCCCCTTAATATAATAGCTATTTTTAGTTTGGTAAATTTAGATAATTTTAGTTACCATGTCTTAGCAATAAAAGTCCAATATATGTCTAAAATTCTAAATAAATTAAATTTCTAACTAAATATCTAATTTAAATTCAAGATAAGTGAACAATTTTTTTCATATTTATATATTTATATCTATTTCATTTATAAAAAAAATAAAGAGAGAAAGAAGAACACAAAGATATTATGTGGTTAGACATTATTCTCTTTTGATTTGATATTATAATGAACACCTATTTATATAAGTGAATCAAATATGTAAAAAAATAAGAAAAGAATGAAATCACTCTAAAATCAAATTAAAAATATCATAATATATTATTGTTATTTTGCAATATTATCAAAGTATCAACTCTTAATTCTAACATTTCTCGTCAAGTCAAACATGAAGATCTTGATTGAAGTGTAACTTCTCATCAAATCTTTGATTAGTATCATCAGTTTAGTGTGATTTAAACAAAATTATTTTATAGATAACAATAAAAGAATACGCACAATAATATATCGTGCGTTACAATGTGAAATACTTTATGACACCACGACAAATGCATAACCAAAGAATAAAATGCACAGAATGAACATTGTGCCGGCAAATGTAACGTGAAATGCTCTAGCACCATGACGAATGCATAACCAAATAATAAAATACAAAGTGAAGATCGCCCATGACAAAAGTGGAAGCAAAATGAGGCAAGCCTGAAATGTACTATGATGCCATGTTGAATTTTTATTATAAGAAAAAATTAAAGAGAAAAAGAAGAACACAAAGATATTACTATAACACTTATATTGTTCTCTCTTAATTTAATATTACTATAACACCTATTTATATAGGTAAATTAGACATATGAATAAATAAAACTAAGAAAAAATAACTCCAAAATCAAATAAAAAATATTACAATATACTGTTGTAATCTTGCAATAACATCATAGAATCAACTCTTGATCTTAACAATATACTCATCAATTTATTTTAAAAATTGAATTGTAATAATTATCTCTAACTTTTTTATACTTAAATTTAAAATTAGGAGTCACATTTAGTCCCTGAAGTTAGGTTTTGCATCACATTCACCCTGAATGTTAAAATCGTAACTTTCCCATCCCAAATTTTCTTCTTCTTCTTTTTTTTTTTTTTGAACTTTAGTCCTTCAGATCAAATTCCGACCCTTCTTTGTTGGAAAAGCTATCATAAGCACTGTACACACTATTTTTTAGTGTAAAAAATGATCAAAACATAATTTGAGGAGTTACACCTTAGTTCCTAATTTCATTTTAGTCCTTCAAATAAGGTGGGAAAAGGGTATGGATATATTTTGAATCAGAAATAGAAATATATAAAAAAAAGTTAAAACAAGAATTTGAAATAACAATAATTTATGAGCTAACGTGGTCAGTTTGATTCATTCGGAGATATATTAATATCTCAACATGCATTAAAATTCATTTTAAAAGAGGCAACAAGTTTTAATTATTATTGAAATGGGAAAGTAAATTTATATGATTTGTATATGGGCTCCATGACGACATTGGCCTAAAAACGAATCATTTATTCAAATATATTCTTAAAAAAACTAAAAATTAAATTTAGAATATTTACTTAGTTCGTGATGATTTCTTTTCTTTCATTCAATTTCTTTTATTCTTTTTTATTAAGGTCGAAAAATAGAAATTAATAATGAGTTTGATAAAACAATATAAAATTCAACGCATCTTTAAGTGAGGTTTTCTTTTTTTATTGCTTTTCGGCTTTTCTATCATGAGTTTTTTTTTTTTTTTAATTATTTCTTTCATTGGTCCTTCGCTTCAAGCTTTTTATATAGGACTTAATATTTAGTTTGCTTTTAAAAACTTCTAATATGACTATCAAATTTTACTGGTTAACTTCGTTCTTGTATCTTCTTGTGGACATGGGCTTCTAACCCAATATCCCTAGTTTTCTAAGATCTAGAATTTATTGATTAGAACTTTATCTCTAATTATATATTTAGCCAACTTTAGAGTGACAACATATTATAATTAATTGAGAGTAAATTTATTATAAACTTGTACCACCATATATATATTAAATGAAATACCATTAGCTAATATTCACTTTATTTCATGCAATACGTTTTCTTTATCAATTGTTTGACATCAATATCGATATAGTATACCTGATCAAATATATAATATTTTTGTCCTGATGGATTTCTCCCTCATTTTCTTAAATTAGTAGTACTTCTGTTAAATAGTAATTGTGGAAGATCTAAGCCACTTTATTCATTACTATTATTTTTTTGCTTTTTTAAAAGACAATACGTATTTTAAATTATTTTCAAGGGAGATAATAAATATTAATATAAAGAACTAGCTAGCGTATGTCAATATAATTTATAATGACAATAATTAATGATGAATGTTTAATTATTATAGAAATCATTTTTGTTTTTATTTTTGATTATTATTATGAATATGTCATAAAAATAAAAATTAATTGATATATTATTAATTAGTTATACTTAAGGATTATGATTATCACTATACGATTAAATCATTTTCAAATGAAAAGAAAAGCTGAAGTGGACTTTCCGGCCTTGTTTTAGGGACTAAAATGAAATTAGGATTGAAGTGCAATGTAACAAATTGACCATTTTACTCTTAAAATATAGCATGTGCGATGCATAAAATAAATTAAAATAATACAAAATCAAAGCTTGAAGTACAATAAATGAAATCTCCACAAACAAATAATTTTCCCTGCCTATAAAATCCGACATGGCATGCACACCCATAGAATCCTAGTAGAATCTAATAGAAACAGAAACAGAGGAAATTCTTCATCTGAGTCGAGGCGAGAAGAAAATTTTGAGTGAACCCGCCGCCATAATTCAAATCGGATCGCAATTCGATAAATATCAGAGTGAATGTATATTTATTTATTTTTTTGCCAATAATACGTGTGCATGTGTATATAGAACCGTATCTGTGCGTGGGCCTGCCGAATTGATTTGAGTAAAATCTCTTTTTTGTGCCATGAAATTGATCTGAAAAAAGGGGTGTTAATTTTTTTTCCTTGTATTTTTTTGCAGAAATTGATTGGGGAAAAAAGAGAAAAGAAAGAAAGTGATAATGGCGGAAGAAAAGTTGAGATTATTTGAAGAAGGGATTGCAAAGGCAAAAGTGATTTTGGATGGTTATACAGTGAATTCTGTTTTTAGCGCTGAAGAATACATGAAATATTATGAGTATCCTTTTTGCCTTTTCATTTTTTTTAAAGTCTATTAGTTTGGCTTGCTTTATGCATTGATTAATTGGGTCTCAATTTGCTATCTTTCCTTTGATATTCTTTTATCATTGTTCTGTTACTTTACCTATCTGCTGTTGAGGGATCCAATTTTTTCCTTCTTGTTTTGATCGTTCATAGTTGTTATTTGGAAGAAAATTGCAATATGAAGACAATGATGCCAAGAAAAAAGATAGAGAGGCACTGCCTCTGGACTTGTGTTTAGTGTGCAAAAATATCGTAATAGTCAACAACACCATGGTAGTTGAAATTATGCTTTAGCAAAATTGACGACTATTTACTCATGCTTCATAAAGTTTCTAGCTAAAATGGATGCTATTGTAATGTGTCCCTGCGGAATTATGAATGTGTAGTCATAATGTTTTGAAAATTATAACAAGTATATGTTATTTTGTGCCATGCTGGCGACCTGGAACAGATACTGAAATGATGGAGAAACTAATTGGAATGTAAATACTATTATTGTGTATTCTAGATGTGTCCCCTGTATCATGCCTCCAGCATTGACCTTAATGTTTTTCCAGGCACTCCTGTAAATTCTGTTTAATGCAGGTGCACTACAAATTGTTTGGCTCGATTTCTTGTCGAAATGAAATATTTACTTATTGGCTTTCGTTTAAAAGAGTAATACCTTAAATTCTTCCAGCTGTGTGTATTTCATGTGTTGCAACTCCATGTTTGGCTATTCCGGGCAGCTTCTTGACAGATTTAAGAAAGCTTTGGAAGAGAGTATTTCTTCAAAGGTAGAATTCCACTGACCTGAGGAGCTGACATTATTTTCTTGCCATGTTTGGAAGATATTAGTTCTTTTTTATTAGTGAACAATTGCTTGGCATATAATTGTTATAACATCTTTGAAAGCTCAAGTGCAAAATTAACTTTATTTCGTCACGACAGAACCAAATTGTGTCAGTTGTTTAGATTGAGTAATATCTGGCAGGAACAGCAGGTCTTTTTGTTGATTGAAACTTCTTAAGTCGGAGCCCTCGTCAAATCAGTCCCTCTAATGTATTACTCTGGCCATACATGAAATAAATTGACCTAAAGAAACGGATACTGTAAAATATATAATCTTGCCCAACATGGTGTTGAACAGTGAAATGCTTCTCCTTAGCAGTTGGTGCAGGACTGGCCTCTGTAAGAGGTGTATCCTGCATGAGCCAATAACTGCAAGTTGACCAGGTTCTTACGTTTGAATTGTGGTGCTCATTCCCTATAGAATTGTCTGTTTATCCTTCCACAGAGAAGATTGTACTATGTCCTTAAGTTCTACAATTTCTATTTATATTTGTTTGATTCATGTGTAGATTCCGATAGACAGCGATAATGACTTTCAAGCCATGAAAATATTGTCCACAAGTTGAGAGTTGGGAATGGCCTTTGTAGTAATGTTTAGCTTCTGTTCTCTTAATTGTACACGTAATTTCTTGGCAAGTGGCATACAAATATTTTGAGGAAAGATAATATTTTTAAGGTGAAAAGAAGATTTGATGATCTATCAATATGGAAGAAAGGAATATGGATTATGAGAAACACCCAAACACCTTGGGCAGGAGCACTGAGGTTTAAAAGAATAGAATATTTTCTTACCTAGTCAGTTGTCACATACAGGGTTATGGGAAACTACTTCCTACACAGGTTATGGGTAAAATGAGACAAATAATTTTATCTTTATCCTTCAGTTGTCTTTACTTCTTCATAGAAATGAACTGGGGCCATGGAGGATGCTGATCTCGTTATATTTCATTCTTTTAGAATTTCTAGCCCTTGAGTGGGAAAGAATCAAATTCCTGGACTTTTATGTTGTTAAATACATTCAAAGTTTTCTTGAAATAATTAATCTAGAAATGGAACTTCCTGTTACCATGGTCTGAAAATTGAATATTGGACTTATAATTTTGTCATGTGAAAGAGGTTGGTTCCCTAAAAGGTTTAGTATCATTACAGATTGTTAACATATGAATGTTAGTTATCAGAGTGCAACTACATTAGTTGAGTTGAAGAATGTACCTGAAAATAAAATGAAAAACTATTTGAGGTTCTAGTATGATAAGTTGAACTTGTTCTAGTGATGATTTTATTTAGTTACTATATGATATAATTGAAGAGCTGGGTCAAATGGAAGATGTTAGAAATTAGTTCTAAAATTTGAGGAAGGAGATCTGCCACTGGATAAGCAATTTGAATCTTTCTTACTCGAACCTGTGAGAATACTCACCTGTTCTACATATCATCACTTTATGAAAACTTTTGTGCAACTACATTGATCACGTACTTTAAAGCGTGTCATGAGTGACTGACAAGAAAACGGCCTATAATGTTTGAGAATTCCAATCCAATTCTGGCTTCATCAGTTGATTTCATTCATCTTACACGTGTGTGTTACATTATATGGTTGCAAATTTGACTGATTCTACATTATCTTCTATTTTTATATCAGTGTTCTTAATATCCATGTGAAGATTTGCTCTGTGTTCTCCTAGGTTTTGCCATCTTTGATAGATAAAAATGGTGTCCCTCTGCTGATAGAGCATCTACATCTCTGGGCAAATTACAAGGTCATGGTACAGTGTCTTAGAGGATTTTTCTGTAGCTTGATCTCCAAATTGCAGAACACAAAACTGCTGCACCGCTTTCTGATACCTCAGTCTGCAGCTTTGGTGAACTGGTAGGCAAACAGAAAGATATTTCTAGAGTAGGTTCGTACTGGGCATGAGAATTTGTATCTTCTCAACATACATTTGTCTTCATATAGAACTAATCTCATTCTATTATTCAGGTATGCAAGGTTTAACATAAAAGGTTGACAAATGCTACACTTTTCCTGGTATGTTGAGGTAGCATGTACTTTGTTCTTCATTCTATCCTCGATGTGGTCTAGATTTAGCTTTTCTCTGCATACAGATCACTCAAGACCGCAATGGGGTGCCTGTTGATCGGAACTTGCTACAAGGTATCTCCACTTTTTATGTAGAAGTTGGAGCACAGGGAAAGACACCTTATTATGACATGTTTGAGGAGGCAATATTTGCAGATGCTGCCACTTACTACTCTCAACTAGCCTCTCAGTGGCACCTGTGCTATTCATCAACTAATTATGTGTTTAAGGTTTTTTGTTTCCCTTTTCTCCTCCTGAACTTGGCATTTATTTGTTATTACAGTTATTTCTTATGATATTTTTCCTTTGTATCTTTATGTGCAGGTCCTAATTCCTTTTCGTTTTTTTTGCTTATATCCATATTTTGTGGGGCAGTGTTAGGTTGAGCAGTGCTTAATTGAGGAGAAAGGAAGAGCTAGTCAGTTCTTGGACCAGTCATCTTTGGAGACGTTACTGCAAGTAATACTTCCTATTTTACTCATTTATCTTTATTTCCTCCTATTTTCCTGTTTGAATATTTGGAGCACATTAACGCGAAGTTTACCAAAATGTTGTCACTTTTTGTAAAAGTGGATGATAGGACTTCGTCTTAAATTATTGTATGATCATCGTACTAATTGTTTATTGGACATTAAGTTGCCTCTGAAATTAATTTTACGTCTAATAGTAATGTCTATGTATTAAAGTGCTGGTTTTGGAGTTGGCCTTGAAGTGTGCTTGAAGATGGTCATATGTTATACCAGTTAGGGCCTCTTGCAATCCAAAACTTAGATTGTGTAGCATTGATTGATTAGATTCATGCCAAATGCATTTTGATGCTCAAGTTTTCTTGGAATCTCCTTCTCACCAAGTACGATTTGATCTTGCATGCAGTTCTCATGATGGATTTTTATCCTCCTTAACTTTCTTTATCTCTTCTGCAGTTTTAGTATGTTTGTCCGGAGAAATTATACTCTGCCAACCAAGTTTGAGCATTTAATTAGTGAATAGTAGCTGCTAATATCCTACTCATTAACAGTATTGTTTCTGTTGCTTATACTTCTTAGAGTTGTAACATGGAGACATAAAACTGTTCCTAAAAACCTGTGATATTCAGTGTTAACTACCCTCTATGAATTGCATTCTGATTACGGAGACAACTGAACAGTAAGGAGGAGTTTTATTACTTTAGTTCTTTTTGGAGGGGTTTGCTTTCTCCAGCTTCAATTTTTGCCTTCATATTTTCTGTTCATTTCTTTCCTTTTCGCCATTTTTCAGTTTCAGCCAGAAGTCATCTTTTCTAATCGCAGTTTCTTGCTTACTCTGGTTCTAGTCTTCTTCACAGATCTTCTTGTCCATGCTTATATATCCTTTTTGTTTTCTTCGAGCACTTATGTTGAAGTCGCTAGTATGGTTCCCTATCGACAATTCTGCTATTTATTGGAATCATTTTACTAGAATTCTATACGATTAAAATCCCCTAGATAGAAAGTTTTTAATGCTTATGTAGAACTACAAACTAAGAAACATTCTAATTGATTAGATTAATTAGCGGTGATAATTTATCAACCATTCATTAAATGGTAAATAACGTGTGATGGAGACGCACGATTTAAATAATGGAAAACCAATATTTTAAAATAATATCAAGAATAATTGGAAAAGTAGAAACACGACCACATAAAATTTGGTCAGTATGAACAAATCGAAAATCTTTGTAAACAACCAATCATTAGTTCCCAACTGTAGGGTGAATGAAATCCAACTTATAAATCGGTTAATAAAAGAATCGAAAAAGCTTTTACAGAATCACTTATGTTATATGAGAGTCCTGAGCCAAGAGTTAAATAACAAGTTCTAGAATAACCGCTTAGAATAACAAAATATATTATATTTGTCGAGAAGTGCAAAATGTATGGATACACTCCTCATTGTATATTGATTAATTGGATTCTTTCTTTATGGATTCCTATAGGAAGCTTTTGTGGATGTGTCTTCAAGTATTCCTTGATCATCTCCTCTAAGGAGAGGATTCCATCTAATTTTATGAACTTTTCTACAACACTTTTTTCTCGAATATCATTCAAAAAGATTTCACATTGACCAATATTCGACCAATTAGTAACCCAAGTTTCCATGCTTTTAGTGAATGAGAAAAAAATCCACCAGGGCCAACATACTATAGATGTAAGATGCAAAAGAGGAGTGAATGCTTTCTTTTTTGTCATTTTTCACGTGTATATTTCTAGTTAACTCACTTCATTTGTCAACTCAATGTGATCAAATATTTCTTTCAAACATGAGTTTTAGACAATTTATCAAACCTATAAATCTTTTGTGATTTTTTTGAATTTATAATGAATACAGAAATAGACTAAGACTTGCCTTCAAATTTGAATGAAGAAATTATCAAAAATATTTTTTTCAGTTATCTCAATTCATCAAATTCCAAACAACACATTTGGGCCAATATCAATATTAAGAAAAACTGTTATTAGTTAGTAAGGAACACAAACGAAATGATAAAAAATGTCGATTGACAAAAAGGAGATATTTTACAAGATTTATCAGCATCTAAAGTATCACTTCCAACAAATATTGAACTATAAAAAAAGAGAAATTTCTTTCTTTGCTACTGATTTTCTTTGTTCCTGAAGCTTATAGTGTTGCTTCCTAATACCATTAAGTTAAATGAAATAGAAATATTATACAGGCACGTACCTGCACCTAATTGTGCGAATATACTGTATGCATGTTGTCTTATCATTATTTGAATTTTCAATCAGTGTATGGTTTCGCAATGGCTCAGGAAGTTTCTCTGTGCTATTCCTAATATGCATCTTTGTTCTGTGTTTACATAATTTGTAGTTAAATCTCTATCTGATTCTGGCTAGGTTGTGCACTCACGAATGATAGAGCATTATGCTGACAAACTAACTGAAAAGCAAAAAGCTGAGAACATGAACTCAATTGTAGATCAGGTATGGTTCGCTTCATCTATCGGCATCCTACTAAGTTTTGATTACTTAATCTAATACCGTTGGATGCTCAGTGATTGGTCAATGAAAATATTTCAAATTCATGTTGTGATATAGTTTAGTGCAATCTCAGTTGCTGCCTTGGAAATATGAATATTATAACCAATTGTGGTTTTTCAAGAATATTTGACTATTAGAACTGTATTAGTCAGGATCTTTCTTGGTTTTATTTTTTTACTTGGCAACTGATCAGCTATTGATTAATCTTTGACTACTAAAACTATTTTTCAAGATTTTTTGTTGTGTCTTCTAATTTTATTTTGCAATCAATGAGCAATTTAATTCAAACCGTGATTGATGGATTTCTTCTTGAAGAAGTCCTGCTGAAACCCTTGCCAACTATACTTAATGATTGGGAACTTTCAATCATTGGTTTGCTGATTTGATCATGATCATTGGATTTGAGAACATTTGGTTTTTCAATGATAACATTTGTTAAGTTGATTTGGATCACGGCATCCAATGATTTAGCACATGCTGGCCAAGAGTATCCCGTCACATACCATCCTACAGTATGGAGGTTTCAATGAGTTCAACCACATGCCATAGCAGTGGTTTTTACTTGTTTCTTCGTAGTATGTTTAATTTGTCGTTGATAGGATGGATCACTAAGCCACACTTTGCAACAACTTGTCCAAACAACATTGCACAATGTAATTTTCCATAACTTGCATGTAAATTTGTCACTTGATTTTAAGGGCTCTCTGAATGCATTGCTAAGAGTGCAGATATAGTCAGGACAGTGTCGTGTTTATTGTTCTTTTTGGCCCAATTGGACTAGTCTAAAGCCATTCCAATTTTCAATGTGGGATGATCATCCCATCATTAATTCAATAATTTACACTATTTTAAATGACTCATTTTTGGCTTTAATTTTTTATTTACTCAAATTTGATTTTGAGCAATCAAGTATACTATACTTATCTACCCTTGGAGTAGATTGCGTTAAGCTAAAGAATTTCAATAATTGTTAAATGGGATCCAAATAAAGAATTGATCAAAATTTAGTTAAAATTAAACTTTAAAATCAATTTCTAGAAATTTCTCACATGAACGAAATTAATGCATATGACTACGTACACTAAAGAGAGTTCAAGTGGAAAGCTATTGCATTGAGGTAGCTTGTGGCTTTTAACTTTTTTTAGTGGAATATATTGGATTTACTTGCCTAATTAATGAACATGATGTCTGAAACTGTTCAGTCATTAGTGTAATCAAGACAATAGTATTCACACGGTAACTTCCCCAACACGTTTCTTTTCTCATTGTTATATTTGTTTTGGCCTTGGACAACTTTTTTTGATTCGTAAGTATTAAATGAAAAAGTGGCTACACTTTAGACTTATATAAGTGATCTCTTATCAAGAGTATACTGGCATATTTCACTTGACAGTATAGAAATCATTAGAAGTATAATTTAACCTTAGTACATATAATAGGTAACACTTATCTATCCTAGAATGGTAGGAGTTAACTTTCAAGTGCTATTCTAAATCTTCATAACTTAGTTGTATCATTAAATCAAGATTTTGGGATCTCCAGTTAGCATGATTGGGTTACTGTTATAAGGATTCTTGATTTGTAGGTTTTAATTCTTGATAAGTAATATATTTGATCTCTTGGCAGGCCTTCAGTCGACGGATTCGCAAGATTCTCCTTTGATTTCACACAACCGATGGAGATAATTAATTATATTAGAGATCAATTGTCTTATGGTGTTATATTTGTGACGTATATAACTTACTATTAGACATACTACCTTGTGCCCTTCGTATAGCTTCATAAAGTATCATAATTACAGGCACTAACAAAAAATAAAACTGTCTAACGGTATCATGACTTAATGTTATATATAATTTTTGTGTTCTAGCCATAGCTCTTGGCTATTACAATAAATGCATATTGGTGGCATACAAAGTCATTTTGCTTCTTCTTCAATTTTATCTAAAGCTATGAACTTCATTGCACCATAGATCAAGTAATACAAGTTTGTTTTGATGTTATCATGACACAACTACACTTCTAATGGGAAAAAACATAACTACCAGTAGACTTAGAGTCTTTTGTTTCTGATATCTAATTGGCATCCTGTATCTTTTTAATGCAGTTGATATTTTGTATATTGTAATCCAGAATTTAGATATCTAAAAACCTTAATTATTGCCTTGTAATGATTATTGCATGAATTACTAGTATATCTACTTAGGTTATTGATTGAGTAGGCAATATCCAAACGTGTATACATTATGATGTACATCAATTGCGAATTATGCAATAGTACTCTAATAGGGGTATGGGCTCATCATAGTTCTTAGCAAAGTGAAGACTTAAACCTAGAAAATTGTTGTATGCACTAATTTCTTAAATATTGTTTCAATATAATAAGACTGTGATAGATCAAATTTATTAATGTCTTATTTATCTTGATCCCTAATATGATATCTACTACACCTATATCATCCATATCAAAATATTGTTATTATTTTCATTGTAGTCATAATAATATGATAATCTCTACTCATAATTATCATATTGTCAACATATAGACAAACAATGGAATGAGCATTTGGTGTCTTTTATATAAATGTATTTATTACACTCGTTAATTTTAAAATTGATTTGGGGTTGAACTTATACGTGGTTCATAGAGTCGGGGTTGACCTCAATCCAACAATCCTAAATATTTTGTGGGAATTGACCTACAATCGCATATTCGTTAGGTTTATTGAGCTGCCCCAGCCAAAACCTTCAATACTTAAATTAATGAAAAGTGTCAAGGAGATAGATGGTAACAAGTAAAAATATAAATCTATAAATGCCAATTTTCTTTTGACTGTCCTTTCTAGGCATTTTATAATACTAGTAAAAAAGCGTGGGTTGTACGTAAAGATTATGATCATAATAAAAAAATTTAATAATAAAATATATCATAATATATATTTCATTTTTAGCTTGAATATTATTATTACTGTATTTTGATTTTTAATTTCGAGTATTTTTTTCAACAAAGCTCTATTCATGTTTATTTGGAAAAATAGGAGTCATAAGATATACAATCTTTATAACTATTGCACGACATTTATATTTAATGGATTAAGCATTTAAAACATTCAAAAAAACTGAAATGGATGACAAAACAAATCAATTAATACAAATGATCGAATTAAGTATTAAAGAAATAATATTATTGAATATTCAAACTTAAGTAATAGTTTATCTAAGTAAAATTTATTATATAAACTATAACTAATTAATTTCTTGGTTGCATTGGTCCTTCTCTTGTTTGAACTTGACAAATTCGAGTTATTCTCTTTTTCGTTAGTTTTATAAAAAAAGGTTTGTGTGTTTCTTTTTAAAATTCTAACCTAAATCAAAATTTTGTCATTGTCTAGCATTTCTTCTTCTTTTTTTTTAACCGGTAAAATGATAAAAATGGGATGATGTTAGGATAAAGAGCATCAATATATTTTTATTCTTCAGATTTTAAGTTTATTTTATGAAATTAATATAAACCAACATTGACAATAATTTTTAGAAAATGAAGATAAAATTAAAATAACAAACGAAACGCTTACTTAATGAATTTCATATATTCTTAGATATATAAAAAACTATAATCAAATATAAATAAATTATTGCAAAAGTTTTTAAGTTGGTCTTTTACTCCAAAACACTTCATACATATTGCCAAATTTAATATTATTATAGGAATATAAAATTAAAAATACATTTTTAGTCCTGCAACTTGAATTGTTTTTGGAATGTGTGTTGATAATTTACCGTATAGCATCTTCTAGAATTTGGCACATTTAATCCATATTTCATCACAAGACTTATATATGACACCAAATTTTAGAAAAAGATAAAAATTGTTCCATGTAGACTTCTTTATTGATTGCCTTTATAAGAAAATGCTAAAGTTTCAAAAACATTAAAATGAAGAGGAAATGGAATTGAAAAAAATTCATCATTGAAATATGTAATTGATGAAGAAATCTCCTGGTTGAGACATAAATTGGACCGAACTACTTCAATCAATTTCTTTTTTTTTTTCTCCATTTTTAAGAATGTAATTGGTTTAAATAACAAAAAAAAAAATATTTCTCATATACGTTCTAAATTTACTAAACTAATTATATGTAAACGCTGAACCATTTTATATATGTCATTTAAGCAATAATATTGGACTTTGATAAAACAAATAATTTTTTTATTACAAAAAAATTGAAAATTTGAATAGTAAATTAACTTTAAGTCTTATGGTGGCTTAAATAATTGGAAATACAATAATATCACAATATTTTACGATAATGACACTCAAAATTTAATAACTTGATCTTTAAATTAGCTAATCAATTACTATAAAATGATTCAACATTATCTAGTAGAGATAAAATATTATACATATATTAACATTATATAGAAAAGTTGTATATTGTATATTTTAATATTTTTTTTAATTCAATATAGTTTCTACTACATCATTATAGTTCAATTAATAATGAAATATTTATTACTAATATTTAACGTAATTAATAAAATATTATTTGAAATTATTTCACATAGTTGAGTAAGAAACTTCATTATAAAAAGTATAATTTGATTATAATGGCTTTTTGAATTTAATATAGTTTCTATTAAATTACTATAATTCAATTAGCAATGAGAAATTTATTACTAACAATTTACGTATTTAATAAATTATTATTTAAAATATATATATATATTTTAGATTTATAATGAGTTAAAACTTATAAATAAAATGTATTATCTTGTAATTTAATAGAATCTATGTTAAATTAAAAATAAAAAGCTATTAAAATTTATGTACAATAAAATTCTACATGAATTTACTATCGAATATTAATTAAAAAATATTAGAATATAAAATAAAGTCTATTAAATTAAAATTGAGTTAAATACACTTTACCCCTAGATTTTGCATCAAATACATCATGTACTAATAAAATCTTTAAATATCTCCCTAAACAAATAATTTTTTTATTGATGGATAAAAATATCCTTGAACTAAATAAAATTTTAATTCTCATATTTTGCCCCCTCTAAAATTAAATATCAATTAATTTGATCTTATTTTTACCTAACTCTCATTTTATTAAATAAATAAACCTACAATTAAATCTAAAAATAATAAATAGAAAAATATGATTTTAATAATTTAGAGAAGAGATATTAATTTTTTTTAAAAATATATCACAGTACTTTATATTGCTACCATTTTTTATATATTGCTTTATTAAGTATTAAAATTTAGGGTCAAATATTAGTCGATATTATTTATTGGTATAAATATTTCTATTATATAAAGTGTGCATGTGTAGGTTAAATATACTATCTAATCTAATTTTAATGTGTAGTAATTTATTTGTGAAAAAAAACTAAAATTATAAAATTATAAAACATAAAACAAAAAATCTTATAATACTCCCTTGACAAGCAAATGTCAATTATTTTGATCCCTAATTCTATTTAACACTAATTTTTTAAATAAATATATCTTTATAAATAACAAAAAATGATTTTAATGATAGAAAAGACATATTAAATTTATAAACATATCTCACATAATTTATATTACTCTCATCTTATATATATTATTTTAGAAAGCATCTCTTAGATTTTTATTTTTATTTTTTCACTCAAAAGTTCTTAATTACATTAATATACTATATTTTTATATAATAGAATTATATACACCATTAAGTAATATCAATTTACTTGACTCTAAATTTAATACTTAGTTATTAAAGCTATATTTTTAAAACGATAGTAATAGAAATTTATGTGGTGTATTTTTTTTAAATTTCATGTGTCTTATCTATAATATTAAAGTTATATTTTTTTATTTTTTTATATTAGATTTAATTGAAGATTACTTTATTTAATAAAATAAGTATTGAATAAAATTTGGAATCAAATTGATTGATATTTAATTATAGAGGGGGCAGAGTGAATTTAGTATTTTATTTAACTTTGGGGTATTATGGTATATCAATATAATTTTTGTTGGTTTAAGGGGGTATTTGAAGATTTTATTCATAGAATGAAATATTTGATATAAAATTAATGTTACATAAGAGTAGAGTGTATTTAATCCTTTAAAATAATTATAATACAAATGCAAAGTCAACTAAACACAAAAAATAATAGATAAGGGTAATTTGATCATTTAGTTCTAAATGAATTTATAGTTAAATATTAAATAAATAAGTTAAGAATTATTTAAATATAAATACAAGTCTATAAACTTAAAATATAATTATAATATTAATACAAAGTTAATTAAATACTAAAAGTAATGGGTATTGGCTTCGACCATTTAAAATAAATAATTAAAGTATTTTTGAGAGTATGAGGGTATAAAATGTAAAATGATACTAGGTCACATTATATGGAAGTAAAGTGATGCAGTTGATTACATGAGGTATACTGATACAAAGTGAGAATATAAAAGGGTAAAGTGAAATTAACCATAACAGTTTCAAGATAATATAATAAAAATTAAATATTATATACTTATTAGCACCATATTGCAAAGTTAGATACAACTTATTTTCAATTCGAAGGGAGATTTTATAGTATTCTTCCTCAAAAAATAACCACTAGATAATTCACTTAACCATAAAAGTGTGACATTTAATTAATCAATAACTTTAAATAAATTAGATTATTTCTTTTCTACATCCTTTTTCTCTCTCGCTACTCCAACAATTAACATACAATAAAACAAAATTACACAGACAAAAAATATATAGTGCAAATAATATATAAAAAGTTACTATTTTTATTAACAAACATGTAGATATTTTTGTCATTAGTATTAAATTTATAATTTATTATAAATCAGTAACTTTTAAAAGTAAAAATCATTGGTAGCCAAATCTAGTTATGAATGTTAATTGAGAATTGAGTTTTCGCATATGTTTCAAATAATGCCCAAGTTTCAAAATCATTTATTAAAATTTTTGTTTAAATTTCTTACAATGACATGATTTTAATATATTCACTTCTCTTTCTTCTTTCGATTTTGTATATGTATCAAACTGAGATAAATGACAAAACTTAGATACTAAAATAATTTTTGTTCTAATTTATCTTGGGTTGTTATCTTTAATTCTTTTTTGTTTAGCATCAAAGCTCTTCTAGTTAACCTTAACATTTTCATTTGTAATTCATCTTTCTTTTCAAAATCTAAAATTAAAATAGGAATCAAATAATTTGTGAGAAAATGAGAAAAAAATATCATAAAAATACTGTTGTGCAAGATGATAAACTTTAAATGGTCATAAATCTTTTTACACAAAGTCATCTATGTGCTCATGATACATAGTTAGAAAGCTCTCAAAGTCAAGTTTCATACGAAATTCATTTTTTTTAAAATCAAAGTATTAAAAAAATTAAAATAGAAGGAATTTAGACTGCCAACTTTTGAATTTTTTTTTTGATATCATTAAAAGAACTTGGCTTTACATTCAATTTATCACACTTAAAAATGATAAAATTCAGTTATTCCTTTCTTTTTGGTTTTTCAATGGAGATTTATTAAGAATATAATAGGGATATCAAATGTTTTGTTGATCTCTTGAGCTTGATCTCGTTATAGGATCCACGATTGGTATTTTGATCAAAACGCCTATGCAAAAAGACGCAAATCTTGATACGTTTGGAGCATGTTTGAAAATATATTTTATATGTGGGGTATTTTTGGCAAACAAGGATAAATCCGCCATCATTACCCCCCCAACTGAGAAGAGCATTTAAACAGTTTAAACATGCGGTATGAAAGCAACTCTGTCGTTTATTTTCAATTGTGGGCGTTCCCATGTCCCCAGTGTTGAACTTCATACACTTCTGCCATTCTATCATTTTCATTCTCTTTCATTAAAGTCTGGGAGATCGGAGCGACATAGGCTTTCCTCTATTTTGGCTTATTCTATTGCAACGAGAATTCGAGGTTAGTGTTTCTCTTATTTTCGAATTTTGTCTTTTTTCATGGATTTTCAGTCTTCGTCTGAATGCACCCCACTACCTATAGGTCTCCCATCAACCTATCTTCTAAGAACTCCTCAAGCTTCATCTCGAGTTCGAGTTCTTTGAGGGCGATATCCCTGGACCCCTCTGTGGCACCGAGGCAGTCTAGTTAGCGCTCGAAAACTTTATTCCCAATCTAGGACAACAGAAGTTCTATATCTAAATCATGAAGGGAACAAGGGTAAAGGCCCTAATCTAGAATAGAGCAACCTTAGAATGATTGCCCCTTAGCTAATTATTAGGCTGACGTTACAAGGGACTTTAAAATATCATTCCTGGTCCAGATGCTAGGTTGTACAAATTCTCCCCCAAACTGGCTAACATTCCATATTATGACCCTAGAGGTAGGTCTTAGATTTCCTCTACCTGATCTTGCAGAGCATATTATTTGTGGGCTTTAGGTTTGTGACGTCTGTCCGACCCAACTTGGTCCCCAATTCCTTTCATCATATTTTAGGATTTATAATAACGATGAGATTCTTTGGTCCAAAACCCTTATTTCAAACATTTTTTGTCCTTGTACTCTGTTATGACTTCTACAAAAACTGTTTCAAAGAGATTAGCGAAAGACCAAAGCCAACCCCTCAGAACGACGCCTTGTGTCAAACAAATTAACTATGCACTGGTACGACGTCACGAATCTCCTTCAAGAAGACGTCTTGAAACTGGTCGACCTTAGTCCAGCAACCATTTCGATAACCCGAACCTTTAATAACTTTCTTAATTTACTAAAGTGTTTCATCATTTTGCTGCTCACATTGCTAACTGATTTTCTTTCTTACTCTTTTTAAAGGAGATACACGTTTTTAATTGTTATCTATTGTTTTTAATTATTTATTTAATGTTTGAATTTAAATTATGTTTTATAGTCTTTAAATATGAAATTATATTAATATTTAAATATTTATTTAAATTTTTGGTAAATAATTAAAATGTATTAGAATTAGGGGAAAATATCACCTGCCATCCGAACTATCACCGAATATTGGTGAACCATCTAAATTATTTTCTTCTTGTAGTTTATCATCTGAAAGTGCACAGATTTTATATTTTATTATCTAAAATTTTCCGGTGATAAAATATTCCACCGATATTCCTTCACATGTGCTGCACATGACGGCGAAACCATAAAATCATTTAAAGTTGTTTGCTAAAAAAATTGACAAGCTGGTTGCCTTCTCTAGGAGTGTAAGAAATGTGTACATTAAGCCGTCCACAAGAAGCTTTAATCCGTCGCAAAATGTGCATCAAGGTCCAATGTCCAGTACCATTTGATTGTACAATCTGTATGACACTAAGAGCATCATCCATTTCCGCCCATACATTCAAGAAACCAAGCTGCTCACAAATTTCCAGCCCCTTAGCCAAGGCAAACATTTCAGCATAAACACTAGAAGCATATGAAATGTAGGTATGAAATGCCACCATCGTCTGCCCATGACAATCCCGCACCACACCACCTGATCCCGCCTTGCTTGCGTTTCCTATCGAAGAGCCATTAGAGTTCAATTTAAACCATCCACCCGGATTATGCAGGAAAAGATGAGATATGTTCTCAGATCCTGACATTTCGAGGCAAGTTCAAATACCTTATCATGTTAAAATAGTGATTTGTAATACAAACATTTAACAATTGTGTCTGATTAGTGCATGATTATGCTGCACTAAGAATGGACAGCGCATAATCATGCTGCATTAAGAATGACACTTGTAGATTAAGACAATTAGCCAACCACTTTTTTCTTTTAGTGTGGTTTTTATTTTTTAGATTAGCTTTTTAATGTGTATTTGGTAATGCTTAAACCTATAAATAGGTAATGTTGTTGCACATTTGAGTGAAATAGCAATATAGAGAGCATAGTTAAAAAAAAAATAGAGAGAGCCGAGGGTGAATTTAAATTCCAAAGTTGTAGTACATGAACTTTAGAAAAATATTGTAATATTGCAATTAAAAGATATATTTTAGCCTTCAATTAATTCAATTTTTCTTTCAATTATATTTAATACCCAATATTTAATACTCTATCTTTGTTGGTTAAGATTACGATATTGCAATTCAACTATATATTTTAGCCTCCAATTTATTCAATTTTTCTCTTAATTATATTTAACACATAACATATCATGCATTCGTGTATTAACAGGTAATTAATTATTAAGAAGTCTCTAGAAAAATACTAATTGTGTTGGCTTGAAAAATGAAGACCACAATGCTCATAAGATTATGATTGGTCGTTTATTTCACATTTCCTGCCAAGCAAAGGACATGGTGAATTAGCCGTGTTTAGACAGTTTCAAACAACCATGTCCTTCCTAGATGAAATTGAGATTTGATTGATCTGATGCACCAAATCTAGTGGGGCAGAAAATTCTTCAACTTAGTAATGTTTCTATTGGAAATTAAATCGGGTTTAGGACCATTGACTCAATTGGCATCCATATTTGATTGAATGTTATTTTCACAATTTGGTGGAATTTCTTGATGTGACTTGGATTCCTCCTTGTGTAGGAAGATATATATATATATATATATCAAATCCTACCTAATGGAAAGAGTGAATAAATGTATTCTCCCAATATACACTCTTCACATTATCTTCTACTTCTTCCTTAAATCATTACCACAGTATATAAAAATTTGATGTGTGTAAACACATGAATAACTCTAGTAGTTATTAACCACCACGAGTAAAGGCTTATTCATTTGGAGCACGTAGATGGAAGCCATGTTCATGGTTCTTCAAATGGAAGCTTGTAGACGAGTTTGATTTGGGATACATTTATCGACAATCTACTATATATAGATATATCCAATCCACTTATATATATATATATATATGAATATTAATTCATATTATTTTTATTTATTTCAGTGGTATTAGAGCCAATAGGACTCATTCTCGCTGATTTAAATTATTGAATTCATAAATATGTTTTTATGCTTAAAAAAATTATTTGCATAAAGCATAAAGTTTATCATAATTTTTCACCTTACATAGATCTTAATGTGTAGACCACGTGGTTAAAATTTGATAAAAAAAATGGATGAGCGATTTGAGAGATAATTTGATTTAAAGTTTGAGACTCGTTTCATTTGGTTAAAAAAAATCGAACTGTGTTTGCTATTTTTATTGCAGAATTTTTATGTTATGTTGTAGTATAAAAAAAGTTCGAATGATATATAATTTGTTAAAATGGAGGTAAAATGAGTGAGATATGAATTTTTATTATTTTGATTGGAAAAATAAATTTTTTGCTAGAAAATTCATGTCGCTGGAAAAATGTACTTGAAAAGATGTCAGAAGTCGCTGACATGGCAAACGAAGGTGGCACACAGTTGGCACCTAGTGGCGCCTGCATGGCAGCAAATTGGGTAAGGTTGCGTTTGGTTAGGGCTAAGCCAAACATAAAATGAAAAAAAAGGAGAAATGAGCTAGTGGCTTGAGTCACTGCTCAAAGCAGAATGGTGTTTGGCTAATGGGGCTTGTTTGGCAAGGAATTTTTCTGAAAATCTCGAAATCACAAAAAAATAAACAATTATATCAAAATATTTTTTACACAATAGGATGCTGCAAAAATATATTTTTCTGATTTACATATTCTACATGAGTTGCATATTTTATTAAATACATCTTTTTATATAATTATTTTATGATGCAATTTCAGTATATTCGATGCGATAAGAATTGATATAAATTATGAATGAATGGACATTGACATTTGGGTGCTCAAATAAATTGAGTATTTAATGCTTTATATTATTGCATATTTTTGTGTGAGACAATCTATAGTGATGGTGGTAATTCCATATCTTCATTTTTTTTATTTTGATTAAATTGATGTGGTAGGCCTTGAATTAATGTAATATTTTTTTTTATTTATTGACATGTATTTCTTGGGTTTATCATCAATTTTATTGGGATATTTTTTATTTTACCACCATGGGCCAAAATTATTTCAATATGATGCATCAAATATAAATGTGGCCTATATAGGGCTAAACTTATTATTCATACTGCATAGTTGCATACATGATATATGTGGATAAATTCTTATTTTATTCATGATCAGTTTTTATTATGTTTTTTAATTGTGTGGGAAATCATTACTAGCTTGAGTTGTAAAATTTTTGATTTCATGAGTATAAAAAATAATAAAGTATATACTTGAATCTATAACAAAATATTGGACCAATACTTATATTTTTGCATAATTAATTTAGAAGTCTTAGATTAAATGCACCAAATTTTATATCTAAGTCAATTGAGCATGAAAATGGACAAGTTGTCCGATATTGTTTTGACTTAGACACAGACAATATACTAGTAGACTAAGAGTAAAGTTTGTGTTTTAGTTTGTTTAAACAACAAATATAAGATGTTAAGTTGCTCAATATTATTGTGACTTAAACGCTGACAATATACTAGTGGATCAAGAGTAAATTTACACTTTAATTTGTTTAAGTTGCAAATATAGTGACTAATAAAAGAATTTGACCTCTATTTTATCATATGAGCTTACTTACAATTAAAAAGCAATGTTATCAAAATCGGATCGGATCGGCCGGTCGGACCGATTCGATCACGAATCGATCCTTGGCTTGATCCGATTACATGTAAAAAATCGAATTCACGATTGAACCACAACAAACCACTTGAAACCGGTAAAAATTGAAAATTAGCCGGTTATAACCAATCGACCGGTTCTTGCAAATTATATAAAAAAGGGAAAAAAGATACGGGAGAAAAACCTAACTTAGGAGATTATTGTGAATAGGATTCTCTCACTCCCCAGCCGCACAAGCTCATTCGGTTCTAACTTTTTCCCAATTTTCAGATTTGAAATCTCTCTTTTCTTTCATTTTAAATCCTAATCTTCAAATCAAACCATTGCAATTTGCCAAGGGATTTGGATTGAGAAGTATGTTTTTTAATCTTTTCTTTAGAATTAATCTTTAATTATCACAAATTTTGGTTCTTAATCACTCTAAGCAAATTGGTTGCTTTAAATTATTTTTTAAAAGTATTTGTTTGTTGCTTCAACTTGATTCTGTCTGATAGACTTAATTCTCTTTCAATATTATATGTTAAAAATTAAAATAATTGTGAATCTAAATCCCATTTTATGCCCCTATGAGATTTTTTTTTCTTTTTTCATCTTAGTTAATTAACTACTCAATTTCATTACCCACTCAAATCTACTGGTGAAAAATACTAATATAAAGGCACTAATTTTAGATTGTTGTCCTTGAGTAGGATTCGATCAAATAAATTTTGGTTAAATAACTAAGTTTATTTATTTATCTCATTTTTATTTTTCTTTTATATACAGTAGATTCATCATCAAGTGGTCATCAAAGTAGCTATATGGCTAATTCACTTCAACCATTAGTGAGGGGGAAAACTAATCCAACTTAGGCTCACTTTAGAGAGGATGTGGTTGCGGATGGAAAGAAAAGTTTGACATGCTTGCATTGCATTTGGAGAGGTGGGGAAATCAATAGAATGAAGAAACACTTGGCTGGTCGAAAAGGAGATATTGCTCCATGCAAAAAAGTTTCTTACGACGTGCGGTATCAAATGGAACAATCTTTGAAGGAATGTGATGAAAGAAACCAAGCTACAAGATCGTTTGAAGATGATAACATTTATGGTCCTAATTTGATAGAACTTGAGGAAGAAATGCATACTCCACATACTCAAACAAAGGGGAAGAGCAAATTATTTGTAGGTGCAACGTCTCAAAAAGGAAAGAGAAAGCGAGATGAGAAGATGTCTAGTTATTTTTCTCCTAGAACCACTTCTAGTGCACAACCTTTTATCAAAAGTGCCTTTGTAAGTAAAGAAACTTTACATAATGTTGATATGGTTGCTGCTAGATTTTTCTATGATAGCTGCATTCCTAAAAATGCCGTGAGTTCTATTTGTTTTCAGTAAATGGTGGATGCTATTGTTATTGTTGGTCCTGGTTATAAAGCTCTAAAATATAATCAATTGCGAATAAATTTATTAGGAAGCATGAAAAAAGAAGTTCAATTAGTAGTTGATGGTTATTGGAGCATTTGGGAAGAACGTAGCTACACTATTATGGTTGATGGTTGGCAAGATCAGTCAAATAGGCAACTTATAAACTTTTTAGTATATTGCAAGAGAGGAACAACATTTGTGAGATTAGTTGATACTTCTGATATTGTGAAAAATGCAAGCACCATTTGTAATTTGTTTATTAAGTTAGTTCAATGGGTTGGACCAATTAATGTTATTCATTTGATAACTGGTAATGGAGCCAACTATAAAGCTGCAGGTGATTTGCTTCATTAAAAGTATCCCTCTATCACTTGGTCACCTTGTGCTGCTCATTGTTTGAATTTGATTTTTGGTGACATTGGTAATGGAGCTTGTTAGTAACCTTGCAAAAAGAGCTTCTTTGCTGACAAAGTTTGTTTACAATCATGTATTTTTGTTAGCTTGGTTGAGAAAGAGAGAATGATGGATAGAAATTATACGTCAAGGGCCAACTTGTTTTGCTACCACTTTCATTGCATTGAAGAGTATCCTTGAACATCAACATGATTTGCAAGCTTTTTTTTCTAGTAAGACATTCAAGGATTCTCGATACTTTAAAGATAAAAAAGCAAGTTTTGTGGTTGTAGTTGTTCTTGATACAAGATTTTGGAGTGACTGTGCAATGATAGTTGGTGTTGTTGCTCCACTTATACATTTATTACGTATAATAGATACTGATCGGAGGCCTTCCATTGGTTATGTCTATGATGGAATGTATAGGGCAAAGAAAGCAATAAAGAATATCTTTAATAATAAAAAGAGATTGTACAGGCCATTCACAAGTATTACTAAGACAAGGTGGGACAAACAACTCTGACGAGACATTCATGCATCAACTTATCTTCTGAACCCTGCTTTTACATATGATAAGGAAAAGATGTACACAAAAACTGAGATAATGGATGGTTTTGTTGAGATGGTGACTACTTTAATTATAGACAAATATGTTCAACGAAAGTGTATTAATAAAGTGAGCATATTTCAAGATAGATTAGGAAGCTTTAATCGACAACTTGCTTTCAATTCATCAAAGAATATGCAACCTAGTATGTAATTAATTATTTTAAATTTTAGTTATTGATTTGATAATTGCTCATATTTTTTACTCATTATTATAATAATTATTATTATGTTATATTCTGTTATAGATGAATGGCGGAGAGTGTTTGGTTGTAGTGCTCCAAATATACAAAATTTGGCCATAAATGGAGGAATCAAACAATTTAAAATTTCTAATTTTTTTATGGCACAAATTGATTTATATCTCACTTGGGAAGAAGCAATCTTGACTGTAGCCTACATCATTAAAAATGTACCTCCTAGAGAAGTCTCTAACTTTCTATGAGCTTTAATATGATAGCATGCCCAAATTAGAGGGTTTGTGAGAGAAACCCTAAGTTAGTGAGAGTGTCTCATTTGAAAAAGAATCTCATATTTTACAAGTAAGAAGGAGTGAACATGAGTTGTTCCATATCATCTTTGTGAGATTGAGTGGGTATTCTTATGACCACTCTTGTGGATGTTAATGAGTTAATTTAGACCTTTGACTTCACTTGATACTTTAAGGGAATGGTTCTATGAATGAAAAGATGAGCCTAATGGCTAAAGACAAGGTCTAGGAGCTGATTGATCTTCCATTAAGTCAAGACCATTAAAAACATATTATTTCTAGAGGTCAAGTGTAAAGTAGATGGGTTGATTGACATGTGTATAGCTCGACCAAGGGCGAAATATTTTTGCCTAATAGAAGAGTGTAATTTTTTAAAGATATTCTCTATAAGTGGTGAGATTGCCTCAATTCGCTAATATGCTGTAAGTTATTACCATTATCGTTCAGGTTTGTCCTGAATAATTGAAGTTGACATATATAAATGAGTAGTGGATGAGGAAATCTATGTGAATCATCCAATGAATACAAGAAGTGGGGCAAGAGCACAGAAATTGCTAATTGAGAGGCTCCATTTGTAACTTAAATTATCGTCCAATTTAGGTCCTATCAATTTCATTGAGCTATCACTATGGTAAGCTTACAATGGTAAAAACACTTAATACATGTCTAAGATAATAAGAGAATTTAGTTGTCATTGTATATGGACAATAATGTCATGACTAGAAAGAACATAGAGACGTTATCACTTAATAGTGGTTGTTCTTCACATTTGAAATGGACTGGTGCATACTTGGTGTTATGAAACTGAGATTTTCTATGCATCACACTAATCTTATGGACATTTCATAGTCAAAGATTATGTTCTTAGTTAAATTGAAATGCCTTGATATGAAAAAAAAAAGAAATGTTAGTTTGTATTATGCAAGCATTGTAGAAAGTTTGATGTGCAATGTGTATAGCAACTGGTATTGTGCTTGTCAATTAGATTATTGGTGAGTGGATATCGAAGTGATCCTTGACGCAAATATGGCGATACAGTTTAGTGGATACTTAGATATTTTAATAGAGTGGTTTGATATTGGTTGGAGGCAATCTAATATCTTGAAAGGATATGCATTGTGCGCACATTTGTGAGGCTACTATTGTCTTAGAGATAATAAAGTCATTTTGACGTATACTTTGGACACCAAGTATTGTTGGAGGACCAAGTATAGTTATGTCAAATATTGTTACACCAATGAGTATTGTGCATAATTAAAATGTTCTCAGGTATATTTTTACAAGTGGATGCTCTAAAGGCATGTGAGGAACAGGATCATGAAGAATTTGACTCTTGTGGCTTGTGAGAACATTTATAATTAATGAGATATATTTATATTCTCATTATATGGTTGCTACTGGATTTGTAAGCCGTCACCAGAGTTTGATTCACCATCTTACACGGGCAAACACCCTAGCGCTATGATAGCGAGCATGATGAGACTTTAAGATCATGTCGCATATCTAAGGTTTATGAATGATCACCTTCGCACTTGGAGGAGGAAGATGGTCAATATGCATAATTAAGAGTCACCTTAGTTTGGAGGCAAATATGAGATTAGAGTTGATCAATTAGAAGTATATCCAAACTTCATAATAAACCTGTTTGTAGCTGAACGCGCCAACTGTTTAAAGGCATTTTAGAGAGTGATTTCTAGTGGTGCACAACTGCGGTGCTTAGGAGAGTGATTGGACATATAATGTTTAGAGTGTGACGTGCCTAAATTGAGTGCTATCTCCATCATAACATATATTCATACTATATGTGCTTTAAGTCGATCTCATATGGAAAAGTAACTGAATAGGTTCTTGCTTTGTTACTGTGTGAGCCCATATTATTTCTTATACCCTTTGAGACTCTTGACCATGTCATGAAGTGTAAGTTTGATGACGCTACTTTAGCATGTATCCAATGACTTGGTCTGTCGAAGCATGTCTAGAAAAGCTGTCAAGACCAAGCTAATTGGCATAAGAGGCCAAGAAAGAAATAAGTTGGTAACGCACTTATGTTATATAATTCATAGCCCGGATGACTATGTCAAAATATGTTTGACTAGTCATGAATATAGATACATAATTGAGGTAGTCGGGCATGTTGTAGTTAATTTCATTGAGGGATCTATAGAAGCTTTATTGGGTGTGACTATTTGGTTTGGGGTACACAGAGAGCAATCGAATTGTAGGGTTATATTAGTTTGGTAATGGCTTAATATAACTCTCCTCACCTATACGTTCTCGCTTGGTTGCACACATCATTTTCTATATAAAAAAATGACGTGAGATTGAGTAATTGTACAATAATAAGATTTGAAGCAATCAAGTCAAATATATATGAGTGGAAAATATTTGAAATTGGGTCGGGTTTAAGACTCTTAACCCATTT
Source organism: Paulownia fortunei (assembly GCA_019321725.1). Classification (NCBI taxonomy): domain Eukaryota; kingdom Viridiplantae; phylum Streptophyta; class Magnoliopsida; order Lamiales; family Paulowniaceae; genus Paulownia; species Paulownia fortunei. Next base: position 8,226,537 of record CM033108.1, read on the forward strand.
AGCATCCATATTTGATTAGATGTTATTTCCGCAATTTGGGTGGAATTGAGTTTCCTAATATTGAAATTCTTTCTTGTGTAAGAAGAGATATATATTTTATATATATCGAATCCTTACCCTAATGGAATGAGTGAATGAAAGTATTCTCTCAATATACCATTTCCATATTCTCTCTACATAATTTCTCTCTAATCTTCCTTGGAGTATCACCATAAACTCTAAGGATTTGAAGTATGTAAATATGTAAATCACCATAAACTCTAATAGTTATTTACCATTATGAGTAAAGACTTATTCATTCGGAGCATAAAGATTGAAGCTTATAGATGAGCATGATTTTGGATCTGTGGATCGATAATCCACTGCATATCGGTATACCCAATTCATTTATATATATATATATGAATATTGATTCATATTATTGTAGATTTTTTCTTTTAGTTCCAATCACCATCATGCCTAAAGAACTTTAGTCTCTCATGTGAGTAGTCTTCTTTAGCAATCACTTTACAAAACGGATTTCCACCTTCCCAATTGTCATACTAGAAAAAAACCCCACCATCTCCAAGTTTCCATGTAATATGCTTATCAACCTCCAATCTAACATGAGAAAGATTTTTCCATGTTGGTAAAGCATAAGTAGCAAAACTTGCATCCATAAGAGACATGCCACGATAATATTTACTCTGAAGGAACTGAGCCCAAAGAAGAAAACTGGATCGCAACTTCCACCACAATTTATAACTGAAAGCCGAAATTAAATCAGTTAAGGATCGAGTACCTAACCCACCCTCATCAAATGGCAAACAAACTTTCGACCAAGAAGTCCAGTACATTTTTGAAAAACCACCAACCAATTCCCCAAAAAACCTTTGCAAAAACATTTCTTAACGTGAATGACATACTTATGAGGATTCAACATTTGAAATAAATATAAGGACGTTGATGAAAAAGGTATTCCTAATTAGTGTCAATCTACCACTAAATGCAAGAGAAGCTTTTTCCCATCTATTGTGGAATTGATCCAAACACTGAGATGTTGACTCCTCAAGTGCAATGCTCTGCTCGATGGCCCTTTTGATATATCTTTACGTCCCTACTTATGGGGGGTCATCATCTTTGCGGCTTTCTTTCCACTCCCGCTTAGTTGTTAACATAGAATGGCTTGAGGGAGAGTTGTATCAGGCAACATACTATCGCCTTGGGTGTGCTTAGGGTGTTGGTCCACAAACTCTGTTAGGTATCTTCTTCTCTTCATTTTGGTTGGGTGATTACCTCAACCCTTGTTGTTTAGCTATCAATAGCATTTCAAACATCCTTACATTAAGGGAATGTGATGAATGTAAGTAGAAGGGAGTGCATGGCGCCTTTCTTTTTTCTTCTTGGGCTCGCTCCTATTCTTGGGGCTTCTTATCTATGCTTGACTTCTTTAGAAAGAAGATGCCTTAGCTTCGTGATACTTCACGCACTCTCTAGTTCTCTAAGGAATGGTGGTTGTCGTTATGCTAGAGAGCACTCCAGGAGAAAATATCTATCGTCGAGCTCCAAGCGCACTTCAAAATGAGGTGTCTATCACTGCAATAAATGATGGAATTCCTAAGGAGGATGCTTAGCATTTTGTTTTCTCTTTAAGTCGTATTCTCTTCATTATAGGCTTGCTTGGGGATCAGCCAGCCCCCACTACTTGGTGTAATTGAATGCTCAACAACTTATTGAGGCGACACCCTTGCCTTGCTTCGGTGGTTCTTTCTCGAGGGACTTGTACTCCTCTAAATGGCCTTCTATTTGAATGGAATGCTAGTTATGTTGTTTGGACTTCTTGTCTCCTTTAGCTTTCATTTTGTGTCATCGTCCTAGCAGTAGTACATGGTTGCTACTCTCTGAGTATGACATTTTCCCTTTTGCGGCTTTGGTTTTGTCTATCATCTCATCCCCTAAGGGAAAGTCTTGCTTGGTAGTACCTTTTTGGATGTTGGTTTTTTCTTCTCATGTTGACTCATGTGGAGAGGTTTAATTGTTGGATTCCTCTTCCTAGATCAAGATTGGGTCTTAGATTGGGCTTCAACCATTCTTTCTTCTTGGTTCTTCTCACCTCGTCTTAGTCTTCTTAGTATTGGGGCGAGCTTTTTCGATTGAGAGCATGTACTCCTTGGGTCTTGAGCGTGAGCTTTTCAGGTCTTTGGTTGCAACATTTCCTCATTTTGGGGCGCAACCTTCCTTTGTTGTGGGGTGTGACCTTTTTTCGTTGTGGGGCACGACATCTATAGCTTATGTAGCTGCTACTCTTATTGAAGTTCCCTTATCTGTGCTTAGGGATTTTTCTTATACATCTGCAATGTCGTCACTCCGAATGGTACTTGTGGTTGTGAGATGGTGGATCATGTCGAGGGGGACTGTTCCTATGACTGTTGATCTACTTGGCCACTAATAAGTGCATATTTTTACATATTTGTATCAATTCTTTTTTGTCTTCCTTACTTTTGTTCTTGTTAATAATATATTTTATTAATATTTTGTGTGTGATAGGAGTTTGAGAATCAAGAGATCAAAAATGAGCCAAAATAAAGTTAAAATAAGCATTATTGGGTCAAATTTCATTAACAAGGTGCCACTGCAGTAGTTTTTGTATTATGGGCATAAATTTCTGATCTAAAGCCCTATTAACCTGCTTTTTGGCTCATTGAAATAAAATTGATAGATCTACAACTTTCATGTTGATAAATTATCCCAATTCAATTAATTTCAAAAAAAAATATTCAGTTAAATAATCAAAAGTGCACTGAAACTTCTAGATATGTTAGTTTTCGTATTTTTAGCATAACATTCTCCAAAACTATGATATTACTCTGATTCAAGTGGATAAAGAAAAATAAGAGATAGAGCTACAATTGTTATTAAGACACCAAAAGTCAATTTATCATAAAAAGATCTCAAAAACCACTTGAAAGGGGCTGAATAGTGTTAAAAAACTGAACTAAATAAATAAAAATAGTAGCAATAGCGCCTAGGCGCCAAATAAAATAGAGAGCGTAGTGCCTAAGCACAAAAAAAGAGCGCTAAATAGAGGAAATGGCGACTAAGCGCCATCCATGTAACAAAACTGATTTCTTTGCTTTGAGTGGTAATAAGTGGCGACCCTTCACAGCTTTTTGCACATGTTTTTAATATCTATACACTAGATACATATATCACACAACACACCTTATACACTTTACAACAAATCACAATACTATCTCACACTTTATAAAAACATACTATCCTCTCAACACACACGCCAATTTTTCATATTCACTCTCTAGATTCATTCACATATGGTAGTCTCACATTACATACTTTACAACATATATTACTCACTTTACACCAAACACACAACATACCTTACACAAAACACACAACACACCTTACACACTTCACAATAAATCACAACACCATTTCACACTTTATAAAGACATACTATCCTCTCAACACACACACACACACACTAATTTTTCAAATTCACTCTCTAGATTCATTCACATTTTGCAAGCAATCTTGGGGTCTTGCAAATGAAGAAAGACAAAGTGGAAGAGGTTTGGAGGAGGAGACATCAATAATCCATCATCAACTTCAACTATCTTCTTTAATCAATAAGTTTCTTTGAATCCTAATGTTGTTAATTTTAATTTTCTTGTCATTTTTTATCATGTTAAGCTAGACTTCCTTTTTGGTTAAGGGCAATTTCAAAGCCCGAAACATGGGTTCTTGAATTAAATGTTTGATATTATTGATCAACTTTCCAATTAAAGTTGTTTATGTTTTTCTATACTTAATGTCTTATGGGTATTTTCTTGTTTTGTTTGGATGCACAACCAAATTGAGTTTGAGAACTTTCTACAACTAGATTAGATATTTTGGATGCGTAATTATCTTGAATTTCTAATCATGTATAGTAAATTATGATTAATGATTATGTGATATTTTTGTTGATTGCAATGGAAAACTTAACGTAAGTTAAATTACCCGAGTTTGTTTGTTTGGTTGTTGCTTAGATCACTATATCTTTTTTTATTTTAATGCATCCATTGAATTAAATGTAGAGAGCTTGTTCTAGCTTATTTGGTAGGTAGGGAATTAGGTAGAGAGTTTGTTCTACTTAACGACCAATTAAAGAAAGATTAGGGTAGTAGAGCTTATTATTATCTACAGTTGATAATTTCAATAGCAAATTGTTAATAATATTGATATGAAAATTACAACCCATTGTCTAGTAGTGGCTAACGAAACCCCAACCTATTTTAATCGCTTGTTGCTCGTTGATTTAACTTTCATTGCTTTGAATTTTAATTAGTTTTAATTTATACTATTTAGTTAATCAACTCAACTCCCCTCCCATCCCTAAACCATTTGTTGTTTACTTCTAGAGTTTACTTGTTGAGTTTTCGCTCTAAGTTAGCAAATTTTTAGTTAGTGAGTCGATAGTAAATTAATTAATCTTAATCCTCGTGGGATCGACTCTTACTCACTCTATACTCATTAAAAAATTATTGAACAGTAAGGTTTAAATTTGGTAGGCTACGACAACCAACCAACCACCTCTAAGTCTTCCCTCTTAGGGGTATTGCAAACGCCGACTTCTCCAGCTCTAGACTTCATCTGTTGTTTTCTTTTAGTGATATGGAACTGATCCAATCACTGAGTGTTAACTCCTTAAGTGCAATGCTCTGCTCATTGTTGTCAAATCTCCTTCTTATTAGCTTGTAGATGATGGGTCCCTGCCTGCTTACAACATGCATGCCTTGGAATACTCCCTCAAAAGTTCAAGTCAACAAGAGAGCTAGAGAAAGAATAAATGCATAAAGAAAAAATGGTCTACCTCATAATAAATTGAGAGAGGTATTTATAGCTGATGTCAGAGGGGCTAGTGCTCTGGTCTAATGATGGTGTATGTATCTTGATAGTTATCCATTGTAGAGTGTTTGGAGTTTATGGGCTTGGAATGTCTCTTATTGAACTTTTGTTGTAGTGGGTAACTTTCTTAGGCTTGAAGACTTCTTGGGCATTGTTAGTTTGGATGCTTTTCTTGGGCTCAAAATTTATTATAGTACATCACTATCCATAAATTCAGTTAGTTATTTTGTCAACAAGATCATCAAATAGTGCACTTTTTTTTTGTCCTTTGTAAAGAGGAATGCCCATGTAAGCGATAAGCAGCTCTTAGAAGTGAAATCCCGCAACCTGTTGATCATTTGGATTAAGCTGTAGACTTTTACCCGCCACAAAGAAAGATTTCTGAAATTAATCTGCTTGCCTAAAACAGATTCATTGAGCTTCAAAAAATCTATTAAACCCGTCGCTACTTTCTTTGTACCCCTCGTGAACACAACAACATCATTCGTGTAAGCAAAATGACTCACACCAAATCCGCTAGTTGATTTTTAAAATAAAGATTGTAATCCTCTTAAAAAGGAATTTTGCGGTAATAATAAAATAAACAGGAGAAAGTGGATCACCTTGTCTAAGGCTCTGAGTCGATTTGAAGAAACCCACTTATTCACTATTTACAAGTATGGAAAACCACTAATTTTCCATTGAATTTCATACATAATTAATCCACATCAAAGGATAACCAAACTTCTGTAATACCACATATATAAAAGGCAAATGAATTTTGTCGTAAGCTTTTGCCATGTCTAATTTAATAAGAATGTTACCACCAGAACCTTGATGATCAATTCAGTGAACCAATTCCAATGTTATCCACGAATTACAACCTTACAAAACTACTATGTGCAAGAGAAATGACTATAGACAAAACATCAGATAGTCCCTTAGCAAGAATAATAGTAATAATTTTATTACTAACATTACACACTTTTTGGCCTATAGTCGCTCCAGGATACTGGAGATTATACCTTTGGGATAAGCGAAATTGATGTCGCCATGTAGCATCTGGGCAAAGGAGTCCCATCAAAAAATTTCATAACAGCCACATATAGATCATCTTTAATAATGCCCCAACAATATTGATAGAAAAAGGATGAGAAACCATCTCGACTAGCTATACTATCCAAAATTAATGTTCCAGACAACCTCTTTAATTAATTCTATTGATGGTCGAACACAAAGCGCAACTCGTTGTTCATCAGTTAGCAAAGATGGAATATATTCAATCATATCAATTTGAAGATATGGATTTGGCCTAGCAAAAGTAGTCTGAAAGAATGAGACAGCAGACTGTTTTATTTCATTCATCCCATATAATCTTAGAGCCATTATCCATAATCTTATGAATGTGAGATTTACATGGTTTTTTCTTGACCCATGATTGAAATAACTTAGTATTCTTTTCCCCATGTTTCATCTAGTTGCAAGATGCCTTCTGACTCAAAAAATCTTCTTTAATAGCAAGAGCTCGAGCTAATTTTGCTGCACATTTATTCATCTCCATAAGTTTGTCATCAAAAGGATTAAATATCAAATAGGCATTCACTTGTTGTTGCATCAACTTCAGCTTTTTCCAGCCCTTTAAATACATCCCCAAACACCGACTTGTTCCACTCCTTGAGGCATGTCTTTAATTAACCAATTTCCTGTGAAATGGAACAGCCCACCACCAACAATAGGTTAATTCCAAGATTGACGGACCACATAAAGGAAAGAGTGATGATGTACCGACATATGCAGAAAACAAAATGAGGATGGGCCACCAGTTACATTATCTTGGATAGAAATCAAAAGAGGATCATGATCAAAACATTTCAATTTAGCCAAATGTATCACCCTGGATGAAGGAAAAAAAATTTGTCAATGCCGCTATCACAATCATTTGTTAGTCCAAGTAAATGGGCTTCCTTCAAAGCCAGGCTCCTGTAGTTCACAGTCCAGGAGCATCTCCCTAAAATCCTCCATAGATTTATTTTTAGGGAACCACCACATTTATGTTCACTTACATTCAAAGTCAATGCCAACAATCCAAGGAGATGAACCTAGCATAACAGCCCCAATTCCATCCCATAATTCACATCGTTTAATTCTTGTACATTTAGCATAGACCAAAGTATATAAAAAAGTTTTGCGAACAACGCACTTTCCAAACGTATATGCAAAATATGAACATTCAATTTTGATTTATAGAAAAACCAAGTCTGATTGTAATTCGCCACAACTCGTGAAATCCAAATTTACGTATCAACCTCCTATCAGGCTTAATTTTTGGTTCTAGCAAAACAAGTAACATTAATTTATCAAAACCGACTCACCAGTCTTTTGAAATTTCAAATTTCTAACCTCCTCCCAATCTGATTGTGAACCAGAATTAGGACGCTCCTCCTGTACTGGTGCGACCAGACCCTCATTAAGCAATGGAATCAAAGGAAGAAAAGGGACCAAAGTATCAGAATGAAAAATGTTAATGGAAGGCTCATTCCGCCCATCCCCAACTATTGCACCATGAAGTTGTTCATCCTCGTCAGGAGATGTGTTAACATTACACAAACCCAAAACCTCCTTAGTAGTTTGTTGGTCTGATTGAACATGTTGTTGGCCATGAGACAACATCTCATCAATTTTTTTCTAGCACTAGCAGAAGAGTTCTCACCAGGATTCATCACAGACTCGTTCGGCGGCCAGACCCTCCTGGAACTTGATGTTTTGAATTATCCGATCTTAAAATATCTGACGAATTTTCTTAAGATGAAGTAGGAACAGGAACATCCTTTCTAACTACCACTGTTACCGATGGAGACACTTGCTGCTATCAACATTATTTTGAATCACGTCCTTCCGCTTTTTCCTATTTAGTTTAAGGATTAATATCGATTTATCCTCTTTACTTGAGTATTATTTTATTTTTTTTATATTCTCAACTTTATCACTTACCTATTATTTTTTAAAAAAATATTTTAAAATATATTGGTAATAATATATTTGTATTTATGTTCTAATAATTTTTCAATTTAATTAATTAATACTTAATATTAAATTTATTTAAAATTTTATTATACTTAAATTTTAATAGATATTTTATAATATAATATAGTTTCTATTAAATTAGTATATAGTATGATATTTTTTATTACCTATTACGCTTTTACTTATGAATTTCTTACTAACTATAAATCTTAAAAAAATATTTTATTAAATACATAAAATATTAGCAATATTTTTAAAATGACTATGTTTTTAAATTTAGAAAAATATTCATTAAGTTATTTTAAATTTAACATAATTCATCAAGTTACGATAATTTGACTATTTATAACTTATTTAATAGTATTAAAGTAAACTTAAAAATAACTTTTTTGTATTTAACATTATTTCTATGAAATTTTGATAATTTCATTAATAATAAAAAAATATTACTTATATTTTACTTATTTAACAAAATATGATTTGAAAATATATCATACATATTTTATATTTATGATTAATAGTAAATTTATAAGTAAAATGTATTAGCTAATAAAAAAACCTCTACGATATAAGAATTTAATAGAAACTATGTTAATAAAAGATTAACCATTAAAATAAGCACAATAAAATATGAAATAAATTTAATATTAAGTATTAATTAATTAAGTTGAAATAATTATTAGTATTTAAATACAAGTGCATTAAATTTAGAATATTTTAAAGTAATGTTACTATAAGTAATAGATAAGAGCAATTTGATTATTTTTTCAAGAGTACATGGTGATAAAATTTAACATAATGAGAGTATGAGAGGGTAAATTGAGACAATTGAGAATACATGGGGTAAAGTGATACTCATCAAAAATAGAAAGGGGTAAAATAAAATTAATCGTTAATTTAATACACAAATCTTTTTACCGACCAATTTCCGTGGATAAGGCTTACTCCCATTTTCAAAACACTCATCCATACCATGACCAATATGCTTACCCATATAAGTTGGTATAATGGATTGCTCTAATAATAATAATACCATGCATCTTAACATGTAGTAAATATTTTTTTAATTGATGTAAGGATTATACTTGCATATATTTTTTAGTTGGAAATGTTCGCTCTTTTACCTATATCTAGGTTTTCATGACATGTTGTTAGACGCCACCCATAATTTGTGAGTTTTTAAAATTATGGGTTAATTTCAAAATGTTAATTAATCAAAATATTTAATTTTTCAATTATGTCACAACAACAGTTGTGAGCCCACTACCAACTTATGGATGAACCAATGGGTCACAGACTAACTTAAACAAGTCTATTTTTTGCCTAATAAATAATAAAAAAGATGGATTAAATTAATTAATAAAAACACAATTAATTCAAGTGTTGAATTAATTCAATTAATCGATTGTATCAATTAATTGACCTAATTGGAATAAGTAGCCCAAATTAAAATAAATAAATAATTATGGATCAAATAATTTTATTGGGCCTATCTAATTCATTCATGTGATGAATTTAATTTAATTGATTGAATCAACTATATTGGATTTAATTAATTAATTAGATCTAAATACATTGGGTGTGGGGTTGATGGAGATCAAGCCCAATTATGAATTGAATTAGAAATCCACATCCTAGAAGAATTAGGTTTAGGTCTTCATATTCGTCGTGAAGACTTACCATGTTAAGATGCATGTAATTAGATAAAGAAATAATCCATGTGATGGAATTAAGGGGTGCTACATAAGCACCTCATAAGTGGGTGGCCAACATGCATTTTAATTATTAGAGGAGTCTATTATGTCAATTTATAAATTATTTTAATTTTTTTTTTACAATTAATATGGGATATAATAATAACTCCTCCATTGCAACATTTGATCTTTTATTTGCATTTTGTATTCCTTTCGAGTGCACAAACCATTTGTTGCACTATAGGCCCACGAAATAGATGTCCACAAGTGAAGCTAAGTGTAATGAATTCTATTAGCAATTATTTCACATTAGTTTTCACTTTACAAAAAATATTAATTTAAATTATCATATAAGTCCATGATGCCAACTTAAAAATTATTCCAATTTTCCTCTCATAATCAATGTGGAATTTAATAATTAATTTAAAAAATATTTATTAACTATAAATTATCAACAGTTATTAATTTATTGGGAAGTATGTTAATTTGATTATTATCTCAGCACGTATAAAAATAGTAACATAAAAAAAATAATAGACAACATTAGGCTAGAAGATTAGGAAATTAAAATTTGTTGTAAACGAGATAATAAATTTTAATTATTATTGAAATGGGAAAGTAAAGTTATGTGACATATATATGGCTAGTCACCCTAAATCAAACCATTTATTCTGATATATTTTATATACATTTAAAATTATTTTATTATAAAAATTAAAATTAAATACAAATTATTTGGTTCGTGATGAATTCTTTTATTTTATTATATTCTTTTTTATCCTTTTATATTAAGATCGAAAATTAGAACTAATCATGACTTTAATAAATCAATATGAAATTCAACGGCTCTTTTAACCAGATTTCATTTATTATTGCTCTTTTGATTTTGCTTTTGGCTTTTCTGCCATTTTTTTTTTTGATCGATAATTTCTGCCATTTTCTTTCTTTGGTCTTCAGCTTGCTTCAAGCTTTTTAAATAGAACTTAATATTTGATTTTGACTTAAAAAAACTTCTAAATTTGACTTTTAGTAACAAACTAATTAACATTACCACTTTGTTAACCAAGATTCATAGCATCACTATGCAACATGTTGGGAAATTATGAAAATTTTTGATAAATCAGATTAGTGAGAACGAAAATAACACACACAAATTTGATAACGGAGTTCGGCCAATAATGCCTACGTCTTCGGACCTACTGTAAATCGTTTTACTAAAGGAATAAAAATACAAGTGTTTATAACACTTACAACTCACAATCCACACAATAATTTTTTCTTCACAAAATTCTTTCACAAGCTTTCTCTTAAACTTTTCTCTCTAACGCTCTCTAATTCTCTAATTTTGGGATGAATTACAAATGAGAGTTAAGGGGGTTTATATAGGCTTCAAAAATATGGATTGGTGGAATTTAGGCAAAAAATTAGGTTAAACACCTTAATTAACAATTGTCTAATATTAGGCACCCTTCAATTTTGACCAAAAATATTTGGCCATTTTCTTGAAAATCTCCCACTTGAAGACTGATTTCAATCTATTTTCACATCTCGATCTATGCAGCAAATTTTGCAGTCTTGTTACTCTTGCAGGCTAACTGAAGTTCAACACAACTTCAGTTTGTGGATAACCACCGTCTTTGTCAACTTATCTGCTGGATTCTTACTTTCTTGGATCTTCTCTAGTATGAGCATCTCATCTTCCAATAAAGATCTGATAAAGTGATAATGAAGTCCAATATGCTTGGTTCTGGAATGAAATGTTGAATTCTTCACTAAGTGTATCGCACTCTGACTATCACTGTGCAAAATATTCTTCTCTTGCTTAAATCTCAACTCAGTTAACAAACCTTGAAGCTATATCATCTCTTTACTGGCTTCAGTCACTGCTACATACTCAACTTTTGTAGTGGATAGAGTGATAATCTTTTGTAACTACGACATCCAACTAACCACTATAATTCCAACAGTGAATATATAACCAGTGGTGCTTTTTTGGTGATTGACTTACCTCGAAAGTCTGCATCTACGTAGTCTTGTATTTTTAACTCTCCTTTTCCAAGTATAAATATTTTTCTACAGTGCCTCGTAAATACCTCAAAATTCACTTGACTGCTTACCAATGAGCTTTTCCGAAATTTGACATAAACCTGCTAACAACTCTCACTGTACGGCCAATGTCTGGTCTCGTGTAGACCATTGCATGCATCAAACTTCCAATGGCTGAGACATAAGGAACCTTAGCCATGAATTCTCTATTTTCCTCCGTCTGAGGGGACTATTTCTTAGATAGGCGAAAGTAACTAGCCAAGGGTGTGCTGACTAGCTTGGCGTCGCCTATGTTGAATCCCTACAAAACACGATTGATGTACTCTACTTGAGATAACTGCAACAACCCTCTCTACTTATCTCTTATGATTTGCATTCCAAGAATCTTTTTTGCTGGACTCAAGTCCTTCACGTTAAACTCCTTTGACAATTGCTGCTTCAACTTTCTGATATCATCCATATTTGAACCTACTATTAACATATCATTGACATAAAAGAGTAAAATGATATAACTAGACTTGTATCTCTTGAAGTAGCAATAGTGGTCGGCGTTGCACTTCTGGAAACCTTTCCTGTGCATGAAACCATTAAATTTCCTGTACCATTGCCTTGGGGCTTATTTCAAGCCATATAAGCTCTTCTTAAGTTTGCACACCATGTTCTCCTTTCTGTTTCTAAGAAACTTTCTGGCTGGTACATATATATCTCTTTATCTAAGTCTTCGTGAAGGAATGCAGTCTTTATATCCAACTGTTCAAGATGAAGATTTTCACTGGCAATAATACTCAATACTGTTCTGATGGTATTGAGTTTCACAACGGGAGCAAAAATGTCGGTGTAGTCAACTCCTTTCTTCTGTTGGAATCCTTTGACAGCTAGTTGAGCTTTGTATCTTTAGAACCATCATGCTCCTCTTTCACCTGGTACACCCATTTGTTGTGAAGTGCCTTCTCCCCATGGGTAGTTCAACTAGTTCCCATGTCTAGTTGGAGATTAGATATTTCATCTCTTCTTTCATGGCAAGCTCCCACTTGTTGGCATCTTTAGTCTGACAAGTTTCATCGTAGCATTCAGGCTCTCCTCCATCAGTCAACAAGAGATAGTTCATGTATCTTTTGTTAGACATATGAGGTCGAGAAGACCTTCTCAATACATGAGCTGGAGTAGGAGGTTGCGGTGTGTTGGACTGCTGTGCACTGTTCTGTCCAACGATTTTCTCTAGTTGAGCACTTGCTACAATTGGCTCTGTCATGGGACTATCTAGGACATCATCAACATTTTTATATGTAAATATTGGCTCACTCTGCACTGAGTTGTTGGAGTTTATTTTATGCATGTCCTTGTACATCACCCTTTCATTGAAAATCACATTTCTGCTACGGATCACCTTCTTATGTTCATCATCCCAAATGCGGTAGCCAAACTCATCATCGCCATAGCCGATGAAGGTGCATTTTTTTGATTTGGGATCAAGCTTATTCCTGTCTTGATCACTAATATGCACATATGCTACACAACCGAAAACTTTTAGATGTGATAGTTTTACCTTTTTTCTGCTCCATACCTCCTATGGTATTTTGTGCTTCAATGGAGCCGATGGGCCTTAGTTGATCAAGTAAGTTGCTGTGTTGACTGCTTCGATAAACCTAGCTGTATACGAATGCTTCTAGCTCTTTCTGTCAATGTTCGGTTCATATGCTCAGCTACACCATTATGTTGAGGTATACCCAGCACGGTTCTCTTCATTTTGATCCCGTACTCATAGCAGAACTTCTTGAATTTGGTATCTTTATATTCACCACCATTGTCGGTTCTGAACTTTTTAATCTTGAGACATGTATCATTTTCAACCATAGCTTTCCATTTCCTAAAAACCTCAAAAACTTCAGACTTCTGCTTTAGAAAGTAAATCCATACCTTCCGAGAGTGATCATCAATGAAAGAGAAGAAGTAGTATTTTCCACCAATGGATGAGACGATTACTGGTTCTCAAATATTAGAGTGAACGAGCTCTAGCGTTTCCTCCTTTGGGGTTTTGCCACTTATTTGAAAGCTAACCCTCTTCTACTTTCCAAGTATGCAATCTTCGCATATGTCTATCTCAAGTGACTGTAGACCTAGAAGTTTCCCCTTTGAGTGCATAATTTTCATTCCCTTTTTACTCATATGGCCTAGCCTCTAGTGCCACAGATTTGGAGTTTAATTGTCTGTTGCAACTGCAATCGAACAACGTGTTTCTACTGTCATGTAAAGAGTGCCACTCTTCTTACCTCGAGCAACCGTCATTGCGCCATTTGAAATCTTTCAATCATCACCATGGAATATAGTAATGTAGTTTTCGCTAGCCAACTACCCTATTGAGATTAAGGTCTTTCTCAGGTTAGAGATATGTCTGATATCCTTCACCTCCCAAACAGGCCCGTTCAACTTAATCTTTACTACACCTTTACCAACAATAGCACATGGTTGATCATCACTAAGATATACTTTTCCAAGGTTTTTGGGGACATAACTCTCAAAGAATTCTTTCTGTGAAGTAGCATGGAACGATGCTCCAGAGTCTAATACCCAAGACTCTTTCTTACTCTCTAAAGAGCATATCAATACATCATATCCTCCTGAGGTGGAAGTAACATTTGCCTCTGCATTCACCTCTTGGTCCTTTGGTGCATTTTTGCACTAATTTTTGTAGTGCCCAATCTTCCCGCAGTTCCAACACTCAATGATTTTCAAGTTATGAGAATTATTGGGATTCCTGAATTTGGACTCCTGTCATTTGATCTATCTCGGTAGTTCGATCTGCCACGTCTATTCCATCTGGTTGAATTTCTTCATCTTGACTCTGTATGCAAAACTGAAGAGTTTGATGATTCACCCGACTCTCTTCGTTGGATCTTTTCATTGAGAACCAGATCACGAAGATCGTCAAATTCAACTTATTGCTTCCCGACGAGCTACTCACAGCCGTGACAGTAGCATTCCAGCTTTTTGGTAGAGAAGACAAAAGTATCAATGCTCGTACTTCTTCATCGAATTCAGTTCTAACTGAACTCCATTGGGTTGTGACTGTGTTAAGTTCATTGAGATGTTGAGCTACCGATACATCTTTCGTCATTCGCAAATTGAACAAACGCCTTATCAAGGAACTTTATTTGAGGCCAATGGCTTCTCGTACATACTATATAGAGCCGCCATAAGACTTGACGTGGTCTTTTCCTTTATTATGTTTAAAGCAACATTGTGGGATAACGTCAATCGGATAACCTAAGGGCTTGTCTATCGAGAAGATTCCAGTCTTCTTCCTTCATTGCCTCTGGCTTCTTCCCTGAGAGAGGTTGATATAGATTTCTTTGATACAAATAATCCTCTATCTGCATTTTTCAGAACCCAAAATATGCGCCATTGAATTTCTCGAGTTTCATCTTCCCTTTATCTGTGGCCATCGTTCTTACTCAAATCTAACTTCCTCCGGATTGTTTCTGACTATTCTTGGAGTTCTGATACCAGTTGTTGGGAAATTATAAAAATTTTCGATAAATCAGATTAGTGAGAATGAAAATAATACACACAAATTTGATAACGGAGTTCGGCCAATAATGCCTACGTCTTCGAACCTACTATAATCGTTTTACTAAAGGAAAAAAAATACAAGTGTTTACAACACTTACAACTCACAACCCACATAAGAATTTTTCTTCACAAAATTCTTTTACAAGCTTTCTCTTAAACTTTTCTCTCAAACTCTATCTAATTCTCTAATTTTGGGATGCACTACAAATGAGAGTTAAAGGGATTTATATAGGCTTCAAAAATATGAATTGGTGGAATTTAGGTAAGAAATTAGATTAAACACCTTAATTGACAATTGTCTAATATTAGGCACTTTGATTTTTTATCAAAATGTTTGGCCATTTTCTTGACACATCTCTCCATCTATATCTTGTATCTTTTTCCCTTTTTCAATTTTTTTTTCACGTGGATGTGTATAATTCTACTTAGATTTAGGATGAACCAATATCCCTTATTTCCCAAGATCTAAAATTTGTTGATTAGAATTTTTTCTCTTCTCCAATGATAATATTTGGCCAACTTTAGAGTAATAATATTTTATAATTCACTGTTTTTAAATTTGATATAAACTTGTACCACCCCTATTAAGTAAAATATAATTTGCCTAATATTCACTTTATTTCATGCAATATATATTCTTTGTTAATTTTTAGAAATCAATATTGGTATATAAGATTCCTGACCAAATATATTTTCTTTAAATTAGTAGTACTTCTATTAAATAGTAATAGAGAAAATTCAACAAGCCCTTTTCACCTAATTTTTTTCTTTTCTGAAAAAACAGTGTATTTTAAGTTATTTCTAAGTGAGATAACAAATGATATTTAATATAGCTAACTAGCATGTATTAATATAAATTATAATAGTAATTAAAGATGATTTTTTAATTACTATAATAATCAGTTTCATTTTTATTTGTTATCTATTATGAAGAATTTTATCATATAAATGAAAATTAATTAATATATAAATAATTATACTTATGGATTATGATTTTTGCTACTTTTTATACTTTGTGGTTTAATCATTTTAAATGAAAAGGGCAGCTACAGTTGACTTTCCTGCCTTGTTTGACGGATTAAAATGAAATTAGGATTGAAATGCAACATAAACTATATTTTGTTCACTTTATCCATATAGCATATGCAATGCACATTACAAATTTTCCATCAAGAAAGCGTATTTGATCGAACTAAAGTAGAACAAAAGTTAAATTTTTAGAGCTAACAATATTGAAAAAAAAAATATTTTATCATCCAAACTATACATCTTTTTACTAATTTTTTTTATACACCATCTAAAACCCATTGTCATGAGAATACTCCGTTGAAATTTCATTACTTGGACGACATGTGATTTTGAAAGACAAAATCATCAAATCATTTAAAGTTATTGCACTTTGCCACCTAAATTTTGAATGTTTTATTTTGTCAGCCCACTTTAAATAATTTTTAAAAAAATATGTAAGTTCATGTACTTCTTCTTTTTTATTTATCATTTACAAATTAAATTTAATTACTAGTTATTTTAATTTAAAACATATTATCATTGAAATTAATTCTTTTGTTTATCCTATTCAACTTCCTTTTTGAATTATAAATTCTATTATGTAATTTATTTTATTAAATTTCAAATTAAAATAATTATAATTATAAATTAGCAAAATTCTATACAATATGGAGCAACAATAAAATCTTAAATGTAGAAATAATCAATTGCATTAAAATCGTAATACTTTTATCTTTTATTTATTTATTTTTACCTTGCATTTGGACTAATTTATTTTGAAAATGCAATCTAATATATTCAAAAAAATTATATTGGTATATATATGTAATTTTATCCACCTCAAAATTGACAAGTAACTGTTTATGTTTTTTGTTATTTTTCAATCTATAATTATAATTTCTTTTAGTTTAAAATCTTACATAATAATAGAACCTTTTTAAAATGTATATTTTAAAAGATAATATCACATAAATATATATAAATTAAAAATAAATTAAAAATTAAATGGGGTGGGGTGGGATTGAAAATAAAAAATCAAAACCCGCCCCAAATGTGTTTATATTTTTAAAACCCGCCTCAGGTGAGACGGGTTTGAGTTTGTACATATCCTATTGTCATCCCTATATTTATTATTTTTAAGTTTTTGCTTTGTATTGCTTTTGTCTCTAATGTTAAATTCTAATTCTATCTGGTAAAATATATTTTATCATTCGAACTATGCGCATTTTTATATATAACTAACTAATTTTTTTTCCGTTATACTTTACCCCAAAATTACACGACTTTGACACTTTACCATCTAAAATCCACTACCGATAGAATATTTTATCAAAATTAGTTCACATGTGCGGTACATGTGATTTTAAAGAGTAAAATTATCAAATCATTTAAAGTTATCACACTTTGTCATCCAAATTTTACACGATTTCTCATTTTTCTACCTTACTTTAGAAAATAAAATAAAAAATTATGTACGTACATGTAATTTATCGTTGAGATTGAGCAGGAAATTTATCTTTTTTATGAGTACGCAAAGAAGCTGTCAGTGTTGAAAGTGTGCTTCTGATCTCATTGATAGCTTGTGAAGTCTGATTATTGATATTTGTTTGTTCATGCATAAATGCTTGCAAAGTCTCCTCAATGGATTTTGTATGTGGAGTTGGATAAGAATGAAAGTTTGGTGGTTTTTGTGAATGCAGTGGTTGGACACAGTTATCATCTCCCCAACTGAAATTGGGATAATTTCTCCATTGTAGATTGTAAGTTTTAGAATATGGAGAATGAAAAGGTTTTTTTGAATGTGTTCATGAAATTTGCTTGTACTGGAATGTTTGGACATTCATTGTTGGAGTGCCCCAAAAGTTCACAATTACTACAAACTTCTTCCTCTTGCACATATTTGATTTTCTTTACTTTTTTAAGTTTCATGGCTTCAACTTTTCTTGTTAAACTAGCAAGTCTAGCATTTAGATCATCTTCTTGGCTAAGATAATATTTTCCTTTATTACTATTAGCAAGATTTGATCTAATAGAACCTTCGAAAGAATTAACAATATGCCATGATTGAGAGTTTTCTGCCAAATAATCTAGATATTCTAGGGCTTCATCAAGTTCTTTATCAAGAAACTCACCATTACACATTATTTCAACAAATTATTTTATTTCAGGAGCTAAACCTTCATAAAAGAAACTAATTAAGTGCCATTTTTCAAAACTATGATGTGGGCATGAATTCAACAAATCTTTAAATCTTTCTCAATATTGAAAGAAAGCTTCATTTGAATTTTGAGAAAAATTTTAAATTTGTCTTTTCAAAGCATTAGTTTTATGAGTTGGAAAGAATTTTTTCAAAAATTCAGCTTGCATTTCTTGCCAAGTGCCAATTGACCTAGGTTTTAAAGAATTAAGCCAATTTTTTGCTTTATCTTTTAAAGAAAAATGAAATAATTTGAGTTTAACAATCTCATTTGTGCAAGTTTGATCATAAAAAATGGCACATACTTTATCAAATTCTTTTAAATGCAAGTAAGGGCTTTCAGAATCTAAACCATGAAAATTAGAAAGTAAAGGAATCATACCTGACTTGAATCAAAAGTTATTTGCATTCAGAGGAAAAATAAAATAAAAAGGAGAAGAATTTCGAGAAGGTTGCAAGTAATAATGCATGGTACACACCTGTTGATTCTCATTTTTATCATGGACACTTTCATTTTCAGCCATGGTGGAAGTGTGTGTAGATGATTCAAATAAATTTCCAAACAAAGTTTTAGAATTATTTCTAACTAAACGTCGAGAATTATGACTACGATACCATATAACCATATATCCATGAAGAAAATAAACAAACTATATTTACAAATAAAAAATATTAACAAACCTGAATACTTACCTTGCCTTCCCCGACAACGGCGCCAAAAACTTGCTACAACTTTAAGGTTGCAAACTCAAGTACAGGTTGTATTAAGTAATAAATTTTTTGTGAGTCCGAGGTCGATCCACAGAGAAGTTGTTTGAAGAATTCAAGTTTATATTTCTAAAAAGATGGAGTTTATGTGAATCAAAATATATGAACAATTAATGTATGTTGTAACTAAAGAAAAATTGAAGTAATAAAAGTATTGAGGATTAGGGATCTACTCTGTTTTGCATAGAGAAATGGTTATTTATTTATTTTACCTCGATTAATTGCCACAATTAGAATCCATATATAATGAAGGTTCCAATGAGAAGATATTATTAAATAACTTATGCAATAAGATAATCATGATGTTGTCTTACTATTGCAAATTATCTCTTAACGACAACACTTATTTATGGGATCAAGTATTTATGCACACCTTCGTCAACAACAAATCAAGGTTTCACATTAGCAGTCGGTGGGGTAAAACCGTATAATAAGCTAAATGAACCCAATTATTTATTGTGTCATTGGAGATACATAAATCAAGAATCACCACAAAATAAGTAGGGTTTAGATTAAAAATAAAAATAATAATACAACATACTTAAACATTTTCTACCCTTATAACCATTCCTCTTTCTCCATCAAGAGATTTACTCTTTTTCCTTAGCAAAATAAAATTTAGAAAGATATAATAAAAATAGCAAAGATTAATAATATAAGAGAAACTAGATAATGCATTTCTATTACTACTAGAAAACTTACAATAGTAGAAAATATACAAACTGGATAACTTAGCCTAAATAAACCTTCTACCCCCTTCTCTTACAAGCTTAATACATGACCTATTTATAGTACTTGGAGTAAGCTAGAGACCAAATAAATAATGGAGGGGTTAATCAAGTGGTATGCTAGTTGACAAGAGTTGGTAAGTTGTTATACCAATTTCTCATCCACTGAACTACACCACTATATATATAATATAATTTGACATGATAGAACTTATGTGCATGCATGAGATGTTTTTTTTGTAACACTTTAAGAAAAGATAAATTACTTCTTACATGCACAACCCTGTTTAAAATACTTTCTCACACATATTATGTATATAGCAGGATCAGTATTTATATAAAAGCACAACACCCACAACGACCACAATATTTACATACTTATTTATAGTAAAGTTTTAAAAGCGAAATATAGTACCAGTCTAAAAATATAATACAACAGACTCAAAATATAACAAGCCAACAAAATAGCTTAATAGGTCGTCGTCCATGTACACACTCCCTCAAACACCTGTAGGAGCTCCAACAGCCGCTCAGCCAATAAAAGATGCTTAAAGCATCATCGTACTCACCTACAATGCATAAACTATATGAGCTAATGCTCATCAAGTAAAGATTATGTATGTCAAAGAATAATCCACAATATCAAGTCATGCATCTCAAAATGCTATACCCACAATGCAATTTTATGCATCAAATATATTTCTCTAAAAATCATTTCTTTTTTGGGTCCCTGACCAACGCTACTATCCCATGCACCCAAAAAGAGCTCTGTACACCGCCATAATCCAATGACAATAATCATATAAGCATGCAAATCCATGCATACTCATACGTATGCAAATTCATGCACACAAATCTGCAAATCCATGCATGCTTCGGTGCACTAGTAGTGGTCAGCAAAATATTTTTCTTTCTCAAAATCATGTCGTGCAATGCAAGATTTATCACAATGCTCGTATATGATGCATGCTCATGCCAATAACAATGCCCATGTATGTATGCTCAATGGAGAGCCCTTTACAATGCACATATAATTTATGATATTACATATAATTCACACATCTACTATGTCTATGCATTGTAGTTGCAAATGAATCTTTACTTACCTTTCACTTGGTTGGTGATTTAGTATAGATTTGTTTAGTATTTTTCTCCAACCTTATATGTAAAATCGCCTGTAATATTACCCAACATCAAGCACCATTTCTAATTTGGCAAGTTGAAAGCACAAAATCTCATACTAAGACCTTAAACGCTAAGCTATCTAGGTAACAATCAGGCTTTCATAAACTAGAACCCAATATAGTCCTCAAATACCTTATTTCTCATCTTAAATACATGTAAACATTATGTAATTGAAGTATTATCACTGTAATAGCATGTACCTAATTGTTAGAACTAATGCAACATGTTTAGGTTGAAACATACTAAGTTATTAAATGGGACAGATTTTCACCTCTAATTTTCTTGCTGCCACATTAGGTTTCATAGACATTTTGATATCCTTATGAATATTTATTCACTCTAAAAATTTTACCACACTTAGATAACATGTAGAACAATATAACTATGCCATAAGGTTTCCAAAACACATGGGTCTATGTCCTATAATTCAGTCCCCTTCACAGCACACCAAAACAAATATTCTTAGTTTGGCAATTTTGAGTGTTTTCTTTAATATCATCCCCAATTTCAATTTCTAACCGATGAAAATTTATTCCAAAACTCTTAACACATATATAAACATGTACATGATGATAATTACAGGTTTTATTCAACAAACCATACACTTTTGAAGTCTAAAACACAAGAAAACAGCAAGGTGACAGTTTCTAACATAAGTGTTTTCTATCAAATATTTCCAACCACAAACCATTTCTTTATGCATCAAAGCCAATCTAATAATATTCTAACACATTTATAAATAATATTCAAAGCTTAATAAGCCAATAAACCTCAAAATAAATCTGAAAGTCATGCCAAACCCGTAGGTTAAGCTCACCTTGCACAATTTTCTACTTGAACTTGGTTATTTCTCATTTCCTTTGCTTGTTTTGCCTCCTTTTTTGGTTGGAATCACTTTGGACCTATTTAGAGAGCTTTTTACATGTATTTAGAAGCTTAAATGGTTCAGAAGAAGGTTCAATTCATGACTGTTAGCTTAAGAGTGAAGAATAGGTTGAGGTGCTAGCTTGATAAGTCTAAACATGAGGTGGCATAAACTTGAGGTGGCATGTAATGGTATATCTGATTTTCTCCCTTATCTTGTTGCCCTAATCTTGTGTGTCTCACATATTCTTATTTGGTTGCAACATATCTTCGTTACCATTCATTCCCTTAGCTAATTCTTATGTCCGTTCATTAGGTTTTTCACCCGAAAAATCATTGGTTCTTGCTCGATTGATAAGTTTGTGCACGATAGTGTTACAAACCTATGAACCTAGTCATATAACATTTAAATTATAGTATTGTATGTCTAGTTGTCCCAAGTGTATGATTTAAATATACATATAATATTAAAATTTATCATCGAGCTGACTTACTTTCTATAATCTTTTCGGTGATACCTTTCGAACTCCTAAGGTTACCACGTGTAACCTAGCACTATTCACTATATTGATACCTAAATTTATTCTTATCTCAATAAAAAATCAACCACTTAGGTTAGAGGATTCAATAATCAATACCGTACGAGAGCTTCAAAATTAAGTTTAATGATTAATAATGCTTTATAAAATAAAATGAATTATATGATGTCATATCAATGCAAATAGCACGCAATTAATATGTAATGCATGAATCATATTTGGCCATATGAGCAGTAAGAGGCTCGAGTATCACATCCTCCCCTTTTTATAAAAATTTCGTCCCCAAAATTTCACTTACCGAAAAAGTTCAGGATACTTAGTTCTTATTTCGTCCTTCTTTTCCCAAGTGGCCTCTTCTACCAATTAGTTTCTCCATAACACTTTAACCAATGGAATCTATTTATTTCTTAGCTGCTTCACTTCTCGTAACAAAATCTGTACAGGCTTTTCTTCATAGCTCAAATCTACATTTAATTCCACTAGTTCATTCTTCAAAATGTGAGAGGGATTAGCAATATATTTCCTCAGCATAGACACATGAAATACATTGTGTATTTGGGACATAGATGTTGGCAGATCCAGTCTGTAAGAAACATCACCAATTCTTTTAATCATCGAGAATGGGCCAATGTATTTGGAACTCAATTTTTCTTTATTCCCAAACTGCATGATGCCCTTCATTGGTGCTACTTTCAAAAACACCTGATCTCCTATCGCAAACTCCAACGTCCTTCTTCGTCGATCTGCATAACTTTTCTGCCGATTTTGGGCAGTTTGCATTCTTTGTCGAATCTGTATCACAACTTCTGTCATTTCTCGAATCATATCTAGGCCTAAAAGTTTTTTCTCACCAACTTCATTACAGTGTATCGGAGACCTACACTTTTTACCATACAATGTTTCGTAGGGAGCCATTCCAATACTAATCTGATAGTTGTTGTTGTATGCAAACTCCACAAAAGGTAGGAATTTACACCACTAAATTTTGCATTTTAGATTAACAAAGCTTCACCATTTTGACTTTCAAAATAAATAAATACATCAAGTAATTAAAACAATTACATTAACATATAAAGAAATAGCCATTTAATCTTATTCACCTCAAATATTTTAAGTAGTGTGCCACCATCCAAGTAATAATGAAATTTATTTACCCCGGGCACAAATCAACTGGTGGATCAATCAACATGTTTCTCGCTTCCAGCGGCAGGGTGGGGTTCGAATCCTAGTGGGAACCTGCGGCTGAATTTCGGTATGGAGCAATCACTGTACTGCTAGTGAGACCCTGCGGCCGGAGTTTGGTATGGAACAATCACTTTGGAGGCGGCTCCTTGTGCGCAAAAGTGTACAGTCATGGGGAACCTGTGATCTAGTTAAAACATATCCCGCGATTTACCTCCTTCTAGGTGGTTGGGTAGGTGGTTAGGAGGTCCAATACTGACTGGTGTACGCCAGGAATCTGGGTATCAAAAAATAAAAAATAAAAAATAATAAAAAAATAAAAAAAATAAAAAAAATAATGAAATTCATTTGTAACACTACTACATCCACGGCCCACCCCACGCCCCAACCCAAAAAAACAAATAAAAAAAAATGAATTAATCTATAATAGACAGTTATTTTGACACTGAATTATTCAAAGCTTTCAAGTTACGATCCTTTATTTTCCTTTGCCGATGTATAATATAAAACCACCGTCACCGTTGTTCGGCGCCAAATCAAATTCTCTCTCTCTCTCTCTCTCTCTCGATAAAATTCAACACAAAAATGGTGGAAATTAACTGAAAAAGCTTCCGAAAGAAGGGAAGCAAAAATCAAGAAGCGAAAATGGGGAGTTCTCAGCCCCAAGTATTTAGCGTTCGAATAGTGTCAATCGACTACTACATGGCGCCTCCTATTCCTGGCCTTGACATTTCTTACAGCACTTTCCATGGTAAAGTCTCTAGTATTTTTCGTTTTTATTGTCTGACATAATTCTGAAAATCCGGGTTTTTCTTTTTCTTTTTGGCTTTTCAATTGAAGGCCCTCTGCCTCTCGATGCTGTGCCCCTTTTCTTTCCGTCTGTTTTTCTTTTTGAATTGTTCAGTAGTTTGAGGTTGTGTGAAATTACTATATTCAGGTGGGAAGGTGAACGAGGTTCCAGTGATAAGAATATACGGGTCAACTCCGGCTGGTCAGAAAACTTGTTTGCACATTCATCGAGTATGGCCTTTTGCTGCTCAAACGTTTGGTTGTTTGATTCTTTTTTTTTTTTCCTTTTTCTGTTAATACGTAAGTCCATAAGCATGCACTTGAAATTTTTCGAAAGTATGTGAAATGTTAGATTGTAGATTTGATTTTACTTTTGTCGACATTTGGAGGAGTTGAAGAAAAATGAAATGGATAATAGTTTGAACTGGCATTTAGGATTTTAAAGTAGTCTAAGTTCTCTCTTTCATGATAAGAGTGTTTTTTCTTGCTATTCATATACCAAGAATGTCATTGTTATCAATGTGGATGACAAAGCACATTGGTTAAACAATTTGGTGCTAATAGATTCATCAGTTGGTGCATTGACATATATAAGGATGTCAAAGGAGTTTAAAGGTGTTCATCTTGTGTGATAAAGCCGACAAAGTATGTTCTGGTCCTCTGGTGATATTCTGGGGAGATACTGAAGCATGTTGTGTGGGATGAAGCTCCAATACCCTGATTTGTTGTCTTTGGTTATACTGGTGGGAAGTGTCACCATGATACTTTGGTGATGGTTCTTTATAAGAATCAAATTATTCACCTTGTAAGGCTTTTAGTGGGGCAGGATTCTTACTCATTGGCTCTAGTTGATGCTCTGCAGCTGTTCAAGTGGGGTGCTATATCTTTGTTTGAAAAATAATTTGTTGTTTGGAACCCTGCAGTGGAAAAACATCTGCGAAAAGATTGGCAGCATATGGGATAGAGTATATCTGTGTAAAGGACTGAAATGTCACTAGTCTAAAGTGCATCATCCAACTTCACCTAAAGCTAATGCCACCTTTCGCCAATCCAGGTTTCTGCAAAAATATCTAAACAGCTGCAAAGGAACTTTTCTGGGATGAGAATGGAGTTGTTAAAAGATTTTTATCGTTGACAGAGAGGGAGCGATGACCCTTGTGTGTTCTTTTATTTTTTGTTTTTTTGTTTTTCTGTTTGTTTTTTTTTTTCTTTTTTATAATTTGTAACTCAGCCTTGATTAGGAATGAACTTGGAGATATACTACTCATTGGATTTTATCATTATGACAGTCCTAATTGGAAGTATGGAAGTGTTTTTGGAGATTGACAGTCTGAGAAGCCTCATTGTGTCGAATGATTTAATTTCTTGGATAGTTATAATGAATATCTGGAGGAAACTCTCCACATATTGTTGTGTTTTTGGAGGTGGGGAATCACAATAGGTGAGATTTTAGTTTGTGTGGCAAGATGATGTTGAGAGGAAACTTATTTTGATTATATGATATCATTAGAAGGAAGCTGGTGTTGCAGAAATGGGTGAGTCATGAAGGGATGTGGGGCTGTTATATTCTATTTTTATGTGGTATTGATGAGATTACAGTTTTCCGGAGCAACTTCTGAGATTTCATGAGAGGAAGTCTAGTGAAGGGAGAAGACAGCTGGTCTGCTAGAAACTTTAATCTGATACTTTTTCTGTAGAATCTGATAACAATATTGTTTGAGTTCCGTTCTGTGCACAAGATTTACAGAAGCACGGTTATTGTGAAGTTTGCCTTTTTTATGTGGACAACAGCCACATAAGCTATTACTAGTGATCATCCTAAGAAGAGGGCAATATCTACGCTTGGTTTTTTTATGTGGAAGAAGGCTGGGGTTCAGGAAAGCATTGAAGATGTTGATCATTTATTATAACATTTTTTTATATAGCTCAGGAGGCATGGAGTCTGATATTCATTCTTTCTGGAATTAAATAGGCCATGCTGTGCATTGTGCAGGACTTGCACTTTTGCTAGAGCTTAGTCAAGAAGTAGAGCTTGGATTGTGGCACTGTGGTGTCATTATCAGTGGTGTGGAGAGAGAAACAGAAGTGCATTTGGGGTGGAGAAAGGAGTTTGAAGAGTTCATGGAATTTCCATTTATTCTTTCTCACTTGTTTTTTGGAATATATATGTAATACTCAAATTGCATCATTTATATGTTCTTATGTGTTTTTTATAACTTACCAAAAACATGTGTTTGAAGTCAGCTTTGAAAGTGGTTTCTATGTACCTGCGGATTCTGGTAGTTTAAAGGCATAGTTCTTGAGAGTTGAGACTTGTGATTCTGTGAAGTTGTCTCATTGGGAAAGAACTTTAAAAAGTTCCATTACATGATTTGAGTGGTTTTCAACAAGGACACTTCTAAATAAGGAACATGGTCATGGTGCTGGCTGTACCCTTAATTGATTGAGCTTTGTTTTGGTTGAGGTCATTGATTTGAGCTTCTTTACAGAAGCTTGGTGTCAGTTCGTTCTTTATAGATTTAAGGTCTTACAAGTTAATGGAAAGATGGATATAAAATTTCCTTAATGAAGAATTCTAACGTCTATTTCTCAGATAATTGAAGAATATTTATAGTGAAATTTTCATGGTTTGTGACTTGGGAAATGAGATACATCGGGGATGCTGATTTTGAGAATTAGTTAATATTTCAAACCAAGGAGAATAACTTTTGTAGAGACTTTAATTGTCATTTGAGTTGACATAAGAGCGACACCATGCCCATAAGTTCCACTTTTAAGTGTTTATAATTCACTATCACTTCTCAAAATTGTTCTACCATTCCATTTATGGTAAAAGAAATAAAATTCCCTATGGTAGATTATTTGTCTTCCAAAACAATTATTCTAGATGTAATCTAAGAAAAATTTAAGATCTATTTGCACCAACATGTCAACTGCCCCCAAAACACTAGTTAGAGAGGATTTCTTAAGGTCGTTTAACGTTGTTCTATGTAATCATTACTTAGGAGTTGACTTCAGAGCATTGTTTTTGTTGAATTTGAATCTCTTTTATTTTGACATTCCGGATTTTCTTAAAGATTTTTCTGGGTAAATCCTAAGTTCATGCCTTATTAGCTTAGTCAGGATAAAAAAATGTGATGTGGACTGTTGACATACTGGGGCTAAGTGGAAGACTAGCTACCAGTGGATAAAAGAAGTATAATTGTTAACCTATCTCACTTCTGAATCCTCATTACATTTATCATATCTTGAGAGTTGTCTTCTTCAGTTTTTGCTGCTAGATTAATGTAATTCGTGACTGTTATCTAAAAGCTTTAACTGGAATTGTCAAAACCATGCATTGTTTGCACCATATTATTTTTAGCTTCACGGATTAGATTGTTGACACTGATGGAAGTTTGCATTTTGTGGCCTATGTCTTAAGCACCTTTGTTTTATGCAGGTTTTACCTTATCTTTACATTCCCTGCTCTGATCTGGGCCCTATAACAAATGATGAAGGTATCACTTGGCTAGAACTTCATTTGTAGTATAGAAGCATCATCCTTGTCTTTATATCTCTATTATAACCTAGTTCAGTATTGGGAACCGAATTGATATAGTTTCTTACTGTTATTCTTTCCCTCTGTGATCCCTTCTCAGTGGGCCTTTTAGTGGGACAGATGTGCTGCTTCTCATATGTGGGTCAAGAATTGGTTGACGGAAGTCTTTTCTGTACTTCTCATGTGTCCAGACTCAATATTGGTTGAAGCTAGTAACTTATGGGTCAGTAATTAGGGTAAATGATTGTTTGTTTTTTGTAAAATAAAGCAGTTCATTAAGACTAAGAGAGAGAAGATTGGTAAGGTATGATTGTGAATAAGCTTTATGGTCCACCCAGCTTGTTCAGAATTTGATACCTAAATATTTTCCCTGTAGTCTGAATTTTTCAATTTGTAAGAATTCAGGTTGGATTATGATGAGAGAAGATCGGCCACCACTAAACAATTGAAGTTATTTAAAGTCAAAATCATTTATACATAGATTTGTATATAGAATCAGGAGATATTCTTACATATATATAACAACCAAAAGATTTGAATTAATCGGCCATATATTTTTTTTTGCTGGGTGCTTGTCTTTCCTTTGTAGCCTGAGACCTAGCAAAAGGCCTCCTAAAACTGGGGATTTAGCACAATAGAGAAGAGAGGACCACTATGCTGCAGGAGCATGATTCCTATCGTTCTACAGAAACTCCTTGTAAGTTGTAACTGTGGTGGAGTAGCAAATTTAATTCTCTGTGCCTCTGATAATATCAAAAGGACCCTGCTTATGAGGATTTGAGTGCCTAGGAAGTCGGAATATGCCATGACCTAGAAATTTGTGACCATTGAAAAAGAGACATATTTGCGGCTTACAAGTGTTGTCCTGTGTACATGTCCAATCCATTAGTTTTTTAATCTGATTATCAACTTCTGTGTTTGGTTAAAACCCATTTTCGCTACCTACGTCTCCAAGCCAACCTGCACATTGCCTGTACAAAGAAATTTATGACTTGAGCCTTTTGTTTCCTCGTAAATGTATAGCTTTCTATTCCAAGTCCTTTTTTCTTGCCATGTTACATATTTGACAACTATATAAGTAAATTATCTACTTCTTTAGAGAAAATAATTAGTTTTATATCATTACCGTAGTATGCTTGATCACCTGGGAATAGGCACCGTTGCAGTTCTGTTTTACTTCTCCTCCTCATAATGCATAGCCATTTTATAAAAATGGTTGAAAACTTAGTTTTGGACTGATAGTTCGAACCTAACCTTTCATTCTTCCTTTCTTTTGATTGAGCAGTTGATTCACGCACAAATTCTATATCTCTTGCCCTTGAGAAGGCTCTAAAGGTATCTTATTGCTTCCCAATTCCCTTTTTGCTTTTCCATTCTATGGCTTACGACACTAGCATACCATAAAAATTTGGTTTTGACTTTCGACAGCTTAAAGGTAGTGCTGTCTCAAAACATCAGCATGTGCATGGTTGCGATCTTGTTCGGGCAAGGAAGTTTTATGGCTATCATTCTTCGGAGGAGCTGTTTGTGAAGATTTATTTGTATCCTAATGCTTGGTTATTTTGTTTCAAGGCCTGCTTAAGATGCCTTTGTAGATAATCGTTGTTCTAAAAATTTTAAACAACTTAGTTAGCATGAAAGTGGTGAAGCTGAAATGGACTTTTACCTCTGGAAGCTTAGTGGCTCTGGAAATTGTCCCCCATTTTCAAATTTTGCAAGTTCATATTTTTTATTGAAATTTTATTTAGCTCTTGAAGTCCAATATTACAATCACTAAGATAAGTGTCCCCATTCCTTTCTATTTCCTCTTTTCATCCAATAGGTGATGGGATAATGTTTTCTGTCTCAACATGTTCTGTTTTTATTTCAAATAATCTTGTTTGCTGTAGTATGGACTCCATGACCAACTTCTATGTAATTTTTTATATCTTTAATTGATTCACTTGTTGGTCACGGATCGAGTTACTATATATGCTTAAGACTTTACACTTGTGGTAGTGTATATCATTGGGTGAGAGTATTGGGCACTGCAAAAGAATGATACAGAGATAACTGTTGTTCCTACTGCTAGAGTTCTATTGAAGTATAACTGAGTTACTACGCATGCTTAAGACTCTATACTGATGAAATTCTCTGTCCGCTACTATAGGGAAAATGTAGTATGTGAACACGTTACACTTGTGGTAGTATTTATCAGTGGTAAAAGTATTGAGCACTACAAAAGAATGACACGAGATAACTTTTGTTCCTACACTAGAGTTCTATTGCATTATAACCGAGTTACTATGAATGCTTAAAACTCTATACTGATGAAATTTCTGAGTGCTGCGATAGGGAAAATGTAGTATGTGAACACACTACACTTGTGGTAGTATTTATCAGTGGGTGAGAGTATTGAACAGTACAAAAGAATGATACGGAGATAACTGTTGTTCCTACTGCTAGAGTTCTATTGCTTTATATTGATATCTTTGTTGTTTGTATTTATTTGTTCATACTGCTTTAGATAAAGATATTTATCGACATTAGTTTAGTCTTCTCTATGTTATTATTTCTGTTGTCTATAGCCTTATTTAATATTTTGTTAAGATATCAGTATTGCATGTCCTTATTTGTATAGTCTTCCTCACATTAATGCAATTCAAATTGACTTACCATTTTTCTCTTTGTTTTCACTTCCATTTTGAAATTTTCCACGAAAGACCTTGACATAAAGATCAGCTATTATCCACAGGATGTTTCTCGTGCTGCAGATCTTCTTCTGGTAACATATTTTGAGCTTATGATTTTTGGTAGTTTATATTATTGAATATTTTGTTGTTTCTTGGACTTTTCTCTTTAAATGTATTGCATAGTGTGAATAGTAAGTGCTAGATTCTAGAGTGAACTGTAGTACTTCAATCCAAGTTTTGTTGTGATATTTGGACTATACAAAGTTTGGGGTTATATGTGATTCCTTTTCTTATTTTTTGTTAATTATTTTTTTATTGGTTTCTCCATTTTCTCTTCTCTCTCTCTCTATATGTGTGTGTGTGTGTGTATTTTGCTCTCTATGATATTTAAGTGTAAGGCTTCTCCTCAATTCAAATCTAGCAATTTTTATTTTATTGCCACATTCCAATTTTATGTGTGATCCCAAAACTCGTCACTGGTTATTCGAGAAATTTATTGTCTCAGTTGCCATTTTTTTCCTAATAGTTTCCAAGCTCGGAGGATATCTAACCTTTTCTGTTTTTTGTGCGTAGACAGGTGCAATAGTGGATAAGATTTTACAGCCTTATGAATCACATATACCTTTTCTTCTTCAGTTCTTGGTATGTATATCTTTGGATATGGATTTCTGTATATCTCATTAATTCCCCTAGCTTAGCTTATCATACAGCACTTGCATGCTAATTAGCTTATCATCATGATTCTCGCTATTATAGCACTTGCATGCTAATTGCCCCTTGCCTTTTGGTGTTACTTTATTTGTGGAGCACCTTTCTGTTTACCTATCTTGCCAATTGATATTCAGAAGTTCAGTGGTTGCCACTTTCTTTCTTAGTCGTATTCCTTCAGTTACAATTTATGTATTATGCCTTTTCAGATGCCCTTATAGTTGCCTAGTTTGAGAAGTCAATAAGAAAAGGTATTCTGAATAGACTAGTGTTTCAGAGTGTTATAAAGTTATTTTCCTTATATATGTGTGTATTGTATATGTGTGTCTATATTTGTTTTCTGAAACTAGAAGAGACGAAAATAACTGTTATTACTTTCTTTTGCTCGCTTGGGGAAAAGGAAACGCACAGAAAAACTCAAGGTGTAGATTGAATTTCGGAGGGAAATTGCCTTTCCCAAATTTTAGTATGTCCCTTTGAGCTTTTCGTGTGAAGATAATTTGTGTGCCAAATGGAGAGATTCTTTTTTCCTTTTCATTGTCCTTTTTGTTGAAAGGAAGGAAAATTGTATGCTCTGTTTTTTCTTCCTCTCTCCTAGTCGAGGTACGATCTTATGCTTCTTTCAATGAATGGACGCTTAGAGATCAGATGTTTGCTTGTCAAACTGCTGATATTTTGTGTCATTTAGTTTAAGTGATTAGAAGTCTGGAAGTTGTTAGTATTCTTTAAATGTGCTCTCTCTGTGCAAACATTTAAGGTTGTCATTGCATGTCTTAGTTTGAAGTGATTATGATCCTCTTACTGCTGGTTTCATGAAATTCTCTTTCCCTTAAGTAAATGCATATTGCCTTTGTGGTCACTTGTGTATAGCATAAATAATTAGTGCTTATGTAGCATTCAACCAGCGAATTATCTCCCATTGTTAATTAAATTCTTTTTTAGAAGTGGAGCATAAGGAAATGACTTTGCTTTCACCCAAAAATGTTCTAATTCAGAGAAACAACACAGAAGAAAGAAAGAGAATTGGTTAAAATGTACGTGTTGTTTTAGTAACTTCATTCATGTCTTATACACAATGCAATTCTCTACTCATATGAGGTGTGTAAAGTATCAATAAGTAGATATGATAATTGCTGAAGTGTGAGTCTACCATCAATACTTGTAATATGGCATACTCAAATTAAAATGTTTAATTAGTGGTAGTTGATTTCTATCCAGACATCATAATATAGAAGTTCTTTTGGGTAATTTTTGAAGAATTGAATGTACTTTTTCTTGTTACTTCATATACAAACAAAGTTATGCAACAAGTTAAAGCATAGGTTGTAGAGATTTGAAACATGTAAGCATCATTAGTTACTGAAATTATATGTTTTCCTTTTCTGATACTCTATTTGGTTCCTCCAATCGGCCACAGGATGCATGGTCTTGAATTACTAACAATGTGGAATTGATCATTCTCTATTGGTGTCAAAAGTTTCTTGGGTGTTGCACACCCTCTCGCTCCCCTAAAAAGAGTATAATGACACCTAGCTCATTTCTATTTTTCCATAATGATCAGATTGACTACAATTTGTATGGAATGGGCCATTTACATGTTTCAAAGGTGAAGTTTCGCTATCCTGTTCCAAATGTTTTCTCTGAGCGGAAAGTTACGCACAAGGGTAAACTGAGACCATTGACAGATGACTCCACTTGCATGGATTTTCAGGTTTCCATGGTGTTCTTTTGCAGAGTTCTAATGAGTGGATTTTTGAGTTTACGATTTTATTCATGCTATTCTGTGTAATTTCTTATCTAGGCAGATTTAGGTGGTGATCTATGGTTGAATACGCCGATATGGATATCATCCACAATTCCAGATGGGTGGATCTGGCAATTTTCACCTCAACCTGATTCTTCAGCAAATGAAGATATTCCACTCTTCAGACGTCAGAGTACCTCTGAGCTGGAAGTGGATGCTCTAGTACATGGTTTGTTGGTCTTCATTGTTTTCTGAAAGTTGATTCTGTCCTCTCTTTGGTCTTTAGCTTAATTTTTTTTTTCATATATTGATATGCAGATATCATAAATCAGCAGTTTATATCATTTGCCTCTCTCTCTCAAACCCATTCTGACAAGCAAATGGTTCAGTCACTAATACCAATTTGGGAGGTTTGCTCTCGATTAACATGTTCTCCACTGGATGCATATTTCAATTGAATGTTCATTAATGATGAGTTGTTTCTTTCTTATACTAGGAAGAATATGAGAGGAATGGAGTGCCTGTGGCCATACCTCCTGATTCTGACACACCACTTCCGAGAGATATATTGAGGATTCTGTCGGATGGGGTTGAGTTTGAAAATTTTATGGAAGTGAGAAATGAAGCAGAAAGCTGGTCACTTTTGACTCCAGAATCAATCAAATCTTCGACAGTTTGTGGAGATTTGGTTGACTCTGGGATTGCCAACCTTGAGAATAGCAATCATTTGCCTTCCAAATATTTGAAAGCAAGTGACAGAATCGGATCTTTATTATTGTTCGATTCACCAATTCAGAATGTTGATGCAGCAGGATCTAATGAGATTGATGCAGCTGATCAACTGCAAATATCTGGCACCGTGGGACCATCAACTGCAAAGGTAATCTCAGGTTTCATTGACTTAGAATTCCGATTTGTTCTGCTTGTGACGCCATGCAAAAACTTCTGTGCTTGTATGTCACTCTACTGCTTTATGAATTAGGGACATGATATCTTAACTTGGTCCCACAGTATAGACAGAGAACCCTGCATTTTGAAGCTCCCCTAGCACCTTGTAGCGAGTCCTTGCAGATTCAGATCTTCCAGGATCCTTTATGACGTTTTGTTTAATGTACCTACTTTTTCGGTTGAAGATATGGACTTGTCTAGGAATACCCATATTGTCACCATCTGCACCTGAGTTAATAAACATAAATAGGTCTTTGCAAACAGATAGCTAATAACCAAATGAAATAGTTGGATCCTTGTTGGGGCCACTAAGTGCATGGTATAGGGCGGAAGACTTATTGAACTGTCTATTAGCTGGTTCCCTCCAAAGTTTCGCTCAGGATTGCTGGAGCTCAAGTGCGAGTTCTATCGGGTATAGCCAATGATTAAAGGCATTAGGGGCGCAATGCCCTTGAGCTATTCTCAAACTTTAAATAGGGAGGATGGTGTGGCTGCTCGGTTGAGCTGCACCAGGGAATTGAGAGCTCCAAGTGGGCCATTTTTGGGAAGCAGAATTTTGTACGGCACCAATTAAGTTTGCCTTCTTATATCTTTCTTTTCTAAACTTTTGGCTTGTCCCTCTTGTTGTACACTTCGTGGTGAATATTAGTTTTTTGCATAGTTTCCAGTCTGGTAAATTACTGAAATGATGTGGTCTTCTGTTACATTGGTGGAGAGCAGGGGAGGATCAAATTTGTTTATTTTCCAGTCTGGCTTGTGATTTTTATTTGTTTATGTGATATATTTAATAACTTTTATTTCAAAGTATAACTTTTATTTCTATAAAGAATTACATCGCCAGAAAAAGATTATACCTGAGTCTGAGTTACATATACAAAATATCACGAGTATCAATTTTTTTTAAGTATAAAACATTCAATGTGGTAGCTTCCAAATATACATCAACGCCCAATTCCGCTTATCCAATCCGATTCCCTTCCATTTAGTTGCAGACTCAAACTGACTCCAAGATGTGATTATGCACAACATGTGTAATCCTGCATACCTGCTGAAATGCTATTGCATTTTATTTATTGATCTAAGATCAGTCATGGACACCAAACCAGTACTCTGGGGCTTTCTAGAATCTAGAAATTTACAAATTTGACATTGTTAACATAATTACACATGAACTTCATGGAATTTGAAAAATTAAAAATATCTACTTTCAGTTTATCTTTCCAAGTTGTCAGGCTGAAAGGAATGTCTCAATCTGGAAAACTATCTTGCAAATTTGCCTATATCCTGGTTGGTAACATCAGATCTCGTATGTTTTGTTAAATTTGACTTAGTTCTATGAAATCTTTCATAATATCCACTGGCTTGGTCTTATTTGCATGTGACACAATGTATTCTTGGGATTTTTTTTTTTCAAATTTTTTATCTTAATTCTTTTAGGATATTTGTATAGTATTGTAGTATTTATGAAACGTGTTCATTAGGCCACAGATGAAGATGCCTTAAGGCTTTTAAAGTGGCTTGCATCTTCTCAAGCCGCAGAAGAAATCAACTCTGATGATGAACTTGCTCGCGAGACAATTTTGAGTCCCTTACTACCTTCAAAAGACATTGACAAGATGTTAGAGAGAGCCAATGTGGACTATGAGAGTGAATCTCAAAAAGAGTGTCAAGACATTCTTGATTCTATTGATATGCTTAACTTTGAAGAATCAAATGGCAGAGCCCTTCTCCCTGCCAAGCGTAATCATTCTAGCAAATTTTTGTCGAATGAAATAATACCTCAAGTGGATGGCTCCAGTGATGATCTACAGTCAACTCCCTGTCACGATAGGTCGCTCAAAACAGACAATAGTGAAGCAAAGCCATATGTGGAAGGCCAATCATGGCCTGAATTAGATTCAAACTTAATCTGTAAACACAGAATGAAAAGACCTCGCTGGGGTTCTTTACCCATTTCTTGTAAAAAAGTGAGTGATGTTTCGCATCCCAACACATTCTGCATTCTGAATGGACTTGACGATGAGAAAAAAGAAGGTTTAGGAGCTTCTTGTTTGGGGAATGAATCAGAAAGACTTCCAATTGTAAAGGTTGATGAGCAGAAGGATGTGAGTTACACAGAGCAAGCTAGTGTAACAGTTGAATGCTCTACACGGGATTTGATGAGGAGAAAGCGGTCTCATCGAATTGGACTCTCTGAGTCGAGTCAGGTAGAAGATGGGAAAGCAGAATCATGCTCTGATGCTGAGTGTGGGAAAGGAGATATAGATCTTGACTCGAAATTATTTAGTGCTATTGAAGACAAAAAAGCTCTTCTCTCACCCATGCATAAACCTCCAGTTAAAAATGATCTATCCCCCACTAAGGAGAGCATAGAGGTGGGAAATCTGCAGAAAAATGGGAATCCAGAGTATGTAGTTCAACAGAAAAATGGAATCCAGAGTATGTAGTTCAACTTGATTGTGGCGATAGCTGTTGTGAATATTTGCAGAACTGTGTGGATTATGATTCAAGACTTCATGTCAGCTCTTGCACGTTTGAACATGCTCATGTTTCAAAGACTGAAATTATTGGTGAAGAATTTGGTTGCAGGGTGCTGCAAACAGGTGCTGTGGGTTCATGTACTGGGCCCTCCAATTCAGCTCCAAGTGACCTTGTATCCAAAACTGACTGTACAAGTGAGGGTGGATGTCAGACCTCACTCTCTATGGGCAAGTTGCCTGACATTCCAGCTGAGGATTTGAAGGGCATGGACAGTGAAACAAAAAATGTGCAGTTTGAAAATTCACCATGTCAAGGAAGATATCCTGGTTTATCCAAGCCTTGTGGCACATCAAAAAATGTAAACAAGGAAGCTGAAACTGTAAAACTAATTGGTATGACCGCCTCCATGAAACCTCCAACTATAGATTGGACAGATGAGCCCGAGAGTGAAGCTCCAGTGTTCCTTGGGAATGGGGGAAGCAATGCAGGAACATCTCTTCAGGGAAGATTTGCAGATAATTGCCTCCCTTTTTTTGTGAGGAACTGCCTAGAAGAAGAAGAACTTCAGGGTGTTAGCCCTAGAAAGTGTGAACATATTGACAACCGTGAACCAGTAATGGGTGTTCCTATCCTTTATCAGAATGATGGGTCGTATTTATTCATGCTGACCCCTGCAGTGTCACCTCCATCGAGGGAATCTGTTGATAGATGGCTATCATTTGATTGCTCCGGTATTTTGAGGCAAAAGATAGATGCACCATCACCATGTCTTCCGATATTCCAGGGATTCTCTGGTGATATGGTGGATTCACAGGGTTCTCAGGCTGATGACAGTAATTCCCCTTTTCCCGAGTCTGCTTCTTTGTCTGATGAAAAGCCTTATTTTAATCAACTACCGGAGCATAATCAAGAGAAATGCAGCGTGGAAGTTAAGACTCTTTTTGAGACTAAGAAAAAACAATCTACTCCCTGCTCGCAGGATACCTCTCAGATATCTGGTCCTGATAAAAAGATGAGGCTTACTCCATTGAGTCAAATTGGTTTTCGAGATCCAGCAAGTGTTGGTCAAGGACAGCAGCTAACACTGCTGAGTATAGAGGTCCAGGCTGAGTCTAGAGGAGATTTAAGACCTGACCCTCGATTTGATGCCATCAATATCATTGTTCTTGTTCTTCAAGAGGATGACGAATCTACACATGATGCTCATGTGCTTCTACGTTGTGATTTTGTTTATGTTGAAAAGGACCTTGATGCAGTTTCAGAGTCCAAGGTATTTGTTTTTACTGAAGAATTACAATTGCTTAACCATTTTACAAAGGTCGTTCGTGCTTCTGACCCAGATGTTCTAATGGGCTGGGATGTTCAAAGTGGTTCCCTTGGATTTTTGGCTGAAAGGGCTGCACATCTCGGCGTTAGTTTGCTAAATAATATATCAAGGACACCATCTCAAATAAATGTAGCTTCTGGAGCTTCCAGAGCTTCTGAAAAAGAGATGGGGAAAGTATTTTCTGAATCAGTAACTGCTGAAGCAGTCCATCTTGCAATAATGGAGGATGAGTGGGGCAGAACACATGCCAGTGGTGTTCATGTAGGTGGTAGAATTGTGCTAAATATTTGGAGACTGATGCGGAATGAAGTTAAACTTAATATGTACACAGTTGAAGCCGTAGCTGAAACAGTTCTGAGGCGAAAAATTCCATGTATCCCTTGGAAAGTACTAACAAAATGGTTTTCAAGTGGCCCTGGACGAGCAAGATATAGATCTATTGATTATACATTAGAGAGAGCAAAGTTGAATTTGCAGATTATGAATCAGCTTGATATGATAAACCGAACATCAGAACTTGCTCGAGTATTTGGTATTGACTTTTTTTCAGTACTATCTCGAGGTTCGCAGTATCGTGTTGAATCAATGTTTCTGCGATTAGCTCATACACAGAACTATCTTGCCATTTCCCCTGGAAAGCAACAGGTTGCCAATCAACCAGCAATGGAGTGCTTACCTCTTGTTATGGAGCCAGAATCTAGTTTTTATGCTGATCCTGTTATTGTTTTGGATTTTCAATCTCTTTATCCATCAATGGTAATCGCGTATAACCTTTGCTTTTCTACATGCCTAGGAAAGATTACACATCTGAAGGCAAATACCCTTGGTGTCAGTTCATATTTCCCAGATACCAATATTTTATGCAATTTGAAACGTGAATTACTGGTAACTCCCAATGGTGTTGTCTATGTTCCTTCAAAAGTTCGGAAAGGGATACTACCTAGGCTGTTAGAAGAGATATTATCAACCAGAATCATGGTGAAACAAGCAATGAAAAAATTGCCTCCATCTCAGCTAGTTCTTCACAGGATATTAAATGCCCGACAGCTTGCTTTGAAGCTTATAGCAAATGTTACTTACGGCTATACAGCTGCAGGATTTAGTGGACGGATGCCTTGTGCTGAGCTTGCTGACAGTATTGTGCAGTGTGGCCGTAGAACGCTGGAAGCCGCAATTTCTTTTGTAAACTCAAATGATAAGTGGAAAGCTAGAGTTATTTATGGTGATACGGATAGGTGTGTACCTTTATTCTATCATTAATTCTTTAATTAATCCATTGGAAATAGAAGAAAATTTGATTGCATAAAGCATCTTTGCTTGGGCTGCATAAGCCACATCATCATGGATGATTGTAAGAAGAATCTATTCATATTTGTTGAACATATGTATTAGTTTTTATGGGACTAAAAAATTCTTTTTCTCTTATTTGGTGCAGCATGTTTGTACTCCTTAAAGGGCGTTCTCTTAAAGAAGCTTTCACAGTTGGACGAGAAATTGCATCAGCGATAACTGAAATGAATCCAAGTCCTGTCACGTTAAAAATGGAAAAAATTTACTACCCATGCTTCCTCCTTACAAAGAAGCGATATGTTGGTTATAGTTACGAGAGTCCTGACCAAAGCAAGCCAATCTTTGATGCTAAGGGTATTGAGACGGTTCGAAGAGATACATGTGGGGCTGTATCTAAAACTATGGAGCAGTCATTAAGGATCTATTTCGAAGGTCAGGATATTGATAAGGTGAGGAGTGCACTTTTTCTTCTCCTCCTCTAAAATCTTGTCTGAATCACTTGATAGGATAATGTGATTGATTAAGACAGATTATATGAGCTTTCTCACCAGATGAGAGACATGTGAGTGTGTTTGTATTTCATATCAGCTAATGGCTTTATATAGCAGGAAGGCAACAACTTCACTTTTAGCTTTGTAGGGAAACCATTATCTACCTTCTCTGTGATGTTAAAGTCTACTTAAAAAAGCACTACCCTTTTATTTGATCTGCATCACCAATAGGCAAAAAATATTCAATGGCACGCATAAGTAGTTATCCTGTCAAATATCTATTGGTCAAGATGACTGTACCTTTATGATGACCATGGAAGTCATCATCACAATCACAATACCTTTCTTGTACATATTTCTTATTTACACCATTGTGGCCTAAAAAAAAAAAACGAGAGAGGGACTAAAGGATAGAAAAATACTAACTGGAGTAAATACACAAAAGAAAACAAAAAAGAGTCGGCTGGAGTCATGATGGGCAAACTTGTGCTAGTTAGGTTATTGAAAAATTGTGTTTGAACGCGGGATAATTCTAGAAGTTCGACGTCTGGGGAGGAGCCATGTCAGTCAGTAAGGTATCATCTCATTGAATCTTTGGTCTCTACATTATCTTTCAAGTTGAATTAGAGGCCTAAACATTCTTATTAGGTCCATGTTGATTAAGTTGTCTATGTGTATGAATTAAGATGCCAATTTTTTAGGGTCATCTCTTGCAGAAAGGGCTGAAAGCAGTTCTCTTTCAGTAAATAATGCTGATCATCTGGAATTTTTAATACTCTATTTACAAGGACATTCTTCTCTTTAGTTGACATATTCTAAGATACAAGTCTTCATTTGTTTATCCCATGTTTGTTCTTTGAAACTTACTGCCTGGTCAACTGACTTTTTTGGCAAATATAGGAGGCACTGATTTGATAGACCTACTTCTGATAATTACGAAAAATATATAGAAACTTGACACCTTTGGTTGATTTCTTGAATTCCACAGCTTTTCTTATTTTCCTTTGATCAGGTCAAAGCATATATGCTGCGGCAGTGGACAAGAATATTATCTGGCAGGGTCTCTCTCCAGGATTTTGTTTTTGCGAAGGAGGTTCGCTTGGGTACTTACGCTGCACGTGCTTGTTCGCTTCCTCCAGCTGCAATTGTGGCCACTAAAGCAATGACCGCCGACCCCCGGACGGAACCTCGGTATGCTGAGCGAATACCTTATGTAGTTGTTCATGGTGAACCTGGGGCTCGTCTGGTTGATATGGTGGTGGATCCACTTGAACTTCTGGCCATTAATTCCCCTTTCAGATTAAATGATATTTATTACATTAGGAAACAGATAATCCCAGCTTTACAGAGAGTATTTGGGCTTGTTGGAGCTGATTTGAACCAGTGGTTTTTAGACATGCCTCGCCCAGCACGTGAAGCTGTTGGAAAACGCCACTCTGTTGTACCAAATCCACAGAGGATGAGAATTGATTATTATTATGTATCAAAACATTGTATCCTCTGTGGTGACTTAGTTCAGGGATCAGCCCATCTGTGTCACAACTGTTCTAAGGATGAAACTATTGTTGCTACAGCCTTGACAGGAGGAACTTCAAAACTGGAAAAGGATATACAACACCTTGCTGCTGTAAGTATTACATTGTGTGTGCAAATGTTTCTTATCCTATGGATTTTGTCTTGATGGTTTTCCATTTCATTTTTGTGTTTCCTATTATAGTCAGCTGTTTAGTATGTTCATTCTGGGTAGCTTCAGAGATCCGTATTTTTTTCTTTTAAATGCATAGAATCTCGAGATTTAGCTTCTTTTGAACCAGAAACTTGTGCTACCTCAATATTGGCATCAGTAGTTAACGATTCATGGATAGTCTTTTACTATTAAAGTGATGTTCCTTTTCTCAACTTGCTGGAAAGGCTAATTATTTCAGTTTGTCTTCTGTGAGTGCTCTTGATGATGTTCTTTGTTCTATAATATTCTAAAGGTGCAATTTTATCTCTTTTATCACACATTTCGACAACTTTTATTAGTCCATAGATTTGTAATGATATGTGCACAGGGCTTTTTATCTTTCTTGTGGACAGTAGAATGGCTTAGAGTTAAAATTCTTGTTTATTACCATGCTTTTATTCTTATGCAGATATGTCGGCATTGTGGGGGTGGGGATTGGCGTATTGAAAGTGGAGTGAAATGCGTTTCACTGGCGTGCTCAGTTTTCTACGAGAGAATGAAAGTTCAGAAAGAATTGCAGTCACTCTCTGAAGTTGCTACAAGAACCGGTTTCTACCCAAACTGTATGGTAGAGTGGTTCTAGTTCTAAGTTCTGTGCCCTTTCTACTTCCAAGGGATTGTGATTATAGTTTCATACAAATATATGCACCCGAATATATATGCAAGTACTGGCACATATACTACTTTTAGAGATGCCCTTCTTGTTGCCTTTTTCTTTCTTTCTTTCTTTATTTCTTTATTATTATTATTATTATTATTATACGAATGCATCAGAATTAGAAAATTATTTTCCCACCTGCTGGATTAAAAATGGGATCAAATCAAGAATTTCAAAAAATAGTGCAAACTAGTAAACATTTGATATAAGAATTTTTAAGTGGAAAATCTAAATCGGGAAAAATCAAAAGATCGTAGTTCAGACAAATTTTTTTACTATCTATATAGTAGGTTTACAAGATTTTTTTTAAATTAGGGATACACAAATAATCCTTAAAAAAATATTTCTTAAATCACAAAAAAATATATCAAGTTTTTCAATTTAAAATACCAAAGAAAAATAGGAACACTATCTTAAAAGAAAATGAAAAATTCATAGAATTTTTCTCCATGTTTTTTTTTTCAAAATTCTCTATTTTCTTATTAGTCTCTACTCTCT
The DNA here is from genome assembly GCA_019321725.1 of Paulownia fortunei. Classification (NCBI taxonomy): domain Eukaryota; kingdom Viridiplantae; phylum Streptophyta; class Magnoliopsida; order Lamiales; family Paulowniaceae; genus Paulownia; species Paulownia fortunei. Next base: position 8,269,081 of record CM033108.1, read on the forward strand.
AGCTTTCTTATTTTCCTTGTTGCTTGTTTATTTTCTTATCCAATAATGCTTCTAATTATAGGCATACTTCTCACTTAAAAAAAAAAAGCACCAAGGGGGACAGATGAAATTGGAGCTAAAAGTTGGCCACTTTTGGCTAAGTGGTTTGATCACTCACAAGTGATGGATAATCCATTTAGGTTAAGTGATTTGACCACCCTCAAATGGTGGATAACCAAATAATTGTCCCCTTCCAACTCATGTGGGGGGTTCCACTAAGCCTGTTTTGATTTTACAAGTTTTAAACTTATCTCTTGATAAAAAATTTGCAAACATATCTGCATCATTTTTATCAATGTGAACTTTATCAAACTGTATCAACGTTTCATCAAGTACATTCCAAATTTAATGGTATCTTACATCAATATGTTTTGACATTGAGTGGAATGTAGAATTCTTACTTAAGTGGATCACACTCTGATTGTTATAGTAGAGCGTGTATTTTTCTTACTTTAAGTCTAATTCCTGTAGAAAATTCTTCAACCACAACATCACCTTTCACGCTTCTGTCACAACAATATACTATGCCTCTATTATGGATAATGTCACACATTTTTAAGTTTTGATTACCAAGAGATAGCTTCCCTATAAATCTCATCAAGTATCCAAATGTGGATTTTCTGGAATCGACATCACCAGTCATGTTTGCATCTATAAATCCATCTAATATAGTTTGGCCATTACCAAACTTTTAGGCAAAACTTGGAAGTACCTTTTAAATACCGGAATATCCATTTCACTGCAGACGAGTGATCTTTGTTAAGATTAGATAGAAATCGGCTAACAACACCAACTGCATGAACAATGTCAGGTCTAGTACATACCATAACATACATTAAACTATCACCTGTAGAGCATATGGTACTTTTTGCATTTATTCTTTATCTTTCTCACTTGTGGGACACTGCACCGAGGTGAGTTTGAAATGACCTGCAAGTGGAGTGCTGACTGGCATTGAATTGTTCATGTTGAATCTCTCAAGAACTTTTTTGATATATATTTTTTTTAGATAACCACAACTTTCTATTTGTTCTATCTCTCAAAATTTTCATCTCAAGAATTTGTTTAGCTAGTACTAAGTCTTTTATTGAAAAAGACTTGTTGAGCTCTTTCTTCAGCTTATCAATCTTGCTGACATCATGACCTACAATCATCATTTCATCCACATACAATAACAATATGATAAAGTCATCATCAGAGAATTTTTTAAAAAATACATAGTGATAGGAGCTGGTTCTACTATACCCATGATCAGACATGAAGGAGTTAAATTTTTTGTACCACTGTCTTGGACCTTGCTTCAAGTCATATAAGCTCTTTTTTAACATGCACATTAGGTTTTCCTTATCTTTAAATTTGAATCCCTCTAGTTGCTCCATGTAAATTTCTTCATTCAAATCTCCATGAAGAAACGCAGTCTTTACATCAAGTTGTTCAATCTCCATGTTCAAGTTGGTAGCAATTCCAAGAACAACTTTGATTGAAGACATTTTCACCATAGATGAGAAAATTTCATCAAAATCACATCATTTTTCTGATTGAATCCCTTTACAACTAGTCTCGCTTTGTACTTTGGTTTTGAGCTATGCTCATCAGCTTTTAGCCTATAAACCCATCTATTTTTTAGTGTTCTCTTGTCTTTTGGCAGCTTTACAAGCTCATAGATGTGATTTTCTTGTAGAGATTTCATCTATTTCTTCATGGCTACGAACCACTTCTCTTTTTGATCATGTGATATGACCTCTATAAAATTCTTTGGTTTTCCCCCATCAGTGAGCATTACATACTCACATGGATTATATCTGGTAAAAAGTTGTCTTTGTTTGGTGGACCTTCTGACTTCTGTCTCTAGTGGTGGAACTGGAAAAATATCATCAACCTATATAGGTGGTGTGCGATCCCATACATCTCTCCCATGATTTTGAGCCGTAGGTGAAAAAACTGGATTTAAGTCATCAGGAACATATGAGTTGGACTCAAATTTTTGTTTGACATCATCAAGTATCTAACCCTCAAGAAACACGACATTCCTATTTTGATGAATTTTCTATTAGTTGGGTTCCACAATCTGTAGCCAAACTCTTCATAGCCATAACCCAAGAAAACGCATGGTTTGGTTTTGTCGTCAAGTTTGGATCTTTCATCTTTTGGAATATGCATAGATGCCCTACAGCCAAATACTCTCAAGTGTTTGGATGAAATACCTTTTCCTATCTAAACTCTATCTAAAATATCACCATCTAAAGGAGTTGATGGAGAAAGGTTAATGAGATCAATTGCAGTCCTCATTGCTTTACCCTAAAAAGATTTAAGCAATGTGGAATGTGATAGCATACACTTGATTCTTTCATAAATTGTCCCGTTCATCCTTTTTGCTACACCATTATGTTGAGGAGTTTTTGGAACGCTCTTCTCAAGCATAATACTATGATCCCTGCAATGTTGCTCAATGGACCTTGGTATTCACCATTATTGTCTACATGAATGCACTTCAGCTTCCTTCATGTTTCCCTTTCAACCTTTACTTGAAAATGTTTAAAGACCCCTAGAGTTTGATCTTTAAATATCAAAGTAGAGCACCAAACTTTTCTAGAAAAATCATCAATGAATGTAACAAAGTATAAAGCACCACAAAGAGTTCTATTTTTCATGTAACACAAATTAGTATGTACCAAATCTAAATGATGATATTTTTTAGAAGGAGAAAAACTCTTAAATGCAACTCTGTGTTGTTTTCCAGCCAAATAATCAACACAGGTTTGTAGGGGCATATTTGTTACCTCATGGAAGAGTTTCTTCTTAGCCAAAAGTTACATGCCTTTTTGACTCAAGTGTCCAAGCCTTTTTGCCACAACTCAATGGAGGAATTTTTGGCAACTGCATTGACCTATCCATTGGATAGTATAATCTGCATCAGGTAGAGTGAATTTTTCTTATCTTTAGCAATAATGAGAGATCCTTTGGTGAGATTCCACTTTCCTTCACCAAAGCTTGCCAGTGGAAATAATGTTGAGCCAAATGCCAAGAATATGTCTGAGATCTTTAAGTAGGAATCTACATCATGTATCAGTATCTAGGATGATGCTTCCCATGCTATCGATTTCCATCAAACCATGAATGACCATTTTGACTTTGCCAAAGTTGTCATTGGTGTATAATGTGAATATATCACGATGTGAAGTGATATGATATGAAGCTTCTGAATCAATAATTCAGTTTGTATGTTGGCATGATGAACTAATACAAGCATCATCACAAATGATGACAACATCACCATCAGCTGCAACGGCAATAGTATCTTTTTCACCTTTCTTCTTCTCATTATTTTCTTTCCATTGATCTCTTTTCTTCTTTCTGCAATCTCTCTCATAGTGGTATGGACCACCACAGAAATAGCATTTGAAATTGTTCTTGAACTTGGACTTCCCCTTGGATTTGTCTCTCCAATTTAAAGGACTTTTTTTCTTGCTCATTCCTCGTTTATCAGCATTTTCTGCTACTAAAGCTTTTGACTCACAAGAATGTTCTTGCTCCTTTCTTCTAGATTCGTCATTAAGAAAACAATCTTTGATCATTTATAAGGTCAGTGCTCCATGTGGAGCTGAATTACTGACTAACACTACAAGTGTATCCCAATTGTCAGGCAATGGGCTAAGTAGTAATAACATAACCACTTCATCATCAAGCGGTATTTTATAGTGATGGATTGATTTATTAGACATTGGTACACATTTAGGTGCTCCGTCATATTTGCACCTTCCTGGTACCTAAGCCGAATAATTTTTTTCATAATAGAAGCTTTGTTCAAGGCGTTTTTCCTCTAAAACATGACCTCCATTTTCTTCCACAGAACATCAGCATTTCCTCATTTGCAAAATGATGGAAGATACTATGCTAAAAAAGCATCGAATATATCCAACTATCTTTTTATAGAGAATATTTTATTCATCATCACTCATTTCTTTTAGTTTGACATTATCACTATGAAAGGGCAAATATAAATCCTTGCAGTAGAGAAGATCTGACATACTTGATTTTCAAAAGGAGTAGTTTGAACCATTTAATTTGAACATCTCGCCAACCGATGTTGATTCTTATATCTTTTTAATTCGCAACCGTAACAACATGGCTCTGATACCACTTATTAGGAAAAATAGTCAAAATAAATGGTACGAATAAAGCAAAACCAGCCTGCTAGATTTAAAATGAGACCAGACCAAGAATTTCAAAAAATAGAGTAAAACAGTAAAAATTTGACATAAAGATTTTTACGTGGAAAACCTAAATCGAAAAAAATCACGGAACCATAGTCCAGACAAAAATTTCAACTATATATATAGTAGACTTACAATATTCTCCATAAACTAAGGGATACATAAATAATCCTTGAAATAATATCTCTTGGATTACAAAAAAAAATATCTCAAGTTTTTCAATTTGGAATACAAAAAAAAAATAGGAATACTATTTCAAGAGGGAATAAAAAATTTCTAGAATTTTTCTCCCTATTTCTTCTCTCAAAACTCTCTATTTTCTTCTCACTCTCTACTCTCTAGCTTTCTTATTTTCCTTTTTGCTTGTGTATTTTCTTCTCTACTGATGCCCTATTTATAGGTAAATTTCTCACTTAAAAAAAAAAGGCACCAAGGGTGAGAAATCAAATTGGAGCCAAAAGTTGGCCACTTTTGACTAAGTAGCTTAATCACTCACAAATGATGGATAACTCATTTTGACTTAAACTGTTTGACCACCTACAAGTGGTGGATAACCCAATACACCATACTACCATAAATCGATCTTGTCAAACTATTACATAAATGAGAGTTTGAAATATGAAATTGAAAACTGCATCGCTTATATAAATTGGATATATCATTTCATTAAGTGATAGCTTTGTTGGAGTGTTTTTATTACTTAAATATTTGTAATTGTGGTTGCTTTTAATTGTTTGTGGCACTCTATAAATTTTTTTGGGATAATTACACTGACCTCTTCTGAAATTTTGAGGTTTGATATAAATACAGGTATATCTTCTCAAATTTGAATAATTACATTTCGTATTCGTAATATCTATCCCCGTCTAACAAATAGATTCAACTAATAGTGTTTCTGGCTGAACATGTGAATTAAATTTTAAGAAGTTTGGTAATTTTTAGACTAAATTACCTTTAGAGATAGTTACACAAATATAATATACGAGCCTCTCACTACTCATCACCTGGGCAAATATGATTCATGCATTACATGCTACTTATATACTAATTTGCATTAACATCTGCATAGTATATATAACATTCTTAATCAATAAACTTAATTTTGAAGCTCTCGCACGGTATTGATTATCGAATTCCCTAACCTAAATGGTCAATTCTACATTGGGATAAGAAGAAAATTAGGTATCAATATGATGAATATTACTAGGTTACACATTATAATTTTGGAAGTGTTAAAGGAGTTACTAATAAGTTTATACGATTTGATTTAATTAGATCATTATGTTTTAAAAATATGCATCCATGGATTAACATACTTGGGATATTGGACATGATATAATGTGATTTAAGTATCATAATACAAGGTCCATATGTGCATATGATTTTAGATGATACACAAGATTAGGGCTACAAGATAAAGGAGAAAATTAGATTTTACCACTACATGCCACCTCATACTTAGACTTTTCAACCTAGCACCTCAACCTATTATTCACTCTTAAGCTAACAACCACGACTTGAACCTTCTTCTGCACCATTTCAGCTTCCAAAGACATAGCAAAAGCTCTCTAAATAGGTCCTAAGTGATTCAACCGAAAAAGAAGGCAAAACAAGCAAAGGGGAGAAGAAATAAACAAGTTCAAGTAGAAAATTGTGCAAGGTGAGCTTAACCTACGGGTTTGGCCTAACTTTCAGATTTATTTTGATATTTATTGGATTATTAAAATTTTAATATTAATTATAAATGTGTTAGGATATTATTAGATAGGCTTTGGTGCACAAAGAAAGGGTTTTTGGTTGCAAATATTTGATAGAAAACACTTGTGCTAGAAACTATCACCTTGCTGTCTTCTTATGTTTTAGGTTTCAAAAGTGTATGTTATGTTAAATAAAACCTGTAAGTATCATCATATACATCTTCGTATATGAGTTAAGAGTATTGGAATAAATTTTCATCTGTTAGAAATTGAAATAGGGCATGATATTGAAGAAACACTCAAAACTGTCAAAGTAAGAATATCTATTTTGGTGTGTTGTGAAGGGGACTGAATTAGGAGACCTATACCCATGTGTGGGAACTTTATGGCATGGTTATATTATTCTACATGTTAGCTAAGTGTGGTAAAAATTTGAGAGTGAATATATATTCCTAAGGATGTCAAAATGTCTATGAAACCTAATGTGGCAGTAAGGAAATTAGAAGGTGAAAATTTGTTCCATTTGATAACTTAGTATCTTTCAACCTAAATATGTTGCTATTAAGTTCTAACAATTAGGTACATGCTATTAAAGTGATAATACTTCAATTACATGATGTTTACATGTATGTAAGATGAGAAATTAAGGTATTTGAGGGACTATATTGGGTTCTAGTTTGTGAAAGATTGATTGTTACCTAGATAGCTTGGTGTTTAAGATTTTAGTATGAGATTTTGTGCTTTCAACTTGTCAAATTGGGAATGGTGCTTGATGTTGGGTAATATTACGGGCTATTTTATATCTAAGGCTAGAGAGGAACACTAAACAAATCTAGACTAAGCTACCAACCAAGTGAAAGGTAAGTAAATATTCATTTGCAACTACAATGCATAGACATAGTGAATGTGTGATTTATATGTAATATCATAGATTATATGTGCATAGCAGAGGGCATGCATTACTGTCATTCATGTCCATTGAGTATATATACATGGGCATTGACACGTGCATGCATCATATACGAGCATTGTGATAAATCTTGCATTGCACGATATAATTCTAAGAAAGAAAAATATTTTGCTGACCACTACTATTACAACAAAACATGCATGGATTTGTATGTTCACGTGCATGGAATTTCATATTTATGAGTATGCTTGGATTTGCATGCTTATATCATTATTGACCATTAGATTATGGTGGTGTGTAAAGCTCTTTTTCGGTGCATGGGATAGTAGCATTGGTCAGGGGCCCAAGAAATAAATGATTTTAATAGAAATATTTTGATGCATGGAATTGCATTGTGGGCATAGCATTTTGAGATGCATGACTTGATATTGTAGATTATTCTTTGACATGCATAATCTTTACTTGTTGAGCGTTAACTCATATAGTTTATATAATGTAGGTAAGCACAACGATGCTTGAAGCATCTTTTGCTGGTTGGGCGGCTGTTGGAGCTCCTACAGGTGTCTGAGGGAGAGTGTACATGGATGATGACCTGTTGGGCTATTTTGTTGGCTTGTTATATTGTAAGTTTGTTGTATTATATTTTGAGACTGGTACTATAATTTGCTTTTAAAACTTTACTATAAACAAATATGTAAATATTGTGGCTGTTGTATTTTTATATAAATATTGATCCTACTATATACATGACATATGTGAGAAAGTATTTTAAATAGGATTGTGCGTGTAAAAAGTGATTTATCTTTTCTTAAAGTGTTACAGAAAAAAAATATTTCACGTACACACAAGTTCTATCATGTTAAATTACAGGTTCTATCATGTCAAATTATACTTTATATATAATTATTGAGTAGTGGGTGTTACAGAGTGGTAGTAGAGCCCGATTTGAGGTCTTGTAGATTGTCCATGTACACAAAGTCAAAACTTGCGGAGCGCAGCCATGCCAGTAAGTTTTACATTATCATATAATGCATTACATATTTCATGAATTATATTGGCCATATGTCAAACTTGTATAAAACAATGCTGCAAAATGGTGAGAACTTGTGGTGAGAGCAGTGGTGGTGCCAGAGAGCAGAGAGATAAGGCACCCACCCCAGGTAATGATTGAGATACCATGATTAACCGGTTAACAAAGTTGATTGAATGACAGTCTACTGCGGGTAAAGGTAAACCAATAATGGGCAGAGTATATATATAAGGTGGGAGAATAATTTAGGAGGCTGGATCCCCCGACATTTGAGGATACTATTGATCCTACTGCAGTAGAGGACTGGTTGAGGACCCTGGAAAATATGTTCCAGTACAGTAGGGTGTCAGAAGATGAGAGGGTAATGTGTGACACTTTCATGCTTTGTGGTAGTGCAGGCCATTAGTGGGACACGATCAGCAGCATAGAGGATATTACCACCATGAGCTGGGACAGATTCAAGGAGTTATTATGAAATAAATATTTCATGGCCCCAGTTCGCATGATAAAGATCAACGAATTTATACAACTGCGATAAGAAGCGATGACTATTGGGGAATATATTCGTAGATTTGAACAGCTGTCTAGGTTTGCTACGCACATGGTCAGCAAGGCGTTGGTGGCAGAATAGGCTGAATCGAGAATCACTTGTGCATAGGAGGTTCGATTGCAGTTTAGACAGTAGGGATAGAGATGGATTATGGGACAAAAGAGGTCGATCCAAATGTAGAGGTCGGGATTTAAATTTTAAGGAGAATAAGGCCAACAACAAGAAGGTTGAAGTAAGAAGCCATGGGTCGAACGAGGAAAAACACCGATGCCAGAAGCTATGTGTTAGAAATATGGCAATCGACATACTTGAGGCTCCTCTACAGATACCAGGACGTGCTTTCGATGCGGAATGCTAGGACATATTGCTAAATTTTACCCAAGTAAATAAAATCACACCAAACAAAGGAATGTACTAGCCAAGGTGTTCACCATGACCAGGGCGGATGCAGAGGCAAGTCCATTGGTGGTGACAGATAAACTTTATATTTCTAGTATTCCAACACTTGTGTTATTTGATTTTGGAGTCACACATTCATTTGCATCCATTGAATAAGTGAAGAGGTTGGGTAGAATACCAGATATAGTAAAAATCATTTATAGTGTAATAGTACTCTCTAGAGATGCTAGATAAATCGATCGAATTTTGAGAGCTTGTGTTATACCTGTTGAAGGTAGAGAATTATATGTTGATCTGATTGTACTGGATATGAACAATTATGATGTCATTTTGAGTATGGATTGGCTGTCAAGTACATGGCAACTATCGACTGTAAGGAAAAGACAGTGATATTTCAACTTTCTGAGAAAGAATATTTCACATTTGCCAACATTGTGAAGAATTTCAGGTTCCCAGTGAAGTTGCAACGGTTACTCGATGCTGGTTGTGAAGGGTACTTGGTGAGTGTCATGAGTATTGAGGAACAACACACACCAACTCTTAGTGAAATACCAGTGGTGTGGGAATATACTGAAGTATTCCTAGATGATTTTCTAGGATTGCCACCTGATCGTTAAATAAAGTTTGTTATCGACATACAACCAGGAACGTCTCCAATTTCTAAAGCTCCCTACAAAATGGCTCACTTGGAGTTGAAAGAATTGAAAGTACAATTGCAAATTGAGAATAGTGTTTGATGTTGGTTAATATTACAGGTAGTTTGAGATGCATGACTTGATATTGTGAATTATTCTTTGACATGCATAAATTTTACTTGTTGAACGTTAGCTCATACAGTTTATGTATTGTAGGTGAGCACGACGATACTTGAAGCATCTTTTGCTGGTTGGGCGGCTGTTGGAGCTCCTGCAAATGTTTGAGGGAGTGTGTACATGCATGATGACCTATTGAGCTATTTGGTTGGCTTATTATATTTTGAGTCTGTTGCATTATATTTTGAGACTGGTACTATATTTCGCTTTTCAAACTTTACTATAAACAAATATGTAAATATTATGGCCGTTGTGAGTATTGTGTTTTTACATAAATATTAATTATATCATATACATGACATAATGTGAGAAAGTATTTTAAACAGGATTGTGTGTATAAAAAGTTATTTATTTTTTCTTAAAGTGCTACAAAAAAAATATATCGCACGTACACACAAGTTCTATCTGTTTAGTAGTGGGTGTTACAACAAACCTTCCTTATGGTTTGCTTTAAATACTCTCTTAAGGTTTTTGAAATTATATTTGTCTTTCATAATGTTTATTGTTGTTTTATATATAATTGTAATCATATGGAATACTCTTGACATCATTATTTTGTGAAAAAATAACAAATTTTAGACCTCATGATTTAGTTCAAATTTACAAAATATCCCTTAATATTGTTCATATTTATAAAAGATATTTTTAACTTATGTTAAAAAATTATATTACATTCTATAACCTTATTAGGCATTTTAAATTACTTCAATTAAAATTATGTAGTTAGAAAAGTAATAACACATATCTCTTAATTTTATTTTATTTTTGTATAACTTTATTTTTATTTTTAAAAATTAATAAGCATTGCAATATTGTTGGTACCATCATATGAACAATTAATTAACTACTTATGTTTAAGAATTCTACTTTTTAAAAGTTAACTTGAAATTTTAGGCCTACGGTTTTCATTCTGGTGAAATTTTTTATTTTTAGTATTTTTATTAAAAAAAAATTGTATTGATTTTCGTGTGAAAATTGAGAATATATTTGGATAGAAAATTGAAGATAGAAAATTTATAAGTTTGAGAATGATTTCAGATTTGGTTATGAGAATTTTGGGTGAATTTGTGTATAAAAAAATATAAAGAATGAAATTTTATATTTGATTTTGAATTTTAAAGTACATTTTTTCCAACAAAATACTATAAAATATTACAAAAGAATATATGGGACGAATTTAATTTAAAATAGTAAATTTAAAAAATAATTAAACAAATACCGTAGTTGGCGGGGGATTTAAAAAAATAAGTGAAAGCGCGCTTTTACAGGAAGCGCAATCCGAGATTGCGCTTCCTGTCAGAAGGCGCAATCGGATTGCTCTCCTGCGTCTTCCTCCTTCCTCCTTTCCTCCCCTCCCCTCTCCTTTCCTCTTCCCTCTCCCCCTCCCTCCCGCGCGCACCTCCTCCCCTCTCACTTCCTCCATTTTCCCAACCCACCAACTTCCCCCATTCTCTCTCTCTCTCTCTTTCAGCCTTTCACTCAAGTTTTTGGTCAAATTTTGTTTTTGTAATTTTTTCTTTCATTTTTTGGATTCTCCCATTCCCGTCTATTTTTGTTTCTTTCGGTAAGTAATATTGTTATTATTTTTTAAAATTTCTTAATTAAAAAAAATTACTAATTAACATTTATATGTTTTTGTTCAGGTTAGTACGCGATATATTAAAATACGACGCAGATCATATTGTGCGTGTGACTTACAGGTATCATATTTCAATTATAATATATATATATATATATATTATTATAATAATTGTGAAGTAAATGTATTATTATATTAAAAAAATAGATTTGATTATATTGAAATGTAATTAATATTATTTTTTATAATGATACATGCAAGTATATTTTTAATAGCATATTTTATATGTGTAGAAGCTAATGTTTGCAAATTTTTTTTTGTATATTATATTTGTTATTTGTTATCTGTTATTTGTTATTTGACTTGAAAATGTGAATTAAAAATTATTGAACTATTTAGGGAATCTTTTTTACAACTCTGATAATCTTAATTAAATATTATGTTTTTGAAATTATTATTTAAAATTAAAATATTAATACTTTTTTTGATGTAGTTATGGCAAATAGAAACAACATTGATGTTCTGGTATATTTTGGTGGTCAAATTATATAAGATGCTAATTCAGTGACATATGATCGCCCTACAATTGGAGTGAGGAGAATGTCTCGTAGGACAAGATTTTTTGAATTACTATTGAAAGTGTATCAGATTACGGGCGTTGATGATAAATAATTCTTATTGAAATTATTTGGTAAGTACTGTTGCGGTAATGTGTCACAACTAATATCAATAATAGATGACGAAGGATTGGAATTTTTCTTAGATCCGGGAAGAGAAAATCAATTTGTAGAATTTTATGTTGAGGCAGAACAAATTGTTCACAATATTGTGCCTGAGATACCAACAACCAATGAGTATTATCAGTATGCATCATTTTTAAGAGATGATAGTGTGTTTGAAATAACTACAGTGACGCAAGGTATGGCAAGTGTTGGCATCAATGAGTTTAATGTAGGTGCTTCAAGCGCTGGTCAAGAGCATTTTCAAGGTACAAATACAGAACCGTATAATGCATACACTGATGAATTATCCGACCCACTTGCCGACAGTTTAGGTGCTGAAGAACATATTAATTCCGAACCCGATGAAATTGTTGATAAAGATAATGGTGATGATGGTGATGATGATGATGATGATGATGATGGTGATGGGGTCGAAATTGATGATTTGGAAGAGATGTATGAGCAACATGATGAGGGCAACTCATGCCAACATCAAGTGTCAGTTTATACCTCATTGCCCTCAACAATAAATGAATATGACTCTAATCATACTATACCATTCTTCACAACATGTTACCCAGAAATAGTTGTTGATTCTATTGATATTCCAAATAGAGAAAAGTTTTATGACTTTAGTATTGGAGAGCTTGAAAAGGGTATGGTATTCAAAAATACAAAAAATCTCCAAGCTTCAGTTAAAGATTACTCTGTACAAGTTGTCAGACGTGAGTATCGGGTGATTGAGAGTACACCAAAATTATGGAAAGTGGAATGCAACCATAGTACATCGACCACATGGTGTAATTGGGGGCTTCGAGCATCATTGAAAGCAAAGCTCGATTTATAACACCAAGTGGGGAGGACCCCATACCTGCCTTATGAATTCAGTATCTGTGGATTATCACAACCTATGTAAAAACATGATCGTAAGGTTGCTTACTAGTATAGTTCAGTGTGACCCAGCCTATGAGATTAAGTATGTCCAACAAAATGTGAAAGAGAAGTATCAGTATGAAATTTCATATCGCACAGTTTGAAACGCGCAAGGAAAAATGTTTATGGCACTTGGGAGAGCTTAGTTAGAAAATTACCTAAGTATTTGGGAGCTCTGCAAAAATGGAATCCAGGCACAATTGTGGAGTGGCATCACATCGACACCGAGTTCACAGAAAAGAAAATATTGAAATATATATTCTGGGCATTCAAGCCATGTATCGATGGGTTCCAAAATTGTCGTAAAGTAATAAGTGTTGATGGAACACATCTTTATACAAAGTACAAACACAAGTTGTTAATTGTTGTGGGGATAGATGCAAATCAACAGGTTTTGCCTCTGGCTTTTGCAGTTGTTGATGAAGAATATTTACATCTTGGAGATGGTTTTTGCATATGTTGTCTATGTATGTTGTCCGCGGGATTGAGGGTCTCTGTTTGATATATGACCGACATAGTGGCCTACTTGGAGCCGTTCAATACATACCTGATTTTATGCCACCTCGTGGGGTGCATCGTTTTTGCTTAAGGCATGTGTCATCTAATTTCAACAAGTGGTTCAAGAGTATTGCATTAAGGAATTTATGTTATACAGCTGGTTCACAATTGACAATCAGACAATTTGATAAGGTAATGGAAAAAATAAAGGCTCTTAACTATGATACACATACATACTTGGAGAATATAGATAAATGTCAGTGGACTCTAGCTTATGATGGAGGATGGTGATGTGGCATTCTGACAACAAATATGTCAGAATGCATTAATGGAATGTTGAAAGGTGCACGACAGCTCCCAGTCACTGCTATTGTACAGATTACGTTCATGCTATTAAATATTTTCTCGATCGACTATCTAAAGGTCGTCGAATGGTGGAGAATAACCAACCATGGCCTGATAATATATTACAAAGGTATGAGAGTTGGCAGAATCTATCTATAGAGCATATGGTACACGTGTTTGATTACACAGATCAATCCGCGTCTGTCATAACACGTCAATCAGGATCATCCAGGAGTTTTACACATGTCGTGAAACTGAGGTCAATGGAGTGTTCATGTGGTAATTGGAGTCAATTTGGAATACCTTGCTCGCATGCAATGCATACTTGTCGGTATTTTGGAGTTAATCCAGCAACACTCATGAAATCGTACTATAGCATTGCTTCTTATGTAGATACTTATAAAGGGAAGTTTGAGCCTTTGCCAGATGAAGTTTATTGGGATGCGCCCCATTTCGAGTTGTGGCATAATCCAACATTGCGGATTCAGAATCATCGTGGATGGAATACTACTGCTCGAATTCCTAACGAGATGGATTGGCTTCAGATACGTGCTAGACAACAAGCACGAGCAAGGCAAAGGGTTAATGCAATAGAACGTGGAACAGCTTCATCTTCCCAGCATAGATGATGTCATTACAGTTAGATTAGTATTTGCTTTTCTACGGGAGTAATACTCCTTATTTGTATGAAATAATTTTGTAATGATGTTATATTTAACTGTTGTTAATGATGTATGTACAATTTCATGTTATATGTTAAAATTTGTGTTTAATTGTTGTTAACCATATGGTTAAATTTCATAATATATGTAAACATTCATATGATGCTATTAAAAAAATTATCCTTGACACATGGTGTTATTCATTTGTAAACAGGATGGATATTGTTTCTGTATATGGTCCACGGGATACGACAGTTTTATCCCGACAGGCTACTCACCGTTCAGAGAGTGTATTTGTTGGTGCAGTTGATAGGACACTTACAGTTAGGCACGCAGGCGCACCATTTTGGAGTCTTCATGGTGGGGAGGATGCATTGCACCCTCGTGTAGTTCATATGCTGTATGATATGGGATTCTATGGCGTCTACCAATGTGGACACTTTGATATGGACTTTCATTTGATTACTGCTCTAGTCGAGAGATGGCGACCTGAGACTCATACATTTCATTTTCGCATTGGTGAGGTGACTGTCACACTACAAAATGTTACAGTTATTTGGGGTTTACCAGTAGATGGTCAGCCTGTTATTGGAGTTGATCCGAGGAGATCTACCAAGCAGTGGCAGGATTATTGCCACCATTACTTAGGATTTCTACCCACTTCACAGCAGTTTAGGGGTGGGCGTATATTGTTGAGTGCCTTGAGGGGTTATCTTGAGGCTAACCCAGTGACAGATGACACTCCCCACGATGAGTTGGAGCAATATGCACGCGGCTTTGCATTGATTCTACTCGATAGCATTATGTGTCCTGATTCATCAGGCAATAGAGTGTCATTGCTATATCTATAGAGTATGGAGCAGATTAAGGATGTTGTTTATTTTAGTTGGGGTAGTGCAGTACTGTCTTTCATGTATCGTGAGTTGTGCAATGCATCGAATAAAGACAAGAATGTTATTGGTGGTGCGATGGTGCTTCTACAGGTAAACTTTATATAGGTATTGTTACTTTCTTATGTTATTATATCAATATGATTGCCTTGTACTATAGATTAATATATATTTTTGCAGATATGAGCATGGTCTCGCATTACCACGTTGTGCCAAGACGATTACGTTCGCGAGTAAATATGGGCCCACTTATCGGCGCTAATGATCATGAGCTTCCACTTCCTCCATATGGTGCAAGGTATAAGCCCATTTATTACCGCTAATGATAATGAGCTTATACTTCTATTATTTGGTGATTATTGTTTCATGATTATTATTTCATGATTGTTTTTATATACATATAGGTGGATGCAGTATTACAGCTTCACGCGTACAGCGAGTCATTCAGTCAGGATTATTAGGGATATACTAGATAGGATGACTGATAGAGAGGTGAGTAGAATTTAAGACACTTGTTTAAATTTGATTTGATTTTTCTTTTCATATATGTACAAATAATTCAGATTTATGTATTTTATAATTATAGTTTATATGGGAGCCATATGATATGAGTTCACCGGATATTATGGTGTTGGGTCCAAGGTGTAATACGCCACTGTGGAGATCTCGTTGTCTATTGATCAACTACGCTATCGTGGAGTTCCATCACCTAGAGCGGGTCATGCGCCAGTACATTCCACCAGATATACCAGCATATGAGCATACTTTACATGATGTAGACCGCAGGGGACACAGTGGAGAGAATTGGGCTCGATATCACCTTGAGTATATGTCGCAGTGGGCAAATAGACATCAGTTTATTATCATTAACCCTCCCATTACTGGGTTCGATAGTACTGAGCCTTGCTATATGGATTGGTACGATGGCATTACACGCCGTCTGATATCACCATCCCATTTGCCTATGGAGGAGGGGTACCAACCTTCACACATATCAGATTTGGAAGTTATGGTAAGATATTCATTAATAAAAAATTTTATAATGTGTATGCATCATATTTATGATATTCTTTAATATTGTTCATTTTTTACAAGTATTTTAGAGTATGGCGGTCGAGAGGATTAGACTCAGTGCTGATGGCGCGAACGAGCAAGATATAAATTCACTTATACAGTTGAGGAGTGAAGCTATACACGCTACTGATGATCTTAGACGCCTACTTCGTAGACAACAAGATGCTGTAAATATACCAGTACCACCACCACAAGACACACCCAGGAGGACGAGGAGGCATACTAGAGTAGTAGATGATGCGGGTCCCTCTACCTCGACACGGGGTGCATTTACTAGCCATGCTTCTACATCTTACGACATTCCTCATCCACTTATGTCTAGTGTAGCAGATGAGACAGGTCCATCCACCTCGACACATCGTGTATCACACGGTTTGGATAGCACCGCCGACTATTATGTGCCTCAACAGACACAATCGGATGACTCATTCACTCCGTATTGGGATATGCCACCATCTACGATGTTATTTTCTACACTACTCACTTCAGATTTAGACATGGCGCAAACACCGTTTGTTCAGCAGCATATAGGATACGATTCTGGATATGAAGATTTTACTGTCTCGCCTATTGCATTTCCACATCTAGACAGCGACTATCATGATCGTGGAGAGTCAACATCCATAACTTCATCAGACCAATCACATGATATTGCTGCTGCTCAGGGTGGACGTCGAGGTAGACGCCAACGCCAACGACATACGTGTAGCACTGGTGGTCTTTTTTAATATTTTTTTTATTCTTGTATTTTTCAAAAATTTTAAATTCAATACTGTAATTATTATTTAAAAAAATTATTTGTCTGATTTATGAAACAAAAATAGTATTGTTATTATTTTTATTAAAATATTTACATACATATACTAAAGTAAAAAAAAAATCAAACAACATAACTTTATGTTATTTATTATTATAATAAAAAATATTTACTTAAATACATACATACATATATATATATATATATCTAAAATATATGTATAAAATATCAATCATCCTTAATTACATCTCACTCCTTATTTCTCCACGCCTACAAATTTATATATTAATTATATATAAAGTAAATATAAATATATATATATATTTAAAAAATATAGATATAAAAAATATATTAAATTTGAAGGCGCAACAGTAACTTACGCCTTCAAACTAAAAGCGCAATCTAAGATTGCGCTTTCAAAAGACGCAACTTACTATTGCGCCTTTAATCAGTAAAAAAAAAAATAAATAAATAAATTACTATTGTGCCTTTAATCAAATTAAAATCGCAATCCTCACTTGCGCTTTCACTTATTTTTTTAAACCCCCACCCTTCCACGATATTTTGTTAATTTTAATATAAATTTACTATATATATTAATTGACTCAATATATGGCGGGATCAACATATTATTTACATCTTGCCATTAATCATTAGTTTAATAGAGTAATATGGTGGTACCCATTGGCAGTTGGACATTAATGTGAGAAAGAAAAAACCGATGGAAAAGCATAAAAAAAAATTGCAAATGAAGATAAGAGATTTCTGAGAATGAAGTGGGTTGATTGACGGGAAGTTGGAGTGACAAGGTGCAGAGATAGCTGTTACATGGGCTGGAAAATAGAGTTAATATGGGTGACTCTTTCTCGATGAAAATTTTCAAAAGAAAAAAAAATGGCTAAATTCTGTTCGAAATAGCCCAATTCAAACAAAATTTGGGTTTATGTAACAGTACCAACTTGAAATCCACCCAAATAAAAGCCAAACGACCCCTTAGGTTTAATAGGAAGCATAATACATGCGAGGAAAAAAGAAAATAGACAATAACCTTATGTCTAGATTTTAGTATAATATCATGAACTTAAAGTCGGATTTGGACATTTAGCTTGGTTTATTGGTAAAAGTGTCTTTAAATATTTTATTATAATAGGATAAACTACAGGGGTCTAACTATAAAATGAAAAAAATTAAAGGATATAATTATAATGTGACAAATTTAAGGGAAAATTTCTATAATTTGTACAAACCTCAAAGGAGGTTTGAATAATTTTTTACAAAAGGCAATAAAGTCATTTCATAAAACAGTTAGGGTTTTCTAATAGAGGGGAGATAGACATGATTTGGAAAACCTAAAGAATTCTATTGTATTTTAACCAAACTTCAGCAGAGGTTTTCATAATTATCCCAAAAATTAGTGGTTGGCACAATTGTTGTTTTTCATAAAAATACTTTTTGTTACAAGAGTTCTTGTTTTAATGATTGAGCTTGCAGCAAAAAAATATTTTTATTGAGCCGATTGTCTTTCCTTAAAATCATTTTTGTTGTCAAAATTCTTGTTTCAAATATTGAGTTAGCAACAATACTATATATACTTTATATTTATGTAATTTATATACAGATATATGAAAGCAATGTCACTAACATATAAATTTAATTTATTCATTAATTTTTTTATTTTATTTTTTACCAACACTCACTAGGAGTTTAAAAGTGATAGTACATGGTTTCACCTCTTATAGATGATGTGTCCCTCCCATCCTTTATTATGTTTCAAAGTTCAAATTTAGTAAAAAAAAAAACAAATGTAACTGGCATATACTTTTGGAAAGAGGAAAAAAGTTAATGGAGGATTTGTAAATTTCTTTAACAAAATTGTTGAAAATGAAAAAATGTCTACTATTGTTAAGTATCACTTTACCCTCTATTGTACTTTCATTCTATCTCACTTTAATCTCCATACTCTCGTTGTCCACTTTACTCCCTATACTTTAAAAAGAATAATCAAATTATCCTTACCTATTATTAATAGTAAAATTACTTGAAAATGTTCTAAAATTAATATACTTGTATTTATATTCTGATAATTCTTTCAACTTAACTAATTAACACTAAAAATTAAATTCATTTGAAATTTTATTCATTTTAATTGCTATTTTTTTATTAACATAGTTCCTATTAAATTCTTAAATAGTAGGATTTTTTTTATTAACTAATACACTTTTCTTATGATTTTTCTACTCATCATAAATATAAAAAATCTATAACATATTTATAAATAATATGTTGTTATATACATAAATTATCAGTAATAATTTTTTTATTATTAATAGAATTATCAAAATTTCTTAGAAATAATTTTTGAATTTAACATAATTTTTATGAACTTATGATAGTTTCATTAATAATAAAAACTTATTTCTAATAATTTAATATTTAATAAAATATTATTTAAAAATATATTATATATATTTTAGATTTATAATGAGTAAAAAATTTATAAGTAAAATGTATTAGCTATAAAAGATATCCTACTATATAAAATTTTAATATTAAAACTTAAGTACAATATAACTTTAAATGAATTTGATGTTAAGTATTAAATAATTAAGTTGAGAAAATTATTAGAACATAAATATAAATATATTAATATTAAAAAAAATTAAAGTAATTTCATTAAAAATAATAGGTAAGGGCAATTTGGTTATTATTTAAAAGTATGGAGGGGTAAAGTAAGACCTAAGAGTATAAGGGGATAAAATGAGATAATTGAGAATAATAAATAATAAAGTAATAATTAACAAGAGTAGAGATAGTAAAGTGAGAATAACCCTTTTTAGTTATTGAGATCCATTAATAATCTAATATCAAATAAATATTAAGAAACTTTCTTTTTTAATTTGATTTACAGCAGATCAACTTACAAATGCTAAAAAGCTTGAAATCGCATATATAATTTTAATTTATACAATGACAATTTGAATTTATTGCTTAGAAAAATAACATATCGCAACTCCGTTTAAAATTAGTCAAAACAGAAAAAATTGAAATCGCACCCTAATCACCTCGGGTGGGTTTGGTTGCGGCCTTTCTCCCCTAAGTATTATAAGTTTTATTTTCCACAAAATAAAATTTTAAATACTATACCTATATGCACGCTTTCACTAAATTTAATAGTACTAATTAAAAGAAAACTAGGTTTGATGAATTAGTGATGGTAAAATAGGTATTATATGTTATTTTTCACAATTTTTTTCTTTAAAAAGTCGATTATAGACAAAGAGAAGTTAAAAAAAAATCCGGAATAAAAAAAATAGTTTCCATAGACTTCATTTTATGTAATTTTAAAATAATAAAAAATGTATGAATATTTATGGAGAGTCAATTATTTTTATGCACTTTGGTATAAGAAATCATGATAATTTTTTATATTAGATAATCATGTAAATTACTAAAGTATAATATAGGTTTAAAAAGTGATTTAGCACGTTAATTGTTGTGAATAAGTTAATACTTTCATATCTTAGAAATGGGGAGATTTAATATCAACTATCCATATATGTTTCTATTGTTTCTATAATTATATGTTTATTACCATGTAGTACAATCTAATAGTAGTTTTATTGTTATTTTCTGTATTTTCTTTTCCTTGGCAAATTCTTTGGTTTTAATGTTTATATGCAATATAATGATAGAATGATGAATATTTAAAAGTGTACAATTACTTATAATTTATATAATTATTTTTATTTTGAAATTATCATTAGAACTCTCAATTAAAGTATTTTTTGTTTTAGAATAAAATGAAAAATCAACATAAAAAATTGAAATTAAAAAAATTTATCTTCTTTTGTGCAGGCTTTGGAGAATTGGCGTAACTTTTGATTTTGAATGGTTTTGAGTTAATTTTTAATACTATGGATTGATAAATCATTCATCTACAAGTTTATGCAAACTTTGGATCATATACTAAATGTATAAGAACAAAAAAAGTTGGATTACAAGTGGTTGTACAAAATAGATCACAAAAAATTTGGATTACACTTAAGTTAAATCCTAACCTATTTTATCAATTGGATTATATCTTTTAAACTAAATTTTCTTTTGGGCTTAAATTTGGATATGTTTTACACAACAGTAGATTAACAAATTTGCTGAAAACAAGATGGTGAGAAAATTTGTCAAAATGACTAACAAACATACTGCAATGCGCTGCTAATATTAAAGGATGACTCTTGAATGTTATTCGATAATTTGATCATATCTCCTTCATCCTGTAGACAAATTTGACAAATGAAATATGCAAATATATCAATAAAGAAAGATCTACAACTTTTATTTTTTACCCATCATCAAAATCTGGTTGTATCTAGTCTGAAAATTCAATTCAATCGAGTAGGTGAAAATTTAGAAGATTTGGTGTAACAACTTACCAACTCTTAACAATTAGTATACCACTTGATTGTTTAACTCCTCCATTATATGTTTGGTCTCTAGCATACTTCGGGGGTAGAGAGAAAAGGAAAGTTTTATTATTGTCGTTCTTTAGGCTAAGTTTTCTAATAGTAATGTAAGTTTTCTAATAATAATAGAAATATATTATCTAGTTTTTTTTCTATTTTTAGTTTTTTTTATTTTCATTATGTCTTTTCGAATTTCATTTAATTGAAGAAAAAAGATGAATCTCTTGATGGAGAAAGATGAACGGTTATAAAGGTAGAAAATATTTAAGTGTGTTATATTATTATTTTAATTTTTAATCTAAACTCTACTTGTTTTGTGGTGATTTTTAATTTATGTATCACTAATGGCATAATAAATACTTTGGTTCATTTAGTTAGACGTTTGGTTTTGCTACACAAACTACTAACATAAAATATTAATTTATTGTAGACAAAGGTATGTATAAATAGTTGATCCTATAAACAAGTGTTGGCATGAAGAGATAATTTATAAATAATAAAATAATATCATGATTACCTTATTGCATGAGGTATTTGATAACATCTTTCCATTAGAACCTTCATTATATATGGATTTTAATAGTAGCAATTAAAAGAGAAAAAATAAATAAATAATCGTTGCTCTATCTAAAACTCAAGAGCGAATCCCTAATCCTGAATATTTTTATTACTTTGATTTTTTTAGTTATAGCATACATTTTTTTTTTATTATAAACCATATAAAACCCATATTTTTTTATAATCCTGAAATCTTCAAAAAACTTCCCCGTGGATCGACCTCAAACTCAATAGAAATTTATTACTTAATACAACCTGTAGTTGGGTTTGCAATCTTAAAGTTGTAGCAAGTTCTTGGCGCCATTGTTGATGTAGGCAAGGTAAATTTTCAAATTTGTAAATATTTTTTCTTTGTAAATATTGTGTATTTTTTTATGCATATATGGTTATATTGTATTGTAATCATAACTCTCAGTATTTAGTTAGAAATTATTCTTAAACTTTATTTGAAAAATTATTTGAGTCACCTTCACACACTTCCACAAAGGCTGACAATGAAAGTGTTCTAGTTGAAAATGAGAATCAATAGGTGCATAGCATGCGCTATTACTTACAACCTCCTCTAAATTCTTATTCTTGTTGTTTTATTTTTCCTCTTAATAAAAATAACTTTTGATTCAAGCCATGAATGATCCCTTTATTTTTCTAATTTCAATGATTTAGACTCTAAAAGCCCTTACTTGCATTTAAAATAATTTGATGAAGTCTATACTACTTTTGATAATCAAACTTGTACAAATGAGATTATTAAGTTCAAATTATATCTTTTTTCATAAAAAGATAAAGCAAAAACTTGGCTTAATTATTTAAAATTTAAGTCAATTGGCACTTAGCAAAAAATACAAGTTGAATTTTTTAAAAAGTTCTTTCCAACTCATAAAACTAATATTTTGAAAAGACGAATCCAAAATTTCTCTCAAAATTCAAATGAAACTTTTTTTCAATGTTGGGAAAGATTTAAACATTTGTTGAATTCATTTTTTTAAAACAAGTGCCTAATTAGTTTTTTTTATGAGTGTTTAATTTGTGAAATAAAATAATTTGTTGAAACAATATATAATGATGAGTTTCTTGATAAAGAACCTAATGAAACCTAAGAATATTTAGATCATTTGATAGAAAATTCTCAATTATAGCATAGTATTAATTTTTTCAAAGATCTATTAGATGTAATGTTGTTAATAGTAATAAAGAAAAATATTGTCTTAGTCAAAAAGATGATATAAATGCTATGATTGCTAGTTTAACAAGAAAAGTTGAAGCCATGAAATTTAAAAAAGTAAAAAAAATCGAATATGTGTAAGAGGAAGAAATTTGTAGCAATTGTGAACTTATGGGACACTCTACCAATGAATGTCCAAACATTTCAGTACAAGCAAATTTCATGAACACATTCAAAAAGCCTTTCTATTCTCTATATTTCGAAACTTACAATCCACAATGAAAAATTATCTCAATTTTAGCTGGCGAGATGATAATTGTGTACAATCTCTACATCCACAAAAGCCACCAAACTTTTATTCTTATCTAGCTCCACATACAAAATCCCTTGAGGAGACTTTGCAAACATTTATGCATGAACAAAATAAACATCAATAATCAAACTTCACAAGCCATCAATGAGATCAAAAACATACTATCAACACTGACAGTTTTTTTGCGTACTCATGAAAAAGGTAAATTTTCTACTCAACATCAACCTAATCCTTCCACTTAGTGTCATATTTCTTCTTCAGGTGAAAATTCAATCATGGAGGCTAATTCGGTCACAACTTTTTGAAATGGAAAAGTTATTGATAAGACTATTTATTCCAAGGAGAAATATTCTAATCCACCTTCAGAAATAAAAAATAGAAATAGTCTTGACGATAAAGGTAAGTTTAATGAAGGTGAGTTTGAAAATGATGAAAAAGGAAAATACTCGTCTCTAGCTCATTTTCCTCAAAGATTGCAACCAACTCAAAAACTAAACTCAAATTCTGAAATCTTTGAACTTTTTTAACAAGTCAAGATTAATTTTCCATTGTTGGATGCAATCAAGTAAGTTCCAACTTATGCCAAAAATTTTAAAGATTTGTGTACAGTCAAAAGAAAATATCATATACAAAAGAAGTCACTTTTAACTAAAAGTATTAGTTCAATCATTCAACAATTCACTCCACCCAAGTACAAAGATCCAAGTTGTCCAACCATTTCATGTACCATAGGAAATACTAGAATAAAGCGTGTTTTACTTGATCTTGGAACTAGTGTAAATCTTCTACCTTTCTTAGTGTATGATCGATTAGGTTTGAGAGAACTTAAAACAACTTCTATTGTTACTCCGACCGTTCGATTAAAGTTTCAAATGGAGTAGTAGAAGATGTGTTGGTACAAGTTGATAAGTTTTACTTTTCAGTCGATTTCATTATTTTGGACACACAACTTGTTGCACATACACATATATAGATTCTTATCATTTTAGATCATCTTTTTTTTACAACTTCAAATACTTTGATCAATTGTAAGAATGGTATTTTGAAATTACCATTTAGAAATATGATTTTAGAATAAAATGTGTTTAAGCAACCTGCAGAAGATATCAAAGTACATGAAGTAGATTCAATTGAATAACTTATTCATGAATATTTTATTACTGCTAATTCTTCAGATCCTTTGGAAACTTATTTTGAAAGTGAAAGTATTTGTAAAAAGACACACTCTAATACTATCTCTAAATTTTCTCAAGTACAAGAAAAAAAAATTTAGAAGCTAAGGGTTGAAGAACTTTCATCAACAGTACAACCTGTTCCATCAAGTATTAAAATTCCTGTGATTGATTTGAAACCTTTGACATTCGATTTAAAATACTCTTTTTTGGGTGAGAATGAGATTTTTTCAATAATAATTTCTTCAAAACTTGATGCATCCCAAGAAGATAAGTTGATCGAAACTTTAAAAATGCATACGAATATTTTAGGATGGACATTGCTGACATTAAAGGTATTAGTCCTTTAATTTGCACACATAATATCTTTCTAAAGAAAAATGTTAAACCTTTTAAAGAGATGCAATGAAGACTAAATCCTAATATGAAAGAAGTAGTGATAAATGAAGTCATTAAACTCTTAGATAATGAAATTATTTATCCTATTTCTGACAGCAAATAGATAAGCCCTACTTAAGTTGTACCTAAAAAATATAGAGTTAATGTAGTCAAGAATGAGAATGATGAATTAATTCCAACTAGGACTGTTACTGGTTGGCGAATGTGCATTGATTATAGGAAACTCAACTCAATTACTAGAAAAGATCATTTTCCACTATTCTTCATGGATCAATCTTAGAAAGAGTTGCGGGATATAAATTTTACTGCTTCTTAGATGGATATTATGAGTATAATCAAATTGCAATTGCACTTGAAAATCAAAATAAAATAACTTTTACATGTCCTTTTGGTACTTTTGCATATCGAATGATACCATTTAGATTATGTAATGCACCAGCTATATTCCAACAATGCATGCTTAGAAATTTTAGTAAAATGGTTGAACATTTTCTTGAAGTCTTCATGATGATTTTCTATTTTTGATAATTCATTTGATAATTACTTGTCTAATTTAGAAAAGATTTTGATCAAATGTGAAGAAAATAATCTTGCACTCAATTGGGAAAAATGTCATTTTATGGTAACAACTGGTATTGTTTTTGGATATATTATTTCGTCAAAAGGTATTAAAGTAGACAAATCTAAAATTGAGTTAATTGTAAATTTGTCAATACCAAAATTGTGAAGGAGGTAAGATAATTTTTAGGACATGTTGGTTTTTATAGAAGCATTGTCAAAGATTTTAGTATAATATCTAAACCTTTGTGTAATCTTCTAACAAAATATACTATTTTTGAATGGAGTGAAAATTGTGAAAATATTTTTTGTTAATCTTAAAAGCATGCTTACGTCTGCTCCAATCATGCAATCTCCAAATTAGATTTTACCTTTTGAAATAATATGTGATGCGAGTGACTATGTTGTTGGAGTTGTCTTAAGACAAACAAAAGATAAGAAATGATATGTTATTTACTATGCAAGTAAAACTTTAATTAGTGCTTAATTAAATTATTCAACAACTGAAAAAGAATTACTTGCTATAGTATTTGTATTGGACAAATTTAGATCTTATCTTGTCTACTAACCAGTTACTGTTTTCAGTGATCATGCAACTTTGAAATATTTTTTTATCAAAAAAAGGTGTCAAACATAGACTAATTACGTAAATTCTCTTACTTCAAAAAATCAACATTATGATTCAAGATAAGAAAAGAGTAGAGAATATTATGGCTGATCATTTATCGAGACTTATTTGTGATGCTCATTTTAAACCACACCCTTTAATGATACTTTTTTTCTGATGAACAACTATTTAATGTTTCTATTTTATCTTGATTTGTTGACATTGTTAATTTTTTTGTGATAGGAAAGATGTCATCACATTGGAACTCCCAAGATAAAAATAAATTTTTGACTGAGGTGAAAAACTTTTATTGGGACAATCCATACCTATTCAAATATTTTCCTGATCAAATCTTTAGAAGATGTGTGCCTCACAATAAAATAGGCAATATTGTTAAATTTTGTTATTTAGAAGTATGTGGTGGTCATTTTTCAGCAAAGAAAATCACTGCAAAGAAATGCGAATTTTATTAGCCAACTCTTTTCAACGACACTTATACTTTCTGCAAAAGTTGTGAAAATTATCAAAAGATAGGATCTATTTCAAAGCAAAACATGATGCCCCTACATCCTATCCTAGTGATTGAAATATTTGACTATCAGGGTATTGACTTCATTGTACTATTTCTATTATCATTTGATTTTATTTACATATTGATCGCCATCGATTATGTTTCAAATGGATCAAGGCAATTCCCTATCGAAACAATGATCATAAAATATTGATAAAATTTTTGAAAGAAAATATTTTAAGTCGATTTGGCATTTCTCGATCCATTATCAGTAATGGGGAAAAATATTTTTGTAACAAAAATTTTAGAACTTTAATGAGGAAATAAAGAATCATACATAAAGTTATAACCCCTTATCACCCTCAAATAAATGGACAAGTTGAACTTGTAAATATGGAGATAAAATAAATTTTAAAAAAAACAGTTAATCCAAATTATAAAGATTGGTCTCTTAGACTTACCGATACACTTTAAGCATATAGAACTGCTTTCAAAACATAATTAGGCATGTCTCTTTATAGGATAATTTATGAAAAATCTTGTCATTTACCTATTGAACTTGAACATAAAACTTATTGGATAATCAAAATGTTTAACTTTAACCTTGATTAAGTTTCAAAACTATGCAAATTGCAAATCAATGAACTTCAAGAATTGAGAAATGATGCATATGAGAATTCTAAAATTTATAAGGCAAGAATCAAAGATTTTCAAGATAATAAAATTTCAAGAAAAATATTTGAGGTTGGTCAAAAGGTTTTGCTTTATAATTCTAAATTGTATTTATTTTTTTGGAAAATTGAGATGAAGGTAGAGTAGTCCTTTTGTTGTAAAAAAGGTATATTCTTATAGGGCAATTGATATTGAAAATCCTAGAAATGGTAACATATTCAAAGTAAATGGACAAAAACTCAAACCGTTTCTAGAAAATCAATTTTCACAAGAGGAAATTCTTTTTCTTTCTAACCCTTGTTATGATTAGTGTGTGTGTGTGTATATACTTATTTTCTCTGACTTTATTTGTTTTGTAGGATTTTTTTATTTAATTTTTTATTCTCTGTTAAGTGGCGGATAATATTACTCCATGACTATTAAAGTCGAACTTATCAATTTCTCAAACAACTAAAATCTCTGTACAAAGTTTCTCTCTTTTTCTCACTCTTTTTTTTTCTTATTCTTTTCAAAATGAATGACATTCTTCTAACTTTCAAAAATAATTTCCTTTTCTTCCTAAAAATGAAATTTTATAATTTTATAATATCAGGATTGAAAGATTAAGGACGCTTATACACAAGGACATTCCAGGGCACAAGGACATTCCAAGGGACATACGATAGATAATTGAAGCAAAAATAAGAGTAGCAGGTGAGTTTTCATACGAATCTTCAAACTTGCTTACTAGATACATGCCTAATTTTGGTAAGTATATTCTCGACCTATAGAGGGCGTTGAAGCCATTACTGGACATAAAAGTAGAGGAAGATGTAAGCCACAGTCACAACTACGTATACATTCACGTATAGTAGTTAATTTTTTTTTCAAACTTTATGTTCTTATTTTCAATCTTTCTGACAAAAGAAAAAGACGTGCAATAAATGTATTCCCTATTCACCCCTCAATAAATAACACCGTGCTCACTCCATTTTTACACAACTCACTTTAAAAATAATAATAATAATAATGGAAGTCTCTTCCACTCACAAGTTCAACTGTATTTATGTCTTTTATGGATCCAATTTAGAAAAAAATGGTAAGTTTATAGGAGCAACTAATAACCTTAGTAGAATTTTAGTAGAAAGAAAAATTTATTTAATGTGGGAGACGCAGTTTGGAGTTAATGGGGAGTGTTGCTACTTGTTCTCATATAGGAGGAGTCAAAGTTTTAGGAGTTATCCCAAAACCTTTAATAGTAGAGAATATCACAGGTATGACCATCGAAGATGAGCTAAAAGTATCATATATTCAGGACAGAATGCCTAACAAGTTAAACAATGCGGATGCATTCATCACTCTACGTGATGGTTTTGGTACACTAGATGAGTTATTCCAAGTTATCTCTTGGGCACAACTCAATAGTCACGAGAAACCTATAAGTATTCTTAATGTTAATAGTTTCTATGATGGTTTGCTATCTTTTGTAGATCATGTTGAAGAAAAAGGTGTTATTTCATCATTTGTGAGACGAATCCTTATTTCTGCTCTAACTAATTGATCAACTTCTAGCATATATGCCAGAACCTGATCCAACCTTAGCCTATGTGGATTGGTCCAACAGGGACAGTGGTAAAAAACGCAAAATGAATTTGACTCTTAGCGTATGAAATTTATCCTTAATGATTTCAACTAATAGTGTGTGTTTTGTATTGTTTCAATTTTATTTTCAATAAGCCACATTTTAGTGATATTTTTAAACTCTACTTTCCTATCTATTTTCAACATTGGGGTAATGTATTGATTATGTTGGGGGAGAGAATAGTTGATATCATGTCTTGTATATTCAATATGTGTCTTTCTATTTTATTTTTTTTAAAATCAAGCATGTTTTCATTTAGATTCATTGAAACCATGAGTAAGATTAGCCAGAGTAAAGAGTTATCTTTTGACACTCTTAAAACACATCCCCATTTTTTTTTTTATTTATAACATGGCATGTTTGTAAAGTTTTTAACTGAAATTTTGTGAATTGTCAAAATATAAATGCAATTCTTTTTTTGTTAGAGTCCAAGGGTACTATATTGAAAAAAATAATGATTAGTCTTGTGCACATCCTAAGCCTTGTGGAAAGATTGGTTGCGATATATATAACTGAAAATTCCAATCATGTTAAAGTGTTTACTTTTTAGTATTCACACATCTTTTATGAATAGGTAGAGAGTTTGAGAAAACAAGCATTTTGAACTTTAATTGATCATTTGAATTAATTTCGTTGCAATTTGAGATATTTAATTATGTCTACATTGTATGTGGAGAAATAAATTGGGTAAACCTGTATAGATATCTATTTCTATTGAAATATTTCGCTTTGTAGCTAGTGATGTGAGTATAATGATAAATCCTTCTTTTGATAATTTGTTATCATGCGAGTCATATTTTATAATAAAAAAAAAATCACCATTTTGTTTTCAGGTTAATCAATAAAATTTTGAGGCATATTTTGGTAAGACGGTTTAGGTATTTCAAATTTTGTGACTACCTATCTTATACTCAATTTTAGTTTGAATATTTGTCCTTAATCATTTAAGTCATTTCCCTTAGTATTTTAATTATTTTCCAACTCCATGAGTGAACACCTTATCTATTTAAATGACAAACACTTACCTGTGAGAATATAGAGTTGAGGTTTTTTCATGATTGATTTTGAAGTTATATGTATCTTGGTTCGTGGAATAAAAGGTTGGCTTAGTGCACATACACACATCTTTTGAAAATTCTTAAAAAAAAATCTCGATAGCATCTATGATCTTTGACAAATAATCGTTTGTGATTGTTAGACTATTTTACAGATTTTTTTTAAATTCCAATCATCATGTCATGTTCCATTTTATTTGTATTGCATTTCATTACACTATAATTACTAGGGACTAGTAATAAGGTGATTCAGGGGTGATGAACATTTTAAAGTGTATAATTAATTAGGATTTATATAATTATTTTTACTTTGAAATTGTCATTAGAACTCCAAATTAAAGTATTTTTATATTTTAGGAATAAAATGGGAAATCAACATAAAAAAATTGAGATTAAAAGGTTTTATTTTCTTTTGTGCAGGTTTTAAAGAAACTGGTGTAATTTTTTATTTCGAAATAGTTTTGGGTTAATTTTTAAGGCTATGAATTGATAAGTCATTTATTTACAAATTCATTCAAAATATTAAATGTGAAAGGGTCAAAGAAGTTGGATTACAAGTGATTGTACACAGTGGATCATCAAAAATTCGAATTAGAGTTAAGCTCAGTCTTGACCTATTTTACCAATTATGTCATGTCTCTTAAATCAAAATTAATTTTAGGCTAACATGCAAATGTGTTTTACATAAGAGGTAGATAAACAAGTTTACGAAAAACAAAATTATGAGAAAATGTGTTAAAATGGTCAATAAACATGCTGCAATGCATTATTGATGTTGAAGAATGACTCTTGAACATGATTTAGAAATTTGACCATATCTCCCGCATCCTCCAGCAAATTTGACAAATAACATATACAAATATATCAACAAAGAAAACTCTACAACTTTTATTTTTTATCCATCATCAAAATCTAGTTGTATCCAACCTAAAAATTCAATTCGATCGAGTAGATGAAAATTTAGAGGATTTGGTGTAACAACTTATCAACTCGTGGCAACTAGCATATCACTTGATTGTTTAATTCCTCCATTATATATTTGTCCTCTAACATACTACAAGCACTATAAATAAGCCATGTATTAACCTTGTAAGAGTAAGGGGTAGAGGAGAAATGAAAGTTTTGTTATTGTCTTTTTTTAGGCTAAGTTTTCTAGTAGTAATAGAAATGTATTATCTAGATTCTCTTCCATTTTTAGTTTTTTCTACTTTCATTATGTCTTTTTGAATTTCATTAGTTAAAAAAAAAAAAGGTGAACATCTTGATGAAGGAAGAGAAATAATTATAAATATATAAAATATTTAAGTGTATTGTATTATTGTTTTAAATTTTTTATCTAAACCTTACTTGTTTTGTGGTGGTTCTTGATTTATGTATCAATAATGACATAATAAATATTTGAGTTCATTTAACTATACGTTTGGTTTTACTACACCAACAGTTAACATGAAACCTTAATTTGTTATGGACAAAGATATGCATAAATATTTGATCATATAAACAAGTGTTGGCATTAAAAGATAATTTATAAATAGTAATACAATATTATGATTATCTTATTGCATGAGTTATTTAACAAAATTTTCTCATTAGAACCTTCATTATCTATGTATTCCAATAGTAACAATTAAAAGAAATAAAAATAAATAATTATTCTTCTAATCCAAAACTCAAAAACGGATCCCTAATCCTAAGTATTTTTATTACTTTGATTTTTTTTATTTTTTATTTTTTATTTTTGTTATAGCATATATTATTTTTTATATATTCTAAAGCCCATCTTTTTTTATAATCTTAAAATTTCCAAACAACTTCCTGATAGATCGACTTTAAACTCATAAAAAAAAAATTATTTGATACAATGTACACTTAAATTTAAAACCTTAAATTTGTGGCAATCACACCAGCTCATTTCTACACAAGGCTTGAAAATTATCAATCAATAATATACAATACTTTATAAAACTGCAGTGGGCTTTAAAGAATCCCTAAACAATAAATTCTAAGGTTACTTTACATACTGTGTGTATAATATTCAAATTCCTTTTTCCTAATTTTGGGGACTATTTGCCATTCATTTTGTCAACTTTGGAATATTATAGTTTTATGCATGTGACTGCATTTTTAACATTCCAATTCTTCTTAATTCCTTTGTTCCCCCTCCAAATGAACTCCCAAACTTTGTCAAATTTTGTTAGTACATAGTACTATGTAATTATCTATTATTATTTAAAAAAATATAGATGTGTTATCATCACAATATTATTTTCATTTTAAGACATAAATTCATAGTTAAAATGCACTAAGTTTTTTCAGTGGAAGAAAATTCACCAACCAAATTTATGAATTTTAGCAATTTGAAAATTTGAAAGGTAAGGATATCACTACTAAAATTTGTGTATCTATAAGTTATACACTTATTTCAATTAATTTCTTTAACTGTTGAAATTATATGTTTCAATTTACTAATATGATAACCAAATAGAAAATGAGGATTAAGTTGTTTCAAGTACACTTCTCTTTGTTATTTGTGATCCAAAGTTTTTCCCTAATTATTTATTCAAAAAGTTATATATCACTAGTTAATCCTTCATGATCTACAACCTTTTTCAGCCACCCCCTTTATATGAAAACTAATGATTTATTAAATCAATTTAAGTGAGTTAATTTTAATGATAGCTAACAAAACTACAAAAGTTCATTAATATAAGCTCCTACATCTTATAAAATATTTTTCTAATTTATAAAATATTAAATTTTATTTAAAAATAAGTTGTTGAAGTGATTGGATAAAATAAAATCATAGAACTTTTAAAATATTAGTAATGGTAATTTTATAATTAAAACTGTCAAAATTAAAATAGTCTGTTAAAATAAAATTTTATTTAAAAATAAGTTATGATAGATGTATTTTTTTATAAGTTTATAAGCTTTCAAACAATATTTTTTTTATCTTATAAGCTCTTTTAAAAAAAATTATCAAATATTTTTTAACAGCTTATAAACTTTTAAATAACTTATAAAATATTTTGAAAAATTTACAAATTCAGTCATCCAGTCTCTAAACAAAAGAGAATCATTCGTAA
Source organism: Paulownia fortunei (assembly GCA_019321725.1). Taxonomy (NCBI): domain Eukaryota; kingdom Viridiplantae; phylum Streptophyta; class Magnoliopsida; order Lamiales; family Paulowniaceae; genus Paulownia; species Paulownia fortunei. The sequence continues at coordinate 8,302,366 of CM033108.1, forward strand.
AATCAAAAATGTTATTTCCACTATAAGATTTAATAGGTGAAATGATTTAAATTTGGATTTGAGGGAAGTATTTCAAATAACTCATTTTATCGTAGTTTTGAAATCCACTAATGACTTCAAAAATAATTTAAAATAGAAATTTAAAATTTTGAAATTTATTTTATTATTAAATAATTTAAATAAATTCAATAAATTTATTATTATAAATTTTTAATTTTTAATTTTAAATACATCAATGAAGTTTAAAAGATTTAAGCCCTATTTACCTTGGTCCATTAAGCTTGATTTGTTATTTTATCATATTTAGTCCACCACATTCTATTTTCGTGGTGGCTCATATGACAATCAACACCTCAGTACAAATTGGATGTATCGCGCTGATTTTAAACCCATCCAAGTGGGTTTGATGGTTTTATCCAGGCCCACCATATTATACTCAGCGTAAATTATTATTTTTGTACCTCATAGCCAATATAAAATTACCACACTGCCCTTCGAGCCAAATCAGCTGTCATTTTTAAGAAACACTATTTGCCCTTGATCCCCATTTCACCCATGTCTTCTTCCTTGTCCATGGAGGGGTGCCCACTGATATATTAGGATTTACTAGGAATGAAGCCAAAGAAAGAACATGAAATTGCTCATAAAGTCTCTCAGCTGACTTCTGTGAAGAAAAGGAAGCAGATTGTCTAATCTATTCTGTTGCTGTATATATTGAAAGCAAAGCAGACCATGATTCATGGCAGTATTCTTTTGGATTGAAGCTTTGCTTCTTTAGTTTTGCAACCAACAACAAGAGGATTGCCCTATATTTTTCCTCTTTTTTTCTATTTTTCTCTCTTCTTGTGCTTATATTTATGAGGCATTTAATTTTTTCAATTTTGAGAAATGGCCAAGCAATATTTGGGCAAAATGCATATTTGGGTAATTTGCAGATTGGACCCCTGAAATTATATTTTTGGCATTTTACACAATTGAAATAGGATTAACTTTGAAACACTTTGCACCCCCAAGCCATTTCAGGTGTGAATTTCACCGGAAAATCAATCGCGCAGAAAATAAACTGGGCATTTTCAACAGAGCTCAGTTACATTAGTTCAAGCTTTTCAGCAGTTTTCTCTTCAGCAAACTAACATGTACTGCTAAGTCAAAAATCTTCAAGAGCACAAGCTAAGCCTTTGGCAGTAGATGATTTCCTCCTCCTTGTTTGAAAGCCCTTGGCAGTAGATGATTTCCTCCTCCTTGTTTCTTCATTCTGAATTACTTAATTGATTCTAAAAATACATCTATTTAGTGTACAGTCAGAATATGCTTGTTTGAAGGCATAAGAGTAGATAGATGTTTTAGCTCAAGCCACCACGACTAGGATATTTCTTTTCTTCCTCTTCTTTTGTTTGGATTTCATTTCACTCTACAATGAAAGGGGAAGGGTTCAAGTTCTCGACACAAAAAGAAGAAAAATCCATATTTTACTTCCAACACATGCATGCAGGGGCGGGGCTACGGGGGGCAAGCGGGCCGCAGCCCCTCAACTCCAATTCATTTTTTAAAATTTGTACAAATTTTAATACATAAAATTATTAATTTTTAAAAATTTATCTCCCTAAATAATAAAAATGCGTTTTCATTTACTATTTTTTTTTTAAAATAATTATTGCCTATTCAGAATTCATTCAAACTCTAAGCCCATGTAAAGAATAAGCCTTAGGCCATCTTCAACTAACTGCATTAAATTTGGAGTAAGTTTTACACCAAATTTGATATTTTGGTGTAATTTGGCCTAAACCATCTCTAACCCAATATACCAAATGAATATTTTCTTCCTATTTTTCAATTATCACCTATTTATTTATTTATAAAGTTATTTATTTATTTATATTTTATTACTACTAATTCTACTAAATAAAAAATTACATATAATTAATATTATATTTATTGATTATATTATAAAAATAAGCATTACAATTAATATCACAATAAAAAAATACTACGTTGCACACCATGTAGAACAAAAAAACTTTCACAAAACCATCTCAACAAATGTTAATTATTATAATTTATCGTAAATGTTAATTATTTGTTAATTATTACAACAATAATAAATATCATTGATTATTTATTATTATTAATTATTATAGTTTATCGTAAATATTAATTATTTGTTAATTATTATAAATATTATTGCAAAATAATAACACAACTAAAGTTGAATAATTAAAACTAAACTACATATTAATTAAATATATAATATAAGATACAAATAAAATTAAAATTTGGATTAGAATAATTTTGGGAGCAAATTGAAAATATATACATTATATCAAATTTGGTGTAAATGAATAATGTCACACCAAATTTAGTGCAATACTATTTATCATACTAAATTTGGTGTAATATTTGATGCTCTATTAAAAATAAAATTATATCAAATTTAATATTTTGATGTAGAATTTAGCGGCCAAACAGTATTACAACAGCATTGTGCGCCGCGAAGACAACAAGGCCCACCTCACTTCCTCGATGGCGTAGTCAATAATTTAAGATATGCGACAAACGCGAGACATTTCTCTTTTTGCTAGAAAATGAACTGAGTTTCATTTTGCCATCCTTTATATCCAAACATATAAAAGAGCTTGCAATATAAAAAAAATAAAAATAAAAGAATAATATAAGGAAAATAGCTGAAGTGGGAGGGGGAGAAGAAAGGCAGAAAAATAGAAAAGAAGAGTGGAAGGAAGTGAATAGACAAAAATGCCTCAGTTCATTTTTGCCCAATTGATTTTCCGGTGGAAATTCCCACCGGAAATGATTTGGGGGTGCAAAGTGTTTCAAAGTTAATCCTATTTCAATTGTGTAAAATGCCAAAATACAATTTTAGGGTATATTGTGCTAATTGTGTGTAGTTCTAGAGGGCAATATGTCCAATTACCCTTCATATTTAGTCACTAGAGTTTTCTAGCAGTTACAAAATAGTCACCCACATTTCATAAAAATCAAATATAGTTGTTTAAACTTTACAGAAAAATATACTTTTAGTCATTCATATTAGAAAAAGAATATTTAGTTACTCAACTACTGATAAAAATATACTTCTAATCACTCAATTATAGAAAAAAATATACTTCTAATTACTCATCTCAAACTAATAAAATACTGACATATTTATATAAATACACATATTCATTGATATCACTAATATGTTTACATAAATACATATATTCATTAAAATATACATAAATTCACTAAGAAATATTATTATGCTCAATTAAATGCATGTTTACACGCGTATGTATATGAGTAAATATTTAATTATAATTAAATATTACTACGAACTTTTACATTTATGTTTACCTAAATTTATAATTTATTTTAAATAATTATTATGAATTCATAGTAGTATTTAATTGAAGATGATTATTTGCAGTTACAGTTATTATGTTTAAATATAAGAATTCATAATATTAATTAATTGTAAATGAATATTGGTACATTTGCACGTGTAAGTATGTATTTAATTGAGTATACTAATATTTATATCAATGAATATGTGTATTTGTGGATTCATGGTATTATATTATAATTTTGTTAGTTTAGGATGAGTGATAAGTAGTATATTTTTTTTCTATAGTTGAAGGACTACAGATGCTTTTTTTTGAAAACGTGGGTGACTATAAATATTTTTTTTTTTACAATTGGGTGATAGAAGTGCACTTTTTTATAAAAGTAAGTGACTATATTTATTTTTTCAAAAATATAGGTGACTACTATGTAATTATAAGAAACTTTTGGTGACTAAATATGCATTTTGCCCACCAATATTTTGTAAGTTTTTGTTTCATGTTTACAAGTTTTCTTATCTATTTCATTCTCACTGTGTTTGTAAGTTCATTTTTTGCTCGAAAATTAAGGATAATATTTTCAACACCCACAATGAACAATTTTTTGCTTTATTTTTTAGTTCTTTTTCTTTCTTTTTATTTTTAATTTTCTTTAGTAAAATTCATAATTGTAAGTTTCTTTAATTGATAGTTTAAATATGACAATTTGAAACTCTGATGTGTAATTTTGTGACAATCATATGGTAATTTTTATTAGGGTAAATAGCAGTTCACCACCTCAAATTTAATATTTTGGCACATTATTCGTAAAAATAAATTTTAAACACTTTAACTCCTAAAATTTAATTATTTGAAAATTTACTCCCCAAAAATAAATTTTAAGTACTTTGCCCTCGCAACTTATATTATTATAGCACTTTAACCCTCTTATCAATATCAATTTCAGATCAAATTTTTATCAAAATGCTCTTCATCAACAGTCATTGTGCATGTTTCTGCATCTTTTCATACAAAAGTCAAGAAAAATACACCATATACTTTTTTATTATTACAAATAGTAAAAACACAATAAATAATCGTACTTTTTTATATAAATAATGGTAGTATTTTTTCAATAGTACTGCAATTGATATTATTTACTCTAAAAATATTATCATTTGTCCTATCTTCACTATTGGCAATAAAAAAAAAAAGTATTACAATGCACTTTTTTTATTTTTTATATGAAAAGATAGTGAAAAAATACATAACAATGGCTGATGAAGAACATTTGAGAAAAAATTAATCTGAAATTAATATTTTGGGGGCAAAGTACTATAAAAAATATAAGTTGAGGGGCCAAAGTGCTTAATATTTATTTTTTGGGGGTAAAGTGCCCAAAATAATTAAATTTGATGGGACAAAATACTTAAAATTTATCCATTTAATTATTATTAAAAAAAACATAATTTGTTTAAATTTTCATTGTACTATTCTAGGAATTTGAAAAAAAAAATTAAGGAAAGGAGCTTTAGAACACATCTGAAGATGGAACTTTGAACTTACAACTTAGAAGGGGAGGCTGGAAGAAAGGAGAAGGCAAACATCAAATTGGGGAGAAGTCGGTAAGGGTGTTTTGGTCATTATATTTAGTGACGAGAATTTTACCAAAACGCCCTTAATGACTTCTCCCCAATTATATTTAGTGACGAGAATTTTAGTGATAATTGTAATGTTGTCACTAAATACACATATATTGTGACGATATTTTTCAATAGAAGTGTTGAGTATTAGTGACAATTTTTTTAGCTATCACTAAACATTTAGCGTTTTTCGGGTTGGTAGGAAATAAAAGTTGTCACTATTGTTGTTCAAAATATTGACAATGTTTAAAGTTATCACAAATTTGAAAAAAATAATTGTGCAACTTATCACATTTTTCATCATTTATCTCATATTCCACCTAACAAAGAAAACAAACCTTTAGTATTCCATCAAAATCACTAAATTGCGGTTTCTTAAAATAATAATCTCTTTATGGTTGGTTTAATCAGCAATTTTGTGTATTATATATTAAGTTGCATAAGTTGTTTTTTAAGTTATTGATGTAAAAAAATAAGATGTAAAAAAACAAATTGCAGAGAGTTTTCGGGAGTGTTTGTAAAAACTTCTACTTTTAGATAGTGATTCAGTTGAGAATCAAAAGGTGGTAGCGTTTACAAAGTGTTGCTTGAAAGTAGAATAAGTTAAAAGATAGTGTTTGGTAAATAAGTTATAAAAGTGCTTTTATTTGTGTAAAAAAAAAGTCTAAATCGTCCTTTGATTTTGAAATAGTAATTTGGATACATGTGTATATATATAAATATTAAATAAATATATTTATATATACAAAAATACATATGTTTATATCTATAAAAATATTTATATATTAACAAATATATAAATATATAAAAATACATAGATAGATAATTATAAATATAATTGTATTTTTATATTCAAAGAATTATTATAAATATATATAAATATATTTATATATTCACAACTAAATAAATATATAAAAATACATTTTTTTATAAATACATATATGTATTTATTTATTTTTACAAATCTTTACAAATATATAAATATATTTATATATTCATATATAAATATATGAAATACACATATATATCTATAAATATATATATGTATTATATATTCATACAACTATTTATAAATTATATAAATACATTTATATATTCACAAATATATGAATATAAATATATATATATATAAATATATTCATACAAAATATTTATAATGTACAAATATATTTATATATATATTTATGTATTCACAAATATATAAATATATAAGAGTATATTCATATAGATTCTTAAAATATATAAATATATTTATATATTCACAACTAAATAAATATATAAAAATAAATATATTGATATTTATAAATATATGTATGTATTTATATATTGTACAATTATTTATAAATGAATTTTTATATTCACAAATATATAAATATATAAAAATACATGTGTTTATATTTACAAATATATTTACATATTAACAAATAAATAGATATATAAAAATACATATATAGATATTTATATATGTATTTATATATTCATATATATAAGTATATTTAAATATTCACAAATATATATAAATATATTTATATACTCACAAATAAAGTAATACATAATAATACATATATATTTATAAATATATATATATGTGTGTGTGTGTGTGTGTGTGTTTATATTCATGAAAATATTTATAAATATTTATAAATTTATTTATATAATCACAAATATATAAATATAAAAATACATATATTTATAAGTATATATTCATATATCCGTACAAAATCTATAAACACACACACACACATATATATATATTCACAAATATATAAAAATAAATATATTTGTTTATAAAGATATTTATATATAAAAATATTTATATATTAAATATATATTACATATTGAATATTTATAAAATGTAAGGGATTTGGAATATAAATATATTTTTGATGGCAAAAATATCTAAAAAAACTTACATATTTTTAAAAAACCAAAAGCAGAATACAAAATCTAAAAGCACTCCTCCCCTACTTTTAGATTTTGATTAAATTATATAGAAAGATAAACAGAAGTAGAAATTGGCATTTAAAAACACTAAAAATCGATTTTTCAAGAAACTGAAAATCACTTAAAGAAAAGCTCCCTTCATCATTGACCAATAATTCACTTTTTACTCTCATGTTTTTGTGTAGATATCCTTTTATTTTTTCAAAAAAAGTTCAAACTTAGTTGCCACGCCAGAAAGTTGTAAAGGGTATGACGGCATATATGGCCCATTGGGAAACGTTGTATTTATTAAATTGATTGGACTTGATAAACATGTAATTTCGTGCCAATTTTATATTAACTATGAGATTATTCAAGGTTCATGAAATAATCCAATATCCAAATAATTATACAGTATCTCATATGAGAGTGGTTCTATTGAATTATAATGATCTGGATTGCTACTCACTTTATATTTTGTTTACTATTCTTCTTAGAATATATTTACAACATTAATTCTTGTACAATATATTAATAGTCAAATTTAACATATGTCATTCTTCTTTTTAAACTATTATATTGTCATGAATTTTGTTAATAGCATGAGCAATACAATTATATACTAGTATATAAGCATATGTAGATACATTTATACCTAAAGGCACACACACAAATACCAAAGAAGGAAAACACAATAAATTTATTAAAATGGACAATAAACAAATAAAAACAATAAATACAAAGTAAAGAAATTCAATAAATCAATCCCCATTTTGTAGAACAGAATGAGGAACCCAGGAATAAAACAAAATTCTGAAATAATAAAAGCTAAAGAAAATGAAACAAACGCTTTTGAAATGTGGGGATAATGTATATGAAAGAAAAATGAAAAATGATCACTTGAAAAATTAAAAAAAAAAAAACAATAAAAAGCACTAGAAAGTGGGGGACTGAAGACCAAAAAAATGCAAGAGTACATGTCGATGAAGATCAATCATGAAATACCCATACAAAAATAAACTATATGGAAATGCAAACTTATGGAGAAAATCATATAATGATGGAAATACATAACCGTTATATAAATACAAATATGATCATTTATAAAGACGAAGAGTGGTGCAAATATGAGAGAGGGTAGGCTGAATCTGAAACAATTTTTTTTTCCAAAAATTCTACAATTGGAATTGTGCACACGCTCGAGATAGCTGGCCAATCAGAACATTTATAATGGACTGAAATATTGAAGAACTGCCACTTTTTAAAGAAGATTAACCTAAACTTGAATTACAATTAAAAAGGATTATTTGGATGGACTTCTCTTGAATTTTGAATTTTTGACATTCATCTCTTTTTAAGGTTTGAATTTTTTGGCAAAGATCTTCAGCATATTTTCACATATTTTTGTATCAAATTATTTATACTTTTTTTTTTGTTAATATTATTGTTTTATTAATATTTTGTGTTAGGAAATAAATGAAAACATGTTTCACACTTGTGCAATGTTTGTAATTTAAGCATAACTTTATGATCAAAAACCCTATGAACCTGAAATTTATTTCATTTGAAAGCCAAAAGATAGATGTACAATTTTTCTGTTGGAAACTCAACTCAATTCAGTTTTGATGATAGCAGAAAATTCATCCAAATAGTTGCACAAAATGGATCACCAAAATTCGGATCAGAGTTCAGCCCAATATTGACTTATTTTACCAATTGGGTTATATCTCTTGAGTCCAAATTTATTTTGGGATGAAATTCGAATATGTTATACATAAGAGTAAATAAACAAGTTTGTTAAAGACAAGATAGTGTAAAAATATGTCAAAATAGTAAAAATATAGTCTGTAAGTTGTTGCTGCTGTTAAATGACGACTTTTATACATGACTCGATAATTTGATCATATCTCCTTAATTCGACAGCCAAATTTAACAAAAGATATATGAAAATATATCAGTATCGAAAGATCTATAATTTTGATTTTTTACACATCTTCAAAATCTAGTTGTATTTGATCGAAAAATATAATTCAATTCAGTAGATGAGAAATTGGTGTAACAACTTACCAACTCTTATCAATTAGCATACCATTTGATTATCCCCTCTATTATTTGTTTGGCCTCTACCTTACTCCAAGTACTATAAATAAGTCATGTATTAAACTTGTAAGAGAAGGAGGGTAGAAGGTTTATTTAGGCTGAGTTATCTAATTTGTTTGTTTTCTAATATTGTAAGTTTTCTAATAGTAATAGAAATGCATTCTCTAATTTCTTTTATATTTTTAGTTTTTGCTACTTTTATTATATCTTTCTAAATTTTATTTTGTTGATAAAAAGGATGACCCTCTTGATGAAGGAAGATGAATGATTATAAAAGTAGAAAATGTTTAAATATGTTGTATTATTATTTTTATTTTTGATTTAAACCCTACTTATTTTGTGGTAATTCTTGATTTATGTATCTCCAATTACACAATAAATACTTGTGTTCATTTAGCTTATTGTACGATTTTATCCCACCGACTGCTAATGTGAAACTTTGATTTGTTGTTGACGAAGGTGTGCATAAATACTTGATCCCATAAATAAGTGTTGGCGTTAAATGATAATTTGCAATAGTAAAACAATATCATAATTATCTTATTGTATGAGTTATTTGATAATATCTTCCCATTGGAACCTTCATTATGTATGGATTTCAATTGTGGCAATTAATAGAGGTAAAAGAAATAAATAACCATTTATTTATCCAAAACTCAAGAGTGGATCCCTAATTTTCAATACTTTTATTATTTTGATTTTTCTTTAGTTATAGCATACATTAATTATTCATGTATTTTGATTCACATAAATTCTATCTTTTTAGAAATATAAATTTGGATTTTTCAAACAATTTTTCTATGGATCGATCTCGAACTCACGATAAATTTATTACTTACTACAACCTGTACTTGGGTTTGCAACTTTAAGGTTCTAGCACTTCCCTTTAATGCGATTAGGGAAGCATTTTGCAAACACTTTTGCTTTTAAAAAAAGATAAATTTTAGTAAAAATAAAAAAATAATTGAGAAGCAAAAGTTGAGAGTGTTTGTGGAGTATTGCTTAAAAGTAGGAATAAATTAAAAAAAAGAGTTGCAAAAATTGGTCCAACTTGTATTTTTTGTGTGTAAAAGTCCAAATTGCCCTTAAACTTTGAAATAGTGATTTATTTTGTGGAGTTTGGTCGTATAAATTAAATTAAATTATTTGTATGTATTATATATAAAAAAATAATAAGTATAATATTAATATAATATTTACATGTAATAATTCATATATTAATGTACTTAAATGTGTATATATATTACAATATATAATATTATACAAATAAATATATAGTTGTTTTATGTATATATATATGTTATGTATTTGAATGTATCTATTGAGATACGTATATACATGTATTGTATATATATATATATGTTAGTTTTGCATATATATATATATACACATAATACAATCTAGTTCTGGGTCCACGGGGTGCAGCCCACAAGCAAGATTTTAGTACAATGGACTCTGCTAACAACTACTTGCCAATCGTTCTTATTTTGTGAAAATAATTAATCGAAGTTGTTAGAAGAGTCTATTGCATATTTCAATTTTCCTCCTACGACTAATGTGGGATATTACAATTACTAAAGTTTTCCTTCCATAATTAATGTGAGATATCCTAACTACCCTTTGATGGACATACGACTTCCCATCATTTTTTTTTCTATAATTTAGGACCACTATTAGTACACATTCAACCAAAGCTCCCAAGTTGATAGTACCCCTAGGGTTAGTTCTAATACCATTTTATCATGTCTCGAAACCATGAAATGGAGGCTCGCAAGCTAGACTTAGACTCCGCTAACAACTACTTCTATTCGTCCTCATTTTACAAAAATGATATAACCTAAGTTGTTACAAAAATACGTTGTATTCACTTAAAACCATTTCAATTTCCTTGCACAATCAATGTGAAATATTACAAACACTATATCTATTTATTCATTATATATGCATAAAATAATAATAATTATTATTATTATGATAATCATAATAAATATTTATGTGTGTACGGATTATGTACATATAAACTATGTATGTATAAACAGCTATATTATTCATACAAATATAAGTAATATATAATATATTTTAGTGTATTTGTAAATATACATGTATGTTTGTGTACATATATGTATACATATATGTATACACGTACTTTGTATTCAAGTATATCTTATAAATGTACACAAATATATATATATATATATATAAGCGTATACATGTATGTGCATAAACATACTCATATATATATATACACACACTTTGATTTGAGAAACTAAGGAGTAACTTTGGGTTATTGAAAAATTATGGAGGGCAAAATTGTTTAAAATAACTTTGAGTTATTTACAAAAAATACCAAAAGATGATACAAACACCTTCTTGGATGCTTTGAAATTCAAAGCTTTTTTCAGCTTAAGTTTAGAGAATTAGAAGTAGAAGTTAAAAAATTAAATACTCAAATTATGTCTTCTTTTTTTTTTTTTTAAAGCTAGAAACCCAGAAGCACTTATTTTAAATTTTTCCAAACACTCTCTAGATCACAGATTCCAAAAATAGTATTTAAAGACCAAAAAATCCCTAACATAATACATATGAAAATAATCCAACATTTTAATTGATAGTCATTACTTAAATAAAAGTATAGAAAAGTGAGAAACCAAATTCATATTTTGAGATTCTCTCCAATTGTACATAAAAAACATAAATTTAATAAATATTCAACAATATAACTAGAGGTATGGGGTACACTCGATCTGTGTATTTAAATACATAATAGTCACAAAACTAAATTATTATTATTATTATTTTTTGCTATAATTGTTACTACATATATTTATTTATACTTTTCATAAATGAAGCAGGAATATTTTAGTACCTGAGAAATATATAACCCGAATAAAGTAATGGGGAGAAAAAAGATATATTAATGAGAGAAGATATAATGCGCAGGAGTTAGAGAAAGATCAGAAAAATAAAATAAAATTGAGAGATATAATGGAGAGAAAGATGGAAGTTTAAGAGAGACAAAAAGGGGAAAAAACTAACTAAAAGGTAGTTTTGACATACTAAAGACACCAAAGAAGTGTCTTCAATTATAGATAGTATAGATAATAATGAAATATGAGAAAATAAATGAATACTAATTGAAAAACTTTGGCTTTGAAATGCACAGATTTTTAAATAAGTAAAAGTTAAAATAAATGTTAAAGTATATTTACTAAAATAAAGAGTACAAATTAACTTTTATATGCTTAAGATAATACATTGTTAAGTCCATAACTTAATTTGATTGGTATTATTTGTGCAAAATAGTAAGGTGATTTCGTTGGATATTCTAAATAGGGTAAGTTATATTTTTTTTATGTTTAACAAGAGGTTTAATGTAAGTTTAACTCTTGATTATTTAATTTTAAAAAAAGATATGATTAACGTTTCAATTTAAAAAAAAATAATTATTTGACTAGTTTGTACTTCAACTAGAAAATCTTCTAGAAAATTCCTAATTTCTTTGAATTAAAATTGGAGACTTTTGATAGAAAAGCTACTTATCTTACGATTGGAGCTACCTATAAGTAATATGATCATATGTATTTACAAATATGTAGATGATGATTCATTGTGTGAAAAGAGCTACTCTAGGATTAGAGTGAAAAATATCGACTGATTAAATGCATTTTTAAAATAAAAAAATAAAAAAAGATAAAAATATTGAAAATATCTCTTAAGAATTTTAAGGGATAAATTTTGGATCGAGACCAAAAGTTCAATTGCGGATCTGTTGAATGTGTTTTCTAGTTTGAAACATTTGAATCTGAATTTTAAAATTTATTACGCACGTTTAACTTTGTCTATGCGTTTCAAAAATGTCGATACAACATTAAGGGGTTTTCTTCTAAAAAATGTGGTGCATCAATTGTGTTGGATTATTTTGTTGTAGCAAGAGTTTTTAAAACAATTTTCCTATTCAAATCTTAAAAATAAAGGCTGAACTATTGACGTGTCAATGCTGCAACTGAAAAGACTGAATTTGAATCGGAGGGAACACATACTATCATTTCACTTTAAGCGAGAAAAAAAGGGGTTGCTATTAAATGTACTTAATCTCTTCCTAATGTTGTAACATAGACCTTGAAAACACTAACCCTCATTTGTACAATTCCAATTTTTAATGACCACTTCGTCATTTTTTGGCTCAAAAAGGGGGAGTGAGATGATGCTGTTAGTGGTGATGATTGAATTTTATTATTTTGTTTTGTGTTTATGATTAGGTATAATTTCTTTTATCTGTTTCGTGATGGTGATGATGAACAGATGTGATCATGTTAATTCTACGTAAGGATTAATATATTCCTGATTTTTTTTGTTAGGATCATGAAATCCGGGGGAGATTTAAAAGATTGATCATGTATTATAATGATTTTGTTGCTATACTGTTGCTTATGTTTCAACACTGTTATCCTTGTTAATTGCTTGAATTTTTCAGCTTGAATTCTAGACACATGGGGAGTATTAGTGATTTTGACCAAAAATAAAAAGGGAGATATTGTTAAATTTATTGTTGGCATTTATGGCAAAGTAGATAAAAAATTCATGCACTGGTTGATATGTTGCAATGTTGCAATATGGAAATTGCTGAACTAACAATATTGTTGTTGCAAAAATTCGTCAACGTAAATGCATGTTATCGTATACAAGTAATAAAATGATGAATAGATTATTGTTCACACGAGAACTATTAAATTACTAAATACCAAAATTTTGTCAACTCTAATTTTATTTAAACAAACGAAAGCGAGTGGCAATTAATGTAAATGAAGTTAAATTATTCTTAAAAATGATGTGCAAAATCGAATAAAAATAAATATCAATGATTATAAAGACTTAGAGTTATAATTTCATCATAATTAGTTTGAGTTGAATAATTCATCTCATCAATTTTAATTTATTTCTCAAGTAATAGTCGAGAATCCCTAAATTATCTATTAGCCTCTCCCAATGTCTAATGAAAATACCATCAATTGCTAACTCGCTATATTCCTATGTGAATTACAATAATCAATAATTTATTTAGTTCTATGAATCTCCAACAAGACTACACAAACCATGAAAGTATATTCCTATCTCACATGCAATTTATGGTTCTCTACACCTAGAACTAGACACATATATCACCTCTCGGATCAATATGATTAACAAATCATTCAATTAGTGGTCAATTAATTGAAAGCATTAAGAACAATATAGAAAACTCAACTTGATAGATAAATCAAGAATTGACTTAATAAAAATATTCAACACATCCTAATTATATTACATCACAACCTTATAAATGAAAATTAGTTCATGGTGAAAATAAGAAATATCTTAACAATATTCATACACATATTGAAATGAAGATATGAAAATAAAATCAAACTTCAAGGAGGATGAGCTTTTCTTTCCTTGTAGATAACTTTCTTCAAAGTTGAAAAAATTCTCTCATCTTCCCCCAAATTCTTTCTTCTTGTCTTGTTCTTTCTTTTTCACTCTCTTCTCCTTTTTCTCCAATTCTCCCCCCCCCCCTTTTTTTTTTTCATTTGGAGGCTTTTGGAATCTTAAAAATCTGATTGAGATGCCATAAAGAGGGTTAAATGCCCATTTTAGCCTTGGTTGTCTGTTTGGTAGCACCTAGGCGCTGACTTATGGCGCCTAGGCACTGCACATTCTGTTTTCGGCGCCTAGGTGCCATTACTGCAGTTTTCCTTCTTCCCTGACAGTATTTGACTTCTTTCAACTCATTTTTGACATCTTTATAAGTTGAATTGACTTTTAATATCTTCTAATGAATTATAACCCTATATGTTAGCTTTCCATAGCCACTTGAATAAACTTTATATGAAATATGTGGAAAGAGTTATGGCCAGAATAGCAAGATATATCATACTAGAAAGTTTCAATCAAGTGCAGACTTTTTAATCTGATTTTGATTATTGAAATCAAATAAACTGAATTTTATGATAAACATAGAAGTTATAGATAAATCTCTTATCTTTCCAATGGTTCAAGAATCAAGTCGAAATAATATTTGAATAAAGAGTTATGATTAAAATACGCACACTTCTTACAATTGCACTATAAAGAGGGTTTTTTCTAAAATTTAACCAAGTTATAATTTTCTTTCCATTTTCCTCTCCTTTTGTCATAGCCTACAAAATTTCAACTTGAATGCAACAAAAGTGTTATAAACACTCAAAAATTAATCAAAAAGTTAAATAAATGGTACTCAATTAATGGATATAAAATCTACTCATCAATTGCAACATCGAATATTTACTGATTTTGATTGAAAAATTATTTAACAACTTATATTAATTCTATGCAAATTTGAAATTTTTCGAATGTGATAATCACAAAAGATTAGTATGTGATTTTGGTAATGAGATATTCAGATAATGAAAAGATCAAAATCTAATATCTAGTTGTATGCAACAAATCTAGGAGATTTATATATCAAACATATAAGAGATTTTTGGATTCATGCTGCATGAAAGGAAGTGTCAAGGCAAATAACGTGATAAGTTGAGCTTCATAGTGATTTACGACATTCTGCATTGATAAGTTGGTTGAATACAACACTTTTCGGGAGAAAAGGGAAAGCTCTTCAGGAGAAAAATTTCAAGATTTTCAAGATAAGATCGGTTTGTCATTTGAAATGGTTTAAACATTGAAGTTAGTTCAACAGTGCAGATTTCAAGGCAAGAGGGATGTTGCTGAAAAAGTTTGACTAACGATTTAATACAAGAACGATGTAAATTATAAGAGGGAATCTTTAATTTCAAACATTTAAAATGTTTGAGTTAGTGAAATATTCAACATATGGGTGTGGCCTCACGCATGTAAAGTATATAAAACACATAAAAATAGCTCGTGTCAATATTACTTTATGCCTTATGTTATAAATAGTTAAATTTATGTTACATTATAATAATTGGACTAATTGAGTTAAAGTGGAACAAACATTAAAACAAAAATTTCAAACCATTACTTTTACTTCTTTGACACTTTATCACCTTTTTATAAAAGTTAGCACTTTTTCAAAAGTACAAATTTGTTATAAAGTGTAGTGCATATAGTTATGTTTTTTTATATCCAATTTAGTCAAAAGGGATAACACAAAGTTACTTATTCTATTTTTTCTTCTCTCTTTAGTTTTATATTTCATACTAGTTATATCACCTAAATCAAAGTATAGGTTCCTCTCTTCAAGCAACAAGTGGACTCTATTAGTTAAAACTTGTATTATAATTATATATTATTTATATGTACGAATAATTAAATAATACTTTCATTTTTCGTACAGAACATGTCAAATAACATTTATATTTTTGAGATGAAACTTTATTATATATATTATACTTATTCGATATAATACTTCATGAATAATACTCCATTTAATAAATATTTATAATGATGAATTAAAATCTAGAAAATATGTAAAAAATATTTAAGAGTATTAATTGAAAATTATAAAAATAAAAATAATTTTTTAATAATTGGAAATACTAATTGTTGTTAAGTAGTTATCTATAGATTGTATCATAATAATAAATTAAATAATATAGAATTACATATAAGATAATTTTGGCATAATTTAAAAATATGTATAAGCATAAAATATTTTTTTCATATTCAAAATTTGCCCATACATCTATCAATTTGTATATTATCCATTTCTGTATTTTTGGTCAAATTTTTCTCTATAATTGTTATAAAAAAACTCATAATATATTCATACGTATTAAATATTAAATCTTTCTCGTCCCTTAGTTAACTAATTAGGCAACTAGGTATGTTTTCGAAGTTGCTTGAGATTAATTGCAAACATGAATTTAGTTTCAGTATTTCACATGAGTAAATGATCAAAAGATTAAGTGACGTTGATTCTAGACATGAGAGTTTTGCACAATGAAGACAATTTTCGCGGGGGAAGGTCGGAGGGAAGAAGAGGAAATGGAATCTAGCGTTTTTTCTTATATGCATATTATGTATATATGAATTTATTTTTTATATTTTTTTCCTATTTGGCCAGCTTAGAGACAATTTCCTTTCCTTTTTCAAAGGCAATATCGGTACATAATTTTTCATCCACATGTATAATGGCCTTTTTCAAAAATATAAATAGATATACTGCAATTATTTCTGCCATTCTACTTTCAAATTTAATGGATCCAATTTTTTTCAACATTGATCATTAGTCATATGGCGCATTAAGAGTTGAAGAGGACAAAGAGTTTATTCAAATAGTTGAGGTGGGCAAAGTGTTTATCCCTATACTATCACTTTATCCCTTATTATCATTTTACCCCAATGCTATCAATTATTTCATTTTAGTTCTTTGTATTCTTATTTTTTCACTTTACTCACTATATTCTAAAATTAGCAAATTACCCTTACATATTATTTATAACAAAATTAATAGATTGGTATTTATATTTTAATAATTTCTTCAACTTACTCAAGTAACACTTAATATTAAATTTATTTAAAATTTTATTGTACGTTATTTTTTGTTAACATACTTCCTATTAAATTTTTATATTATATGATATTTTTTATTAGCTAGTACATTTTACTTTCTATTTATCTTAAATATAAAACATATATAATATATTTCTAAAAAATATTTTCTTAAATACGTAAAATATTAGTAATAGATTTTTCATTATAAATGGAATTATCAAAATCTCCTAAAAATAATAATAAATTTTTAAATTTTTTTTAGGTTTAATTTAATACTATTAAATGAACTATAAATAGTCAAATTATATAGTGTTCAACTTAAAAAATCATAGTCATTTTAGTATTTAATTTTATAAATGTTACTTGATTATGATGATTATTTTTCAATTTAATTTCATTTATATGAACTTATGATAATTTTATAAATAAAAAATAAATTACTAATATTTTCATATTAATAAAATATTATTTAGAAATATTTTATATATATTTTTAGATTTATAATGAGTAGAAAATTTATAAGTAAAGTATATTAGCTAATAAAAAATATCCTACTATATAGTAATTTAATAGAAACTATGTTAAATCTTAAAATAATTATTAAAATTTATGTACAATAAAATTTTAAATAAATTTAATATTAAGTGTTAATTAATAAAGTTGGAAAAATTATTAAATTATAAATATATCTATTAATTTTAGAATATTTTAAAATTAAATAATAGATAAAGGATAATAAAGTCAATATTTTTAGAGTATATGAGAATAAAGTAAAATAATAAGAATATAAATAAAATAAAATAAAATAGAATAAAAGTAAAAAAAATAAAAATGAAACGATTAAAAGTACAAAAAGCACAATAATACTCAATATGAGTAGACGCAAGTAAAATTAGCCATTTAAAAAAAATATGGGGCCAAAATATATATTAAAAAAGTTGAAAGGGCAAAGTGTCCATTTTCTTTAAAAATTATTTGTTAACTGGACCTAGTTCAAGGGTAAGGTGTTTGTCGCCCATATATATATATATATATATTTTGCACCCTCACTGGATTTTAAGCTCTGTCGCAGATTCTCCCCCACTGTTCCTTCCCTCTATACCCATGGCGGGGTTTTAGTTTTTGTTCCTCCTCCCGAAAAGAAAATGGCACTCTCTCATCTTCTTCTGAGGCGCCTCAAGTGTTCAAAACCCCTGTCCCTTCATCTCCTCTCCCAAATTCCAGATACTGTGGGCTTCTCTTTGCTCTCCACTGCAGCCGACTCCGCTCACCAATCGCCTCCCACCCCTAAACCCACGTCGCTCTCCGCTCGCATGAGCTTTATCTTCGAACAAATCGATGAAATTGATAAAAAACGCGAAGAAAAAGACCAAACCCTCCAGCGAATCCGCGCTTGGCGTGAATCCAAGAAACAACAAAAGAGTCCTGGTTCCGACCCGCCCCCCAACGCGCCGGAGTGCGATTCGGTGGAGGAGTTGAAGTCAGAATTAGTGAAAAGTGAAGCGTTTTTGGCGAATAGTGATGTGAAGAAGGTGGTGGAGTTGGTGCACCCCTGGGCGGAGTGGATAGAGTTGATGGAGAGGCTGGTGCAGCAGAATTACTTTGATCACAAGAGGAAGGACGAGGACGGTATGATGGAAGGTCTTGGCTTCGATTTGTCAGAGGCTGGCGCAGAGGAGGATAAAGGGCTTGATTTTACTCGGGATTTCAAGACTGTACAGGCAGCTGTGGTCAACTTTGGTCGCGATCGCTTTGATATATTGAGGTTTTGTTTTAAGTAGATAGTATGTTTTGATGCATCTCATATTGTTTTGTCTCTGTTTCATGGAATGTAGAGTCATTTGGTGGACAGACGAATTTTGATCAGGGTGAGAATATGGTGTTTGATGAAATTAAGAAATGCTAAAATGCATAACCTTTGGTGATGGTATGAATAAAGATAATTTGCTATTTTTGTTAATGTTTTATTTCCATAGTTTCTGGTTTTTGATAAATTTTCTATTTAGGTCCGGTATAATTGAAGCAAATATCCGACTTCAATACAATTTGGAATCTCTATTGTCATTAAATTACAAGCTGGGATAAGGGGTCTTAGTTTGAGGTATTTGGACCATCTTATTATTAATTACAGTGTGGGTTAGCAAGGCAGAAATTTTGTCTATTCTCTTAGTAAGTGTGACAGAGCTTAAGCAGTTTGGATTGATTTGGCTTCATAGATTTTTTTTTTCTTTTACAGTGAGGGAACAATTTGGGTTAGAGATTCGGAATTGCTTTTGATAAATATGAAAGATATCAATGAATTACATTTAATGATTTGCTTCATGCCATGCATCATTAAGTTGTAATCTCATTCATGCAAGACAATCTATAGCAGAAAAAGGGAAAGTACGATTATCAGCTGAAAATTGTTGTAGGGGTCTGAAAAAGTTGGAACCACCACTTTAGGCAGTCTCATGCTCCATCTTCATATCTGGATATTTTGGTTTTCTCATCATTGGGGAATATCTTCTTCGGCAGAAGTGTTTCACTCTCTTGTATCTCATTTCTGGCTGTTTTTTCTGTAATCAAGCTGGAAGCTAGTGTCCTACAGTCTAGACGCTTGGATTTGTCTCTAGTCAAATTCTTTATACTCTCTGAAAAATTCTTAATGGGATTGTAAACTTTTGTAGTTACTTTGTAAAGATTTTAAAGTACCTCCCCCATCAATAAACAAGTAAACAAACTATGCTTACTGCCATTTTGATGTTGTGGGAACAATTTTTTTGTCTGATTTCTGTCTCTTTATAGGGGAGGGGGCTGGGAGATGCAACATGCAATTTATAATTCTTTCTTACATATTATGGTTATCTCCAACTTCTGGCTTTAGAAAGAGTAGAGAAAAACATTTAAATATCTATCTTGGCTATACAAGCTACATCAGTACAGGTCATATGCCATAGCATCTTCTCAATTTTAACTAAGTGTACCTCTATTGAAACTGCACATTATGTATTTTATGCAGTCACAATAACTTCCTATTCAGTTATGCTCTTTTTTCTTATAATATCCTCTTTTTTATGCTTTTGCTTGCTGTTTTTGGGGTGGGGGTGGATTTGCATTTATTTTAATAGGCGCTATTGCTTGCTTTATAGTGCAATTTTTGGTTGCTTTCTTTTATTAAATCCACACTTTGTTTTTGTTTGAGACTTGCTTAGGATACAATTATTTCAGGTCATTGTCGAGACAGGATCTTCAAATATTGGTTGGTTATGGATGCCCTAGTGCAGACAAGAAGGTGGTCTTTTCCTGCAAACTGTTAAGGAAACATGTCCATCTGGACGAAGGAGATGTAAGCTTAAAGTACCATGCTTATTTGTATGACATTTGTTTATTATTGGGTAAGAGACAGATAGTGATTGAGGATAATTATGTTGAAATAAAATTTGTGATGGTGTCAAATAGAATTATGATGGTAAACAGAAAGGATGTTAATTTATGGATCGATGATAAAGAATTATGAAATAAAATTTAGATCTGTCCTGTTACTGAGGGCACTTCTTTTCAGGAAAGTAGGGTTGTTTTTGTTGCGTATGTTGTTGGGAAGGTGTGGGCTTTATATCTTATTTGTTCAATAACTGGTAGAAAGAATTAGAGTGTTGACAGCGTAAGAAAAGGCTTAATTGCTGTTGTAGCAGTAGTAGAAAGAATGATGAGTTGCAGTCAGAAGACACTTTCCCTTTGACTCAATACTTCTGCTTGTCTTATGACCTAAAATATTTAATTTGGCTTATTTGCATCATCCCTAAACTTGGTTGAATCTGAAGAGAATAGTCAATTCTGTGGTGAGAAATCTGTGTGTGGTTATAAATTCCTAGACAAAAATAACTTATATACAGCCTAGGCGCCTTTCTCTCGATCGGTAATCAATGCAAGTGATGAAATAAAACTTCTAATTCATTCATTTCACCTGCCTAGAATTGTGATACAACGACCTGAGATGGATATCTCAAATTTTTTGCAGGTCATTTTCATTACGCAAATCAATTTATGTTGCATTTTCTACCCGGTCCACAGCTGTATTGGTCCTTCAATCTATTGATGAATATCCATGTGTCCATGTGAGTTTGGTAACAAGGTTAAAAATTCTAAAACCCCAACAATGACAAAAATAGTGACTAGTGATGTGGTTCCCGGTGCTATTGTTGACATAAAACCACTTGAAGGGTCTGTGCAAAGTATTGGAAATATTAGTTAAATAAGGACATGTTAGGGAGTTTGCCATAATCTAAAAATCATGTCTTTTGGAAATGGGTATTTATCTTAAAGTCACATGTTTTCATGAAAATATGCGTTTTTTTAGGGGTTGTATCTATAAAAATGGATGTATATTCTATTGGTTCTGCGTTTTAGGAAGAGATGTGAATATAAAGGCCCTAACTATTTTAAAAAGTTTCGAGGGTTCACAAATATTTTTACTAACTAATGTGTGGTCTAAGGGTTACATAACAGCATGCTTGCTGCAAAAGGGTATTTCAAATTCTTTATAAACCCCAATTTGATGCCACAAAGTCAATTCCAACAATTCCACAATCTCTTCTACATTTTTTTCACTAAAATCTACTCTTTAGAAGATCATGAAGGAAGGAGGTCTTCAGAATTGCTATTCAAATGCCTCGACTTGTTTCTGCTGTGTCCTAGAAGTGATTTACCATAAAATTCCATAGCAAATTAGTAGTAGGGACAAATTTCATTTCAAGTAAAGTGAGTATCATTCTTCGAAACCACATTTAAATTATATGATTTTCATCTCAATTTAATAAAATTCCCTAAGAGCTGCTGCATCAGTTATGTCAGTAAATTACGATAAACCGATCATATTTTATTTTCTATTTCATGTATCAGGTTTGTAGTTCCTGCAATCTGAGGGGCTCTTGTGAAAAAGCATATCTACTCACAAATAAAGAGGATGAAGCGCGGACAATTGATGTCATGCGTATCCTACTTGCATATGGTTTTGATCTAATTGATGGATCAGTTGTAAATAAATCCCTTTTGAAAATGAAATTGGTGAAGACTGTTGTTCGAAAATTGCTCCATGAGGTAGTCAAGCTAAGTGCAGTTCCAATAGATCCGAATCTTCCCCCTCCTGTTATTAAAAAGCCTCCACCAAAGGTGAAGCAACCACCTCCACCTCCAAAGAAAAGAGTTGGACGCAATGACATCGAAATGAAAAAGGGCGATTGGCTCTGTTCGAAGTAGGTTTGACAACCTTTTGTTCTATTTTTATTTGTGAATTGCGTCATTTATCCAAATCTGTACACATCTTTTGGTAATATATCTGTAGAATACATTGATATATCATACACTTGACTGCTGTATATTTTCTTCGTATTAACCATTGTATACCTTGAAATATCAGCCTACAAGTAAGGAGCTCAAATACGGCTCATAAGTTAATACATCAGCAAACAAAGTGGAGATCTTGTACTATAATGGAATAATAAAATAGTGTTATATCTTATCCGACTTGACCTTAATCCTCTCATATTGCATTACCACTTAAGTTCTGCTACTATTGATAATGTTAGGTGATATCCTGCTTTCTCTAGCTACCGAAAGTTGCTAGACAACTCTGTTGTCATTTAAGAGAGCTTACTTTCAGCACCCTGTCAGGATGCCGGGAATTAGCTACGTATAAGTACAGCTAGGATCACCATATGGAGCAAACCTGGAACTCTTTATTTGCTAGTTGTACTGCACTTTTTGTTAAAGTTATTTGGAAAACAACTCTGTTCTTTGCTTTTGCTAATATTCATTATTTTCTCAGGTGCGACTTCATGAACTTTGCAAAAAATACTGTGTGCTTGCAATGTGATGCTAAACGTCCTAAGAGACAGTTGCTTCCAGGAGAATGGGAATGCCCCCAGTATGTTACTCTCTCTCTCTCTAGCATGCTTGGCTCTGCTTAGAACCTTCTGGAAAATTAAGAGCCTTGATAGTTGTCTTCTCGACTGATATGCTACTATACAGCTGTAGAACCAATTGCTTCTGAACTGGAGCTGTGTGCTATTTCGTTCCTTTATGGATTTGAACCTAAGCATTTCAAATTCATAATAACAAATCCATTGAACAAATCTCATGATACAATAGATTTTAACTTTTATTTTGAGCTATTTTTTGAATCATTATGGATGGATTTCAAATCCATGTTAGATGGAGTCATTTGAAATCCATCCCTCAAATCCAAATCCTTCCATCCAAATAAAACATTAAAGGATTTGTGATTAAAGCTTTATAATTCTACAGTTAGTTGTATTGATTGATTCAATGCTTGTATAGGTGCAATTTCTTAAACTATAGGAGGAACACAGTATGTTTTCATTGTGAACACAAGCGCCCACCTGATACATATACCGAAAGTCAATTTCCAGAGAAGCAATGTGGTCCGAGAATCAGGATGGACAAGATTTCCGACAGGAAAGGTGTTTCTAATGCGTGGAATTTTGATTTTGATGACAATGAATCTGATGGAGCAGATGTTGCTGCCTTTGAGTATGCAGATTCTCAGAAACTGGGTGAAGATTTTCCCCTTAGCAAGCAGACTCTTCGTGAAAATTCTAGAAGACATGAAGATGGTTTAGAAATGAGCAGCAGATCTCCAAAGGCGTCTGAAAGGGAGTATTCTGATTCTGGTCCCATGAGACCTGGTGTAGGATTCAATGATTTTGATGAAGAAGAAGATGATGATGTTGACAGTTATGAGATAGTTACCCAAAATGAAGTGCCTAAGACTTCTCAAATAGATTTCTCAGAGCTTGAAGCTGACTCAGAATCTGAAGATGTAGAAAGCACTGAAGGTAATTGGCATGCTCGTGGCAAAACTAAATTCCCAACACGCGGCAAGAAAAAGATGCATCGCAAAGCAATTGCTGATTCTGAAGATGTTGAAGTAGACTTTGATACTGATGATGACCTTCCAATTCACCCGAATTGGAAATCCAGTCATGTTGCTAACCTAAAACAGCAAAATAGAGATAGAGGTGCCATGAATTTTGGTTCAGATGATGATCTTGGGTTCAGCTCGGGCACTGATGATGAAATGTTAAGATCCAAAAAGAGAGGAAATAGAAGGGGCTCTAATGGAATGGACCATAAGAGAGGAGGAAGATCCAATTTCAAAGCTGAGTCTTTTTCCGAAACAGATTCTGATGCCGATTTAAGTTATCATAGTTATAAGCAAAGAGATAAAGCAGGTCGCAGAGGCATGATAGCCAAGAAAAGCTCTATGAACAGTGGTTTTAATAGATCTTCAGGTCCAAAGAAAAATAATAGAGGTATTCGAGAGAATTCCTATAATGGGCAAGCAAAGAATGCCAGAGACGGTAACTTGTCAAAGTTTCAAAGCCATAGAAAAGGAGGGTCATTTGATAAGCGAGGAGGAAGATCAAACAATTTTGATAATCAACCAGACAGTTATATGGATGATGAAAGAGACCGGCGACCAAGGGTTAACGTGCGATGAGTCTTAGCATATCTGCTTCCTATCATTTTGGGATTGAGTCTACCTCGGTGCAATTCATTTTTTAGGAAGCAGACTGCCTCCGAATGTTTTTGTATGATAACAATTCTGGTGTATTTTCTTCAGGCATCTAAATTTGACTTCACATGGCTGTTTGGAGACTACTGGCTGCCTGCTTAAATGTATTCTACAATTCTGTTGGTCTGCATGACTAGCAGTGCTATCTGCTAATCCAAGTGCTCTCCAGAGTTTTCACTTCTGCTGAGGGAGGACTGATTGTAAAAGAACTGAATTACAGTTATTTAGATGCTAAACTTGTCGCCTGCAGTGTTCACTGAAGTAACTGGCTGAGGATAATTTGAAAAATCTATCGTTTTGTCCTTGGATACAGAAAAAATCAGAAGTAATTCTCTGTTTTCTTCTGGACAAGATCTGGTAAATTGTCAGGTTGACATTCTTTTATACTGTTGTTTTGATGGTTAGAAGAAATTTCATTTGTACTTGTTCTGTCCTAATGCATGCGATATTCCGGTTTATTGTTTTATTTTTGGGTTTGGGTGGGGGTGAGGGTGCGGGTGGGGTTGTTTACATCCGTGAACTTGGATTAAGAATTATTATGCTTTCTATCCTATTGAATTGTTTTTTCCAGTTCTCTCATTAATCTATTAAGTGGTTGGGCCTGAATGTTTTTGCTTCATGATATTGTAGTAAAGAGCGATCTAAATTAAACAATCTTACACGGCACTTATTTAAAATAGGTTTCATGCTACCTAGTTGAATGCTATTTAATATGTCGATTGAATCCTATGTATTAAATGATCTATAATGTTAGTGCTAATCAAATCGTTAGCATCTAATGGTCCGACCTAATAAGTTTGGATTATGTTATTAAGATCACTCCTTTAATTGTAGTCTTCTATAAAGAATTATAAAACAAAATAGAAAAGAAAACAGAAAAAAAGACAACAAGACAAAAAAAAAAAAAAAAATGAAAGAAAGAGGAAAGAGAAGGGGATTAGGTAGAAGAAGTCGGGCTACTCCTTTGTTATGTCTTTTATTAATCTATCTCTCTGTCTATCTTTCTATACTTATATCTATATACGTCATTTTGATGTGAGTCACTTCAATATGGATATTCACGCTGATAAAAATCAAAGTTATCATATTCTTATGATCCTCTCTTTAGTCTTTAATCAGATGCTTCTAAAATAATAAAAGTCATATTAATCGATTGGTTGATTGAGGTGCATGTGTCCTCTAAGAGTCTGGTAGTTATAAGAACATTCGCTAGAGATGGACTATTGTCTTTAGTCAATGAAGATCTACCCACAAAGGACCACTCTTCCTCACTCAAAGATCATCAACAATTCTCAGGGCAAGAAGAATCCTTTTTAGATGAAGTATAAAGAGCCACTCCTTCAAAGAAAATGTGAATGGCTCGGTGTAGAATTCAACCTCGATAAATGCTTGTAAAAGAAGCAAAGCAAACTGAGTAACTACTTGAAAGAATTAGACATTGCATTACATAACAAGAATTTTATTTCTCTAAATAATATAAAATAGAAATAGTTATGAATAAAAGAAGATCTCTTTTTGCAATTCTAGGGCTCGTTTGGTTTTCATTTCAATGGACACTTTCCCATTTTTTACTATTTCAAATGCTTAAATTATGTTTGTTTTACCCATTCTTATTAGAAATAACCAATTTTATCTTCTCATTTTCCTCATCAAAATACTTTTCAACCATATTCTCCTTATTTTCAAACATATTCTTACATAATATCAATCAATCTTCCTCTTCAATCAACTCATTTCTCCCCAACTCTACACAATGGGACCCACAATTACTCAATTAACTCTCATTAATATATTTTTATTACTTTCTACATTAATAATATGGGTTTCACAATTACCCACTAACTCTTTTTAACATATTTTTATTACCAACTACATCATTAGTATATGACCCATCACCTAAAATTTATTCTACTAAAATATATCACTCAAATAAAATATTAATTGTGGACTACTACTACCAAATCATTTAATATTAAGGATAAATCCAAAACCCCCCTATGTTTTAGCGAAATTACTAAAAAAATCCCATGTTAAAAAAATAGCCATAAAACCCCCTGTGTAATTTTTAATTCTGCACTCTCCCTCCCTGTTTTGTAAAATTAACAGTGTTAAATTTTAAACTGAAATCCTCATTATACCCTTTATACTTAAACCATAATTGTTCTCCTCCTCTCATTTTCACAAGCTAAGGTTCACTGCAGTAAATCACTGTGCACTTCTCAAATTCGGCCGACATTCTAGCAAAAAGCAGAGTTTTGGGGTACGATCATGAGTTTGAATAGACATTCCACCGTTTGAACAACAATATTAAGGTATATTCCCACCTTTTTTCACAAACTTTTTCATATATTTGACGAAAAGTTTAATTTTTATGAGGAATCTTGAGGTTTTCGACACATTTGTATGTTAGTGTCGATGTTGGTCCCCCTCTCGCCGATTTCCTATGCTTTCTTTACTATATTTGTTGGCCCATGTTGGTCCCCCTCCCCTATTTATTATGTTTTATTTAATATTTGCTAGTTCACCTTTTTTTTTCTATTGTTGTTTTTAGTAGACAAAGTTGCCCCCACCCCCCACCCCCCTTCGAATGTTTGGTTTTGGTACCCCAAATATTTTTTATTTTTTTTACTATTTTTTATTTAATGTTCTTGTATTTTTATACGCAACTCTCCATGGTTGCTTTATGAAAATCATCAATTCATTTTCCAGTAATTTATTATGTTGACTGTGAAAATATATTTAATTAGGCTGAACTATGTGTGCTTGCACACACTTGATACTAGATATCTGTGTGAAATGGTTAACTTATTATTAATATAATATTATGTAAGGGCTAAGGTGAAGATTAATTATAATAGTATTCTAACAATGCTTTCTTTACTTGTTTTGCAGATCATAGCTGGTTATAATAATACTGATTATACTACTTTTGATGTATGGGTAGGGGAGTTTTTGAATGGGTCCCTAAAGTTAGGTATGTCGGTGATTGGAAAATGATGTTTCTAGATGTTGAGATTGATAAATTCTTTTATAATGATATTGTGGATATGTATGTAAAAGCTGGTGGAAAATCTACTAATATACAAGTGTATTACTATCTGCCTGGGTATAGTTTAACCAATCGGATAAGGGTACTCAGTGGGGACAAATTATATTTTAGAACTACAGAGGCAATACAAGGGTTTGCCTGTGATTCCTCTTTATATAGAGAATAAAAGAGGTCCACTCTTAGCTATATATACTCAAGGTAATGTGTTAAATGTTGAAGCACCAGTGCCTTTAATTTCTTATGATTATGACTTAGCAAGAGATGATGAGTTTGAAATCAATGTAAACAATGAACAAGGTAATAAGTGCTCTCATAATGATAAAGCTGTTGGGGGCTTTTTGAACAATATGGAGTTGAGAAAGGTGCTAGGGGCAGTCAACATAATGAAGGTGTTGAGGAAGTTGTTAGGGCCTTTGAACAAAATGAAGGAGTTGTGGAAGGTGTTAGGGGCAGTCAACATAATGAAAGGGTTGAGGAAGTTGTTGGGGGCTTTGAACAAAATGAAGGAGTTGAGGAAGGTGTTGGTGTGGAGGCCAGTCAACATAATGAAGGAGTTAATGAAGGTGTTGAAACCAGTGATTCATCATTTGTATCTAAATGTCCTTCTTGGATGTTAGAAGACTTAGATGGTCAACAAGATGATGACATTTTTGCTAGTAGACCTCGTGGTCATGCTAGGCAAGTGTTCAATTTTTGAAAGAAAGAAAAAAGAAAAAGAAGGGAACAACAAAATGAACAGAATGGCGCAAACAGATGGACTAAAAAGTGGTCTAGTGATGTTGAGGGGAAGATGAGTTGTATTCTCTAAGAGGTTGTAATGATGATACCCTTGTCCATTCTGCTTTGAATAAGGGCATGTACATGAATGCCTTCGACCTGATTCTAGGAATGAAATTTCCTACTGGATAAGTATATAGGGAGGTGTTGAGGGATTGGGCAATAAGGAAGGGGTGGGACCTCAAGTTTGAGAAAAAATGAAAAGCATAAAATTATTACCTTATGCAAGAATGAGTGTGTGAAGTTTGCATGCTTCTTTTGTCATGAAGTCATCCATTTTCCAAGTCAAGTCAATTAAAGAAAGACACACATGTGCACACACAAAAAAAATAATCAGGCAAACTACAAGTACATAGACAAGAGAATATAAAACATTGTAAGAAATAAACCTCATGAGGGTTTGGAGTCATTGAAGAACAAAATAAGAAGAGATTTGCATATTGATTGCAGCATGCATAAGGTGTATAGAGCTAAAACGTTTGCGCTAGAACTATTGAGAGTGAACACAAAAGAATAGTATAATAGACTTTATGATTATTATGCAAACTGAAGGTGAATAAAGAACTGAGTCCTCCAGTACTGCAGAGGATGTACTTTTGTTTGAGTGGTATGAGAAAAGGCTTTCTGGAGGGTTGTAGACCAATCATAGGATTGCATGATGTTTTCTAAAAGGGTTGTACAGAAGATAATTACCGTCAACCATAGGTAAAGATGAGACTCACAATATGTACCCAATTGTAATGGCTTATGTTGAAATAGAAAAGCAAGACAATTGGGAATGGTTGCTTAGGGATCTTGGTTCACATGATAAAATGGGCTGGACATTTATTTTTGATAGAGATAGAAACAGTTAATAACCTAGCTCCACATGCAGAACACATGTTTTGTTTGAGGTATATGTACAACAACTTTAAAGGAAAATTCAAGAGGTAGGAATTGAAAAGGTTGTTTTGGAAAGCTGCTACTACATACAATGTAAATCAATATATGAGGGTGATAAAGGAGATTAAGAGGATATCTCCCTTAAGATGGAATGATCAAATAACATATGAATGGCTCAACAATGTCCCTTCACACCATTGGGCTTGGTGTTTCTTTCCAACTAGAAGCAAATGTGATGTAATTGTTAACAATATTTCTGAGTCTTTCAACAACTATATACTAGATGCTAGGGAATTACCCATCATTGATATGTTTGAGTGCAATAGGAGAAAATGTATGACCATAATTCAAGTGAAGAAGGCTGGGATGGATAGATATATAGGAGATGTTTGTCCTAACATTATGAGGAAAATAGAGAAGCAAAGACTTGAAGCAGACACTATTTCCTAGTTGGGTAGGGGAGGACAAGTTTGAGGTGATGCATTTCTTGAAGAATCATATAGTATTCCTCAATGACAGGCATCACAGTTGTGGAATGTTCCAACTATGTGGTTATCCTTTTTGTCATGCACTTGTTGCTATAAGTTATCACAGAATAAATGTGGAGGACTATTTTCATGGTTTCTTCAAGAAAGACATGTACATGAGAGTTTACAGCCACATGGTCAGTCTAGTTCCTGGAATGCATGATTTTGAGGAATTTGGGTATCAACCCTCCAGATGTAAAGATAAGTAGGGGAAGGCCTAAGAAAGTGAGGAGAGGGTTGTCAATGACATAATGGATCAAGGGGTTGTTTCAAGAAAAGGGTTGACACATACATGTGCTATATGTCTAATTCAAGGGCACAACAAAAGGAGTTGTAGCAATCCATCTCATCCAAATTCTTAATACTACAAGGTAAAATTCATATTATTATCACTTGCTCTTTTATATTTTTAATTATTTACAAAGTGTTTGCAAAGCATTATTTTGGTCTTGTTTAGGGTGATACTGTAGGGGGGAGACAAACTAAAGCAGAAGAACAAACTTAAGTTTCTCCGCCAACTATGTAGCAAGTACATACTATAGAGGAAGTGCCAACTACATCTGAAAATGAACCTGGACTGACTTCAACTGTAGTGGAAAATGAGTATGCTCCAGATCCAATGACCTCATTCAACTTAAATGAGGATATTACTGCTTCAGTTAATGATGTATGAGTTTAGATTATTAACATGTTTTTATTTTGAACATTTGTCTGTGTTTTTTCTAACTTAAATGAGGATGCTACTGGTTTATTTGATTCTAGATGCCCCTCAACCTTCACAAACTGCAACTACAACTTCAAATGAGGGTCAACAAACAACACATGTTCAGACCCCTACACAGACTTCTTTATGTCACTAGTCTCCAAGGTCAAGAAAACAACAATTTCCCAAGTAAAAGAAAGCTTCCCCTCAAGTTCCTCCAGAGCCTCAAAAGATAAAACAAGCACCTTATGTAATTTCAACTTTTGGATTTAAGAGAGCATGTTGCTCATCTTCTCATACTTCCACCTATTCCATGCATCAAGTTCTGCCACTTCTGTTGCCAGATCGCAATCTGCCATTTCAAATACAAAATCACAATCTGCCATTTCAAATACAAAATCACAATCTGCCATTTCAATGCCAAGACATAAATAATGGAAATGAGCAAATTTTACCTCTTCTATGTAATTTTTATGATAACATGGTAATGGATGAATCTTTTGTTATAGATGAATATTTTTGTATGATAGATGTATGGGCTGGATATTTCTGATGGTTAGAAATAGGTTATTTTGAATGGTGATTTCATCATTTTGTAAGGTGATAAGTACAATTTCACATGATGAAGTTATTTTTACTATTGGTAATATATTTGAGCATTTTTATACTCAAAAAGGATATTTTTTACATTCATATGTATTGGTATTTTACATGTCACTAATATGCAATTACAAAAGGGATAAAATAAGTTTGCAACCTAACATGTGTAAGAAACAAGGAGACAGAACAAGCTTGCATTCATATTGACAAAATAAAAACAACAACACTAATAACCTTGATCATTCCTTGAATTTTCTTCAATTTCTCAATTCTTAATGTCAATTCCTTATAATTGGTAAGCAACTCTACAATGCTCCCTTCCACTCCAACTCCACATGAGTCCATTTCTACTCCCACTTTAGGCATTTGCAGTGAACTTCCACAATTTTTCTAGGACACACTAACAGGTTCCAACCAAGCAAAATTGCATTGATTTGTTCGACAATTGCAAAATAATTTGCCCTCTATTTCCTTGGTTGAACCAACCACCCTAATTGCAGCATTTCTTTTGCAGTAATATTTTGGATTTTTAAACCTCAAATCAAGCTTTTCATCTATCTTTGAATTTGATTTCCTAGAAGCAGATGACATTACTTTACAAATAAAACAAAACAAAATATTAATAGTTACATTTTGCTGGTAATAATTTAACATGGTGGAAAAAAAAAGTAATTCTAAAACTAAATTTCTACCTTGTAGACAGATGGTAGAGAAAGAGAGTAGATTGGTTGGGAGAAACAAAGAAAATGGAAATGAGAACCCATGGGCTATTTTTGTATAGAATGGTAGGGGTATAAAAGTCCATTCACCTTCCTATAAAGTGGATAAAGGTAAAAAAAAGGTATTAGATTTGCAGAGAGAGCACGTGTGTCACAAACCTCGTTAACTCAGATGGAATGGGGGTTTCATGCAGGATTAAAAAGTACACAGGGGGTTTTATGGCTATTTTTTCAACACGAGAGGTTTTTAGTAGTTTCACTAAAACACAAGGGGGATTTTTTTTATCCCTTAATATTATATACATATATTTTGAAAATGATTCCATTGAAAATATTGAACCAAACATAATTCATTCTTAACTTTATAATTTTTTTATATGAAAAAATTGTCCAAATATATTTTCAATTTTCGTATTTTGGGCATAATTCCATGATCAAAAACCATATGGACCTAAATCTTATGGCATTTGAAATCTAAGAAATAGAACTATAACTTTATTGTTGAAAGTGCAGCCCAATTTAGCCTTGATAAAATCAGAAAATTTGTCCAAGTGTTCGCATTGGAACGAGTCAATCTATGCAGACATATCTTTTTAAATCAAGCATAATTTTCTTCCTCGTAATTGGAATCAAGTGATTTAAATTGGAATATAAATCTAACACACAAATCTACAACTTTTATGTTGACCACTTTTTTGAAATCAGCTGATTTCATAGAGACAAATGTGTGATAAAATTCAGATCCAAGAATAACATATGAATTTAGAGCACATTTGAAATAAATTTGGAGTGCATTTGGAATGAATTTGATGATAATTTAGGGCACTTTTCTATTATAAATAGGGTCCATTGGATGCCATTCAAGACATACAAAAAACCTTGGGGAGGGGGGGGGAGAGAGAGAGAGAGAGAGAGAGAGTTTTATTATTGTCATTCTTTTGGTTAAGTTTTCTAGTAGTAATAAAAATGTCTTCTCTAATTTCTCTTTTATTTTTAGTCTTTTCTACTTTCATTATGTCTTTCTAAATTTTATTTGACTGAGGAAAAATGGTGAATCTTTTGATGGAGGAAGAGAAACGGTTATAAAGGTACATAATGTTTAATTGTGTTGTATTATTTATTTTATTTTTTTATCAAAATCCTCCTTGTTTAGTGGCGATTCTTGATTTATATATTAATAATGGCATAACAAATGATTAAGTTCATTTAGCTAAATATCTGGTTCTACTATATTGACTGCTAACGTGAACCTTGATTTGTTGTAGATAAAGGTACATATAAATACTTAATTCTATAAATAAATATTGGCGTAAAAACCTTTTTTGTTTAGTGATGATTCTTGATTTATGTATTACTAATAACACAGCAAATGCTTGTATTCATTCTAAATGTTTGGTTCTACTATACCGACTTCTAATGTGAAATCTAATTTATTGTAGACAAATGTATTAAAAAATACTTGATTTCATAAACAAGTGTTGACGTTAAGAGATACTTTACAGACAGTAAGACAATATCATGATCACCTTAATGCATGAGCTATTTGATAACATCTTTCTATTGGAACTTTTATTGTGTATGGATTCTAATAGTATCATTTAAAAGAGGTAAAAAGAATAATAAATAATCGTTCTTCTATCCAAAATTAAAGAGCGGATCCCTAATTCTTAATACTTTTATTTCTTTAATTTCTTAGTTATAGCATAAATATTTCTTTATAATATAAACCACATAAATCCTATCTTTTAAGAAATATATTCCTGAAAAGTTCAAACTTTCCTGTAGATTGACCTCAGATTTACGAGAATTTTTTTACTTGACACAGCCTGCACTTTGATTTGCAATCTTCAAATTGTAGTAAGGAACCTTCAGATTCTCTTGGAATCTGAAAAAAAGGCGTATGTCCTCCAAGTTACGCCACTGTTGGATCCTCCAATGGATGCCACTAACGAGGAGCTTGCCAAGCATCACAAGCAAGTTGACAATAACATGCAAGCTAGGTGCTACTTATTAGCATCTATGTCGAATAAACTGCAGAGACAATATGAAGACATGACGCATGTTGTTGACATCTTGCTTTATCTGCAAGAGTTGTATGGTAAATACATAAGACAAGTGAGATACTCTGTCTCAAAAGAGCTTTTCAGATGTCGATGGCTGAGGGCTCTTTGGTTCATGAACATAGACTAAGGTTGATAGGCCTCATTAAAAACCTCGAGTCCTTAGGAGTCATTATAGATATAAAATCTACTTGGATCTCAATCTACAGTCTTTGCCCAACTCATTCGACTCCTTTGTGGTTAACTTCAACATGCACAAAATAGAGACTAGTCTACCTGAGCTTGTCAATATGTTAAAGATGGCTGAGGCAGCCAAGAAAAAGAACAAACCTATCATGCTTGTTGGCACTTTATCCCAATCAAAGACTTCAAGTTAAGTCTAAGAAAGGGAAAGGAAAGCATTTCTCTAAGAAGAACAAAATGATGAAGACTGCTGGTGGGGTCAAGAAGGGTCGCAAAGCCAATGATAAATGCCATTATTGAGGTAAGCTAGGGCAATGGAGGAGGAATTACAAAGAATAGCTTGCATCTCGCCATTTTGGTTATGATATGTTCTTTGTTGAAGTTAATCTTTCAATTAATGATACTTCTTGGATATTAGATATCAGCTATGGTTAAGCTAAGTAAGGGAAAGACTATCCTTCGATTGGGGAATGGAGTAAGATTTATTATGTTAGCATTAGGGACCTTAACATTAGATAGTAAAAATAGAAGTTTTAAATAATTATCTTTACGTTCCCTAGTTAATAAAGAACTTGTCTCTACTCTAGTTTTGGATAGAAAAAGTTTTAGTTTTAATAAAGTATGGAATTTGTTCCATTTACCTTGGTTCTTCTTTATTTCATGTGGGAATGTTAGCAAATGATTTATACATCTTGTATATTCAACAAAGTAATAAACTAACAAAAATTAGACGATCAAATCTTGACATACATATATAATGCTAGATTAGGTCATATCACTAAGAAGAGAGTTCACAAGATTGCACAATTGCTTGACCTTATGGACTTACAAGAAATGCGAACATGTGAATCTTGTATTAAGGGAAAGATGACCAAATCATCATTCATTGGATAAGTGGAGGGAGCTACTAACTAATTAGACTTGATTCACTTGGATTTATATGGTCCACTAAATGTTAGTGCTCGAGGGAACTATTCTTACTTCATTACCTTTACGGAAGAGATTACTCTAGGTTTGAGTATGTGTATCTCTGTTAGAATAGTGCCCGATGTGCAAATTAGATTGTGT
The DNA here is from genome assembly GCA_019321725.1 of Paulownia fortunei. NCBI lineage: Eukaryota > Viridiplantae > Streptophyta > Magnoliopsida > Lamiales > Paulowniaceae > Paulownia > Paulownia fortunei. The sequence goes on from CM033108.1 coordinate 8,337,983, forward strand.
ATTTTTTATACTCTTGTATTTATAAAAATAATCTTTTTCAAATTATATTAATAAAATAGGCATTCTTTTATCTTTAATTGTGTATTGTAATTTATAAAGTCCCTAGACCAACTAATCTATGGGGCATGATTGCATATATGATGGCGATTAATATGTCTCTAAGGCTATAGTCTTAAATTAGTTTTGGATCAAGAGCTTTTTGAGATGAGATACTAAATAACCTAATAAGACTTGCGCATACAATGTATGCCTGCATGAGGAGAATGCCTCACTCTATAGGTATCGACGTAGTGACGCCAGTGTATGTATGCGGGAGCTTATTAGAGAATAAGTAACATGCCTGCTAGAAATACTTAGTTTGAGATATTGTTTGTCAAAGTAAGAATTTCCATATTATGATAGTACATAACTAGTCCTTGGACTTGAGGTAACCTTAGGCATGTTGTGTTACATCTTGATGTATCTTCTAATTATCTGACAATCACAAAGGGAATACGTTGGATGTTGCATTGACATGTATGAAGGTTAATGAGTGGCCAACAAAGAATCCATCACTTATCTCGTAGAAGTGAATCTCCTATATTTTTATATTACATAACTCTTAAATCCTTGGCCAAGACAAGATGAATATAAGACGTGGTTTTCTAATGATTCATCATAAGTCATTGGAACTTGAAGTGAAATTATAATTATTAAGTTATTAGGGTTTCAACTTATATAATCTATACTCTAGACTCAAATAGGAAATTAGATAATGGAAGGACATTATGGTACTTGTAATTGTAATATGTTTGCTCACTATTTTACCTAAGATTAGGTAGTCATGATATACTTGCTTGGTGTTTCCTATAACTTGTAACGTTCTTGGAATTAACTCTTAACTAATTGAATTAATTAATTGAAATAATTATTCATAAGTTGCAATTGTTGCAAACCCACTGTAACTTAGAAAATAAACCTAAAGAGTCACACACAATTTGGAATGAAGCATTTCTAATTTAGAAATGAACCAATGAGTTGTATTCAATTAATTAATAGAGATTAATTAATTAAGACTTAATTTAATTCAAAGAGTGAAATTAATTATTCAACTAAATAATTGGGGGCTATTTAATTGAACACAATAAGGTTATGGAACCCAATTAGAGTAAAATAATTAATTGATTAGATCAATTAATTGTGTTTGTCTTAAATTAATTTAATTATTAAATTAATTTACTCAATTAAATAGTTGGATTATTTAATTGGGCCTAATATGATTAGGTGGACAAGATGGAATTAAATTAATTGATTAGGATCAATTAATTAAATTTAGGCCTAATCAACTAATTTGATTAATTGTTGGATTTAATTAAGAGTCAAGCCCAATTCAAAATGGCTCATTAGAGTTGTTGGAAAAAAATGGAGTTCTAATAATTAGATATTCTTGAAATTATCTAATAGGATTAGATAAAATATTTTAAAGTATCTTTGAAAGATATAAGAGGTAGAGTAGGAGATTTTTAGGAGATCTTGTGATCAACCAAAATCTTTCGACTAATTAAAATAGGGCCAAAATTACCAAGAGTAGGCCTCTTGAATTTTCAGCTACTACTACAAAATCATGAGGGTTGAAAATTGCCAAGAGTTGGACACTTCTGAAATTTTTAGCCATATTAAGAAAAGAAGATAGAATAGTTTTGTCTAAAAAAAATATACCATTTCCATATTCTTTCTTCAAATCAAAAGTTCTATCTTTTGATCAAAGTATTCAATTCTTATTACCACCTATTGGTTTAAGAATTGATACTCACTTAAAATAACTCCAAAACTAGATTAGTAAAAAATTTAGAATAGCCAGCGAGATTCTAATTCTATGGTCCTACCCGAAGTGTGGATTTCAATAAGAGGGAAATGCCTGGATCCCTCAAACTAGTTTCAGTACGAAGGGCTAGCAATGAATTGTCTCTACCTCTTACAATCGAAGTGCTCAAAGGTATAAATCTGAAATCTCTTTTTTGTTTAGTTAAGATAATTGAAAATGCAAAAATCGATAATCACATTGAATTGGGGGTGATGCCATATTTGATACGGCATATTTTGTTTTTAAATTTTTATTTTTCCACTACGTACACCCCGCGGTTAAGTGAACCCAACAATCTTATGAGATACAAGTGTAAGGCCTTTGAAAAGTTTAAAGAGTAGAGAATCAAACTAGCCAAAGTATCAAGATTCTTCGATCTGATTGAGAAAGAGATTACTTGAGCAGTAGATTCCTTGATTATCTATGAGAGAGTGGAATTCTCTCCTAGTGGACTTCACTAGGCACGCCCCAACTCGTTAGATAGCTGAGAGATAGAATCGAACCTTGCTTGACATAGTTCGATCCATGATGAGCCTCAGTGAGCTTCCCACTTCATTCTAGGGTTATTCTTGAGAAATAGTTACATTCTTACTTAACAAAGTGCCATCAGAACGTGTACCCAAAGTGCTATATAAGGTGTGGCATGGCAAAACCTCTCTTACAAATACCTTAGAGTATGGTGGCGCCCTGTTTATGTAAAGCATCAATTGAGAGATAACACCTTATACAAGTTTGTAGGGTAGCCAATGGAATCCATTAGATGCTAGTTATATAACCCCTCTATAAACAAAAGGTGGCTATTTTTAGGAATGTCACATTCCTTAAAAAAGAGTTTCTGTTGGATAGAAATGGTGAGATCATAGAGCTTGAAGAAATTCAAGAACCATAAACTCTCCCACAAGAGGCGACAGTGACCAAACCTTTAACCTTTAACACTTTTGGTACACCTACTCCAAGGAGATTTGGAAGGATCTCAAGGCAACCTGACAAGTATGGCCTTTTGTTAGAGAACACCAAAGAGGATATTCTTTTGGATGTTGATCCAATGAACTATGATGATGCAATATCTGACATCAATTCAAGAAAATATCAAGAATCCATGCAGTCCAAAATGGACCCTATGTACTCCAACAAAGTATAGACCCTGGTGGACCTACCTAAGAAAATTGTTCCTATTTAATGCTAATGGGTCGGCAAATGAAAGATTGGAGTATATAGAGAGGATGTGACATATAAGACTTGATTGGTTGTGAAGGGTTACACTTAGAAGTAAGGATTGACTACATGGAATCATTTTCATGAGTTCTGATGCTCAAATCCATATGAATACCCTGGCCATATCTACATATTATGACTACGAGATATGACAATGAATGTGAAGGCCACTTTCCTCAATAAAAATATTGAGGAAGAGATCTACGTGAAGCAGCCTGAGGGTTTCATATCCAAAGAGATTAGCAAAAGGTTAGCAAACTCTAGAGATCTATTTATGGACTCAAGCAAGCTTTCCAAAGTTGGAACATCTAATTCGATAAGGCAATCAAATCATTTGGTTTTCTCAAGAATCTACATGAGCCGTGTGTGTACAAAAAGGTTAGTAGGAGCATAGTGATATTTTTGATCTTATACATTAATGACATGCTACTAATTAGGAATGACGTAACGATGTTGCAGTCAATAGACACTTGGTTGTTTACACAGTTCTCCATGATGAATTGGGAAAAACATATTTTTTGTTGGGGATCACGATCTTTAGAGATAGATTTAGAATGATGCTTAGACTATCATAATCCATGTACATAGACAAAATGCTAAAAAAGATTAGCATAGAGGAATCCAAGAGAGGATAGCTCCCAATGAGTTATGAAATTTCTCTTTCAAAGTTTATGTCCCCAAAAATTAAAGGAAAGAGAAAAGATGACTCGAGTATCTTATATAGTCGCCATAGGAAGCATAATGTATGCAATACTATGTATTAGGCCTGAGGTCATGTATGATCTAAGTATCATGAGTAGATATCATTGCAATCTGGGTGAGTAGCACTAGATCGCCATAAAGAACATCCTAAAATACTTGCGAAGAATTGAGGATGTGTTCTTGATTTACAGTAGTGCAGAGCTAAAGCTAGAGTATTTTACAGATTCTAGCTTTCATATAACATAGACGATTTTAAGTCGATGTTTTGATTTATATTCAATTTAAACAATGGTGAGGTCAACATAAATAGTTACATGCAAGAGGTGACTGTGGATTCTATCATCGTGGCTAAGTACAATGCAATAGGCAATGTTGCAAAAAAGGCTATTTAGATGCAGAATTTCATCTAAAAGTTAGGTATAGTTTCGATAGTTGTTGACCTAATACATGTGTTTTGTGATAACAACGGGCAATTGCACAAGCAAAGAAGCCAAGATCTCATCAAAGTCTAAGCACATCATTAAGAGATGCAATCTGCTCCAAGAGATCATTAGTAGATACGATATCATAGTCAAGAGAGTTGCCTTGGTAGAAAACATAACAGACCTACTAAACTAAACCCCTAGCTCAGCGAGTATTTGAAGGATATTTTGAGAAGATGGGACTGAAATAAATGGACAATAGTCTCTAGGACAAATTGCGGATTGTTAGAGTAGTGTTTGATAAGCCAATTAGTGGTCGATTTATACTCTTGTAAAATATATTCTTATTCGATTAGCATTAACAAAAAGGCAATCTTCATCTTAAATTCATGTCATTAGAATTAGATAAAAATCCTAAATCATATACGACTATGGGTATAGGTTGAAAACTTGCAATAGGCTGTCAGCCTCGACAGCTTGCTGATTTTTATTTTTTAAAAAATTATGAAGGCGCCTCTTGGAAGCAAGTCAAACCAGATTTTAACTTAAAATAGTATTTTTATAATCACTATTAATTTATATAATTATATGTGTTGAAAATATAATAATATTATATTTATATCTAATTTAATATTTATACTAATAATAATATAATAGAATTTATATTAGTAATATAAATATTAATAATAAATTATTAGTAATAGAAAATATTAATATTATAAATTTAAATAGCATAAGTATATTTAAATAAATATTTATATACAATATTATATATAAATATTTATATATAATATAAACAATATGTACATATATATATATTTATGATAATAATAATGTATATTACTATATTTGCAATATTAATATTAACATTATATCATAAATAGTTATTTTATTTATATTTATAAAATATATAATATTTATATAACATATGATTATTTCTATTTATTTTAATGATAATAATATATTATGTTATTATTGTTAACATATATTCATAATTGATGTTATTAAAGAATATAAAATATAATAATATACGCTTGAACATAAATATTTATATAAATAATATACTTTGCAGGTTGTCAGTCGGGTAGTATTAAAGCCTGTTTGACCTCCTTTGGCTTTTTAGCTTTTATGATAGAAAAAAAAATCATTACTTTATTTGGATTCATTATACATATAATAATGAAGGATTTAGTCAATTTTGAAAAAATGCAACAAAATGAAAATTGTTGATACACAACAAAATGAACATAAAAAATAAAAAAAAATGAATAAAAAAATATATTGACATCCGAGAAATATCCCTCATTGCCACAACCACGTCGTTGCCTTCAACGTCGACCCTTTCGTACCTTCTCGCCATCAGGAGTGTCATGTGAGTTATCGGCTTCTTTTTTATCATCTCCATCATTACTGACATTTATAGTAATATTTTTCCAACTTGATGAAGCTATATTGCTCGACTCCGCATGATCATATATTGTGGTAAAATGAGGGAATGCAATCGGTGAGCTATCAAACCCTGGATGCATTGGTGCATATGTTGAATACATCTATGAATCTGGTGCAATGATAAGATCCGTGTCTACTAGTTCAATGTATGATGCATTAAATGTCGACATATATGGTATAAATGGAGATGGCTCATTAGGCTGTGGTGGATCAAGCACGTAGCACCCTACATATATGTTAGATAAACTTGCCACTTCAATCGAAACGTACATGGTTGAAGCGCCGCTAGTGAATGCAGGTACAATCCCTATGATTGATCACCTTCTACAGAAATATTACTGTCTCCTACATGTATCCTCTGATGGAATTGGTTTTTTCTTAGGCGGAATAACTTCTTGTTGTAGTTGGGCATTCCTGTTTCGTCGTTCATGGGCGACTCCTAAAATATTATTGGTTATGGCCTTGTGTTTTTGTTTCATTTCAGCATATGATACCATGGTTTCTTCTGAATTAGGTATACTTTCAAAATAGATCCACATTTGTTCCAGATGATCAACCTGAAATGTGCATAAAATGGCATAAACGTTTTTGAAGAGATAATAAAATTCAAAAAATCTATTATAATCTCATTACATGCCACATTGTTCCATGCAGATATATCACCGTGTTGATACCTAAAATGTAAGTACATATGCATAGGGCCTATGTATCTGTGTGTGATTTTTTCATACCAGTCCTTATATCCATCAACTGCAAGGGGATGACCACCTATATGCATCGGTCTGTCGGCATGCAACTCTTGTCCTCTACCCCACTGTGATATATAAGCTATATGTTGCAATGTCCAGTCTTTGTCATTGCGCGGACTATCATCTCTGGTATTTGTATCTAGTGGAATATCTAGTTGCATTCTAAATTGCTGAAGTACCTATTCTAGACGGTGCATTTCGACAGTATCAAAAAAATTAGAGGACAACAGGATGTCCATAATCCATGGTTAAGTTCTTGGGGCAACGAGTCGATGTCTACATCAATATATGATTGCTAAATAAACTACAAACACAAAAAAATATGTTAATTTAAATTACTGTTATTGTTTTATTGCAACAAGTAACAACATGAAACTACATAGTAAATTTACTCACTTGATGCCATGACATATCATCAAGAATGTTCATAATAATGCATATGGAGTTACTCCCAGTATTTGTGAATTCCAAATGACTCGCCCACCTAAACAATATGGGTTACATCAACTATTATAATTTATACTTTGTAATTATTTATTGAAATTATAAAAAACTCTATATTTACGTATTATAAGAAATGATTACCGTGTACCATATGAAGGAGTAGGAAGTTGATTTTTCTCACCTTATCAATTACGATTGGCTCCATTTCAACCCTTAGGACGTATAGCTAAAGGGTTAAACTTGGAATCCGCAACCATACAATTTCATAAATATTCCTCATATAATTACATAACAGATCTGATGTTTACTTATACGAGTTGTAATGTACCACCAATTACTTTTTCTTTTTTCTCCGATGAAGTGCACAACTCACAATACAAATGTGCCAAAACAGCAATGCCCCAGATATAACTACGTGCCAAATCAAGATCCTCCAACTTTTATAAATACAATAACTTCATAGTATCCTGAGAAATCGGGACACAACCCCCTAACATCATTAATGTAGACGCCCAAGTATATTTTGTTATGTCCTCTAGATTGCTATCATCAATGAGTAGGTGGTTTTACAAATTCTCTTTAAGGGGTGCAATGTATATGCGTGCACCCCTAAGTTGGCACTCAGTTGGTGTAAACCCCAACTGACGATGGCAATATTCCTGCCACTCAAATGTACTTCTATGAAAATCTTTTTCAATTACTGAAATTCCATCTATATGGAGCCCCAGTATCAATGCAATATCCTGAAGTGTAATAATGGGCTCTCTATAGTGGAGATGAAATGTATGTGTCTCACGGTGTCATCTCTCAACTAGAGTTGTGATTAAGTGATAGTCTAGCTTCATATTTCTGCACCTGTACACATCATAGAATCCTATATGATACAGCATAGAAACAATGCATGTATTTAGGGTCCACAACTCTAAAAAACGGCCATCTACACGCCTCAAGCGAAGGGTGATATCAAGGTTCCCAACAAACATATTCTCAGACCTATGCTGCGACTGCAAACATAATAAATGCCATCAATTGGATCATAAAGTTATGACTGATCAATCCTGCAATTATGATATCAATTACTACATATTAGTAAAATATAATTAATATTTATAATAAACAAACCCTAAACAAACATAATTAAAAAGTATATCTATAGCCGACAAATGCTTTTAGATGCAAATTGTATATTAAAACAACAGACATGAAACCATACACTTACATATATATAAATATGTCCATATACTTATATTATATATATAAAAATATACTTAAATATATATATATATATATACAAACATATAATATAAAAATATACTTAAATATATATATATATATACAAACATATACTTAGATATATATAGATATATATATAAGCACATACTTAAATATATATACATATGCTTATATTATATATATAATAAACATATACTTAAATGTATATTTATATAAACATATATTTATATATAAAAACATAATTAAATATATATATAAACATGTACTGAAATAAATACACTTAAACATATACTAATATTATATATAACCATACACTTAAATATATATAGAAACATATACTTAGGCATATATAAATATATAATTAAATATATAGTTATATATAAAAACATACTTAAATATATATATATATATATAAACATTTACTTAAATATATATATATATATATATAAACATATACTTAGATAAATATATGTAAACATTTACTGAAATATATATATACACATATACTTATATAAACATATACTTAGATATATATATATATGTATATCTAAGTATATGTTTATATATCTATATATATCTAAGTATATGTTCATATATATATATATATGTGTGTGTGTGTGTGTACATCTACTATATGAATATATATATATATATACTTAAATATATATTTATATAAACTATACTGAAATATATATATATATACATATAAACATATAAAAAAGCATATAATTAAATATATATATACATTTACTATATGAATATATATAAACATATACTAAAATATAATTGTATTTATTTACATAAATAATATATATTTAAATTATTTATATAATCATATATTTATATTTATAAATATAAATACATATTATTTATACAAACTGCAGATAGATCCAATGTTTTTACATTAAGAGAAACTAAAGTACATTATTTTCAAGGGTACACTACTAAAAATACTGCAAAGTGCACAAAACAACAAGATCATCCACGTTGAGAAGACACCATTTGTTGTCTTGCCCAAGCTTATAGCCAATCTATTTCATTTTGAATGCGCATGGTTTTATCTCGGCTTACGTGTTTGGTGTGATGCAGAGATGGGTTATGGACGAGCTCAAAATTGGGGGTATTCCAATATTCCTCCCTTATTATGGGATCGAACCGCCCTTCATATGTACTCCAGTAAGCTTGCATGTTGTAGTATGGATTCATAAATATTTTGGTGTTTAACCCATATGTTTGGCATACTTGTATCACATGTGAGCAAGAAATTCCAAACTGTACTCATTTACCACGTGAGCACTCCCCTGATTTTAGCTTCACAACATGGGTATTAGTCCCACATCCATCTTTGCGTCGTGTTATAACAAAAGTTGTATATTCTCTGTGATTGAGCATCTAAACAGTATGTTGAATTGAGTGATAGTCTCAGCGTCCATACTTCTCAAATGGATAGTCAGGCCATTCTTGGTTGTTTTCAACCATTCTAATATCCTTCTCATTCCGCTCAAGAAAATATTTCACACAATGATCAAAAGTCATATACATAATAGCCGTGATTGGAAGGTGACGGACACCCTTCATAACTCCATTTATGCACTCTGACATGTTTGTTGTCAAAATACCGCCACACTACCCTCCATCATGAGCAAGAGTCCAGTGAGACTTATCGATATGGCTTAAATAATCAAAAGCCCTCAGTTCAATGCTTTTGATCTCCTCCATCGTGCTATCAAACTTTCTTATTTGATTTTGAGCACCAACTTTCCAACACATGTCTTTGACGTGGATATTTTTGAAATGCTTGTTAAAATTTGAACACACATATCTGAGGAAAAATCGATGAACTCCACAAGGAGGGGTGAACTCAAGTTTGCATTCAACTACTCCAAGAAGGCCATGATGTCAATCATAAATCAAACACATGCCTTCGACCTCTCTAACAATGTGTTTAGCCACCATCTCTAGGAACTATTTCCAATACATGAAGGTTTCTTCATCTATGATTGCATAAGCAAGAGGGAGAACTTGATTGTTTGCATCTAAGCCAACAACTATCAACAACTTATGCTTGTATTTCATATATAGATGGGTTCCGTCCATATTGATAACTTTACGACAATTTTGGAACCCTTATATGACTAGAAAGCCCATAATACGTAATTGAGCATTTTTTTTTCCTGATGTCTTGTGTCATGACGATTTTATTCAACGATTGTGTCTGGATTCTATTTTTCCAAAGATCCCATGAACTTAGACAACTACGTTACTGAGCTCTCCCAAGTTATACACATTTTCAATCACACGCCTCAGGTCGTACCATGCTTTCACATAAAAAATCTGAAACCCATACTTTTCTTTGATTATCTGAATGACATACTTTACCTCATATGTCGGATCACATCGAACAATTCCAACAATCTACTAGCAATCATATTTTTATCCAAGTTTCCATGGTCAAGAGACAAATCACTCAAATGACAAGTGTGAGGCCCTCCATACCTTGTGATTTTGATTAACTCAATTTATTTCTTTTACATACCACTCTCCACAACTTCGGTGTACTCTGAATCACGCAATACTTACGCTTTACAATCTATACATAATAATCTTTAACAATTGCTTGCAAATGCAACTTGTCTTTGGAGACCATATGGAGTGCATCTCCTCTTTAGAATAATCGTAAAACCTCCCCCATTTACCAGTTGGGATATCAATCAAATTAGCAAAGACTTCGGGATATGTCATTGAGAAGAATGGAATGGTTGGATAAAAGACTCTGTCATTGGTTGTGGAGAGCATTTGTACATTAGCCGGCACTTACTGTTGGGTTGATGTCCCCTCACCATGATTGCAAATATCTCGATCTCGAACATTGCATTAATGACAACCTCATCCTCATCATCCTCATCCTCATAAGGAATTCATTCTGGTTCTTAGACTGAATATCATCTCCAAAATGACCAAAACTATCTGCTTGAGGCTCAGGGGCAACATCATCTGTGCGAGCATCATTTGGTTCTCTAGCACTATTGCATTTCATATTATATTGCCAATCTCCACATATCTCTTGACTAGAAGTAGAAGCGTATGGATAAAAGTCATGAATCCTAGTACTTGCCAATCCTTTTATGAATACAGTCAAATCAGGCACATTGTCTTCAGTTAAACGCGACACATATGGGCCCCTTATCAACGCTCATCAGTATCTTCAGAAGAATGTTAGGCTAAATTTGTTATGTCTCTATATAAAGTTCCAGATGACTAATCTCATTGTTTGGGTCCAAGAAAAATCCCAAATTATGCTAATCGTTTTTGGGTACAATGGTCTGCTTTACCCCCTATCATGTCACTAAATTTTTTTTTAGCATATACTTTCAATAAGTATTGATTGTTGTCAATGCCAGTTACTTTATACGATTTCGACAAAAACTCCCCAAATCTAATTATGCGAGATATTGTTATAACTCTTGATGGACGACGATCATACTCCACATATCCAGAGTCTTGCAATAAATTACCTCCCCAATGCAACAATACTTGAATTTTGTTCCGACGTGACATATCTTCAAAATATAATTATAATTATTCACTCATTAAAAGATATGAACATGCCTACAATATTTACATTAACAAAAAGTCTGAACTCTAAATTGAAACATTAAACTTTATTTCTAAAACCCTACTCTAAATCATCTTTGTGCAAAAAATAAATCACATTGTAATTCGCCTGTGAAAATTATCGGTAGAAATTTTGAATCACACATATAAGTATGCATTATCAAGTTAAATTTCTCATATAAAAATAGATTAATTATAGTACAAAATTTTTCTACATTAAGTACACCAACAATTAGTTTGGAACTTCAACCACTATCATGATTATTGCATCTAATTTGTTACTAAAAAATTGTTACACAAAATATATTATTATTATTATTATTATTATTATTATTATTTGCCATTTTTCTTGGTTGAAAAATTCACTATCAACTTATTACTACTATTATTAACAAATGAGGCTTGGTATAAAATGGTATAAAATGAAGAACGCATGTCCTGACATTGAGGCCATATTATCTTGAGACACTAAGGATATTGTATGTTCATTGGTCCATTATTTGCATATTAAGATTGTCCATCATAGTAGGTAGACCTAATCACGGTTCAGGAACCGCCGGTTACGGTTTGGAACTACCGGTTCCACGATTCAAGAAAATTCCAACCCTTAACCTTAACCATCAAGGCTGGTTACGGTCTGGGTTCTGGAACCGCCGATTTCAATTTCGGTTCCGACCATTATATTTTATTTTATTTTTTAAAATTTTTTTGAACTTAAATTTGCAAAAAATATTGTTACTTTTTGATCTTAATGAAAAAAAATTAACTAAAATTTGAAAAAAAACTAAAATTTAAGCATATGATCCAAAACAAAAGTGACTAAATTAATTTATGAAATTTCTAAAAAATAATTTTTTCATTTATATTGTATTGATAAAACACAACTAAATTTTGATTTTTGGAGTTAATGTTATCATATAAAATTGATTAAACATTACAATAATTTAATAATATTAAATGATAAGTTGGGGAATAAACAGTAGATATTGTGAAGTAACATTATTAAATATTTTTTAAAAATTATAAATTTACTTATTATTAAGATAATTATAAAGTAGCATCATTAGATAATTTCCAAAACTTTACTTAGTATTAAGATGAAATGTAGAATGCTTAAATATAGGACTTGATTTATAATTTGTTGAAACTAATTAATTAAATTTAAAGAAGGATACAACACCAATTATATTGATTTTCAGAAACAAGACAAGCAATTTGAGGGAAAAAAAAATAAAAATCAAATCATGAGACTTATTTATGCACTTATTCAAAATTATAAACATATGGTCCATTAGCTTAGTTGGTTAGAGTGTTCTATTAATAGTTTGGAGGTCACAGGTTCAAAACCTACATAACACATTTTTACACTATTTTGATTAAAAAAATAAATAAAAACCATCGGGTCGGGTCCGGCGATTCACGGATTAGATGAACTGTAACCAGCCGTGAACTCACTGGCCTGTTCACGGTTCCGACCCGTGAATCGTGGTCAATGAGTTCTGACCCGTTGACCACGGTCCGATCACGGGCCGGGTCTGGTTCGGACCCGGCCCGTGGTCGGGTCTAATAGTAGGTATATTTTGGAGTGATGAGCATAATAACTATAAAAAAATAAAAAGAATTTTCCACTCCCAATAAATAGTCTTTGAATGTATAACAGAGTATAATCACAGAAATAGAGCAATGAAAGATCCTTTATAGCAGGATCAACAAATTATCTACCCAGGAATTAAAAAAAAACTTAATACAGAAAATAAGCATATGAAACAAGTAGCAGTGTATGCATCCATGTAAATTGTACATGAATATCATATATCATTTATTTTATGAAAAAACAAGCAGAAGTAATGGCAACACCAAAAATAAAAAAACCACATAAATTACTCCTAGAAGCTCTTTTATACCCCAATAAAAAAAATTATTATTTCATATATATTCTAATACATTATTACTGTTGTTTATATCGCGACTAATTTTTATTATACAAATTAAAATTTAAGAATAATATAATTAAACATATCTTTTTTTCTGAATAATTATAGATTTCTTTTGAGTTTCTCAAATTGAACAATTATACTACAAGAAAAAAAGTTAAATTTTTATTATAAAAAATTTAAAATATAATAAAAATCAACGTAACATAAAATTAAAGTTCTCACCTTCCTTATAAATAAAGACCAATGAAAAACAAAGGAAGAATTTTAAAAAGAAGAAGAAGACAACTTTAAGGGAATTTGAGGGAATTTGAGAAGAGGGAGTGAAGAGGCTGTGGGAAGAGGTAATGAAGAGGCACCAAGCCTCTTTTACTTATGAAAATTGTATATTTTTTTAAATTAAAAGTCGGTTCAAACCACTTTTGACAGATTGCTGATTTTTATTTTATTTTTTAATTATGAAGGCGACTCTTGAAGAGGAACCTTCATAGTGGTGCCTTTTCAAGAGGCGCCTTTAAAAGAAGACACCTTTTGAAGAGGCTCCTTGTACTATTCTGTCAATTTTTTTGTGATCGTGTCATTTTGATAAAGTTTTTTTTGATAAAGTTTTTTTTTTAATTAATATTAAATTATTAAAAAATCCTACTCTGTAATTGTTAAGAGGATATTCCTTATTGGTTGAAGTTAGTGCCTATTATTTGATACATTATGATAGTCAGTCAATTATTGAAAGGGTACAAAAGTAGTATATATAATTACAAGTCTCGACAAATAAGCAAATATAATAACATAAGGTAGTTAGTTGATCTCTAAGTAATTATCTCTATTAGTTATGAAATTGAAGGAGAATATTGTTATTGGTTAACTAAGGCCTACCAGGAGATAAAGTATATTGTTTATTGAGGAGAATGAGTTTAAAACCTACAAACTAAGAATTCTCATAATGATGACCCAACCTTATTGACTGGAGATTCTAAAATTTTGACCCAATGAAAACAACTAAGATATGAAGATTCATAACACTACTTGCGAGTTAAATCCTACCCATTCTTTTGGTAGATAAGTGTTATTTATTGCATGTAGTGAGATTAAGTTATACTTTTAATGATTTATATACTGTTAAGTGGAGTATGCCAGAATACTCTTAATAGGAGATTATCTATATAAGTGTGACGTGTGGCCGCTTCTCCATTTAACACTATGAACCAATAAGTTATTTAGGGCCAAAACGGACATAACAATGAGAACTAAAGGTGTTAGAGAAGTTATTGTGTGGATACTATTATCTTAATTTTCATTAACAATTGAATAATTCAAGACATCACATTCACTTATTAAGCAAGTAAATCCGATGTATGCTACTGAGAAAGGTTTAAAGCCGCAAGCTACCTACCTCTCTTAATGCCAAAGCTTTATGCTTGAACTCTCTTCAGAGTCTGCATGATCAAACAGGTGGATTAGTATAGTATATTTAATTACTTAAAACTAATTTCTAGTGAATGAAAAATTAAAGCTAAAATGAGTCATTTAAAATAATATAAATTATTAAAATGGTGGAGATGAATAGTCATTCATCTTACATTGAAAATTGAAAAGGCTTTAAATTATTTTACATAGTCCAAATAGATTTGGACCTACATGGTATAAATAGTTTTTGGAAGGGAAGGAACACATGACTAGCCTAGCCCAAGCCGGCTTTGGCTTGGGCTGTATATATATTTTTTATACAAAAATATTTTTTTTTTAAAAAATTTAATTCATTCCAATCAGAATATGATAAATGATATTGCTCAATTTGTAGCACGTGGCACCAATCAATTATTGACTAGATGAAAAGGATAGATGTGTCTGCCTAATAAATACTGTATGAAAAGAAAAATGTATTTATCCAATCAAATCCATCTTTACAATAGTTGTGTCAATTAGCTATAAATTTTCAACAATTTTAAATCGACCCCTTTGTTTGCAAATTTTGTTTGCAGGCTTGATGATTTTTCATCCATGTACTTCTCTTCTAATTTTTCAATGTTCTAAGAGAGTTCAAAATATTTTTGTTGCATAGATGTTCTTGAGATTTGCAATACGACTACCACATTGTATCTTGGCAAATAATTGAAGGAAAATTCTGTAAGCACCAATGCAAGGTAATTTTATCTTAATGAGAAGTAGTCCAACTCTTACCCCAACCATCATTTCCAAGTTGTTATTTCCTCAAGTTTTTCCAACCATATAAAATTATGCCTAGTTTTCCTAATAGTTTGTTCAGTAGCAGTAAAAGTTCAAATAATTTCACTTAGCTACTTGCCTCCATTTTATTTCTTTTCTTTCACACTAGAGTGGATTGTAACAATGCATGTGAAGTGTCTTGAACAAAATTCCCCCTTGTAGTTTAGTAACAACAGAAACCGCAGTGTCCAAATATCAGCATGATGTTCCAATTATTAACAGCATGGTGTTCCAATTATTAGCATGACTTAAAGATACAATACATCTACAAAACCTAGCCCAGTAAAGAAATTGACTATCCTAACTTTCTATTGAACTTTTTACAGAAAGTGAGATCCTAAAACAAACAAATTATAGATAATGTTTACCCAGTAACACCAAAAATTTACATAACCTAGCCCAGCAATTGACTATCGTAACTTTTTGTTGAACTTTTTAAGAAAGTAAGATCTTAAAACAAACAAATTATACGTAATGTTTACCCAATAACACCAAAAATTTACAGAGTTTTATAATCGAATCAATAACCAAATCGATCTTATTGTTGATCATCGATTCAACCATAGGTTCAATCAATCTAATGAAAAAATTAACTATATATTTTGATTATATTATGTAAAATAATTGTGTAATAAACTAAGGGGGTAATTGGTATGTAGAAGTAGAATTAGATAGGAATGAAATGAATTTAGGAATTGAATTAAGATGAAAAGGGAATGATACAAGTATAGCATTTCCTACACTTGCCATGTACAAAGAATGAAGAAGGAATGGAATCACCATACCTTACTTAATTCCAATCCTATGATTGATAATTAAAAATGAATGGTAGGAATGGAATAAAATTATTTTTATTGACTAAATTACCCTTCAATATAAAATTTTTAGAATAAAATTATTATTTAATATAGTGTGGATACATGAGTTTGTTATGATTTTAGTCGGTGTTAAACAATATATACACACACACAAATATAAACAGAATCTGACATTATAATTTTTTTTATTAAAAAAATCAACAAATAAAATTACTTTTCATTCTTTTTGTTGATTAGATTGGGAGAAAGAGTTGAAAAAAATGATGCAGACAGATGATGAATTTTTTTGTTTTGATTTAGTTTTAATAGGGATGGCAAGGTGTCTAGATAAAACTTGGACTCTCGAACCTACCTCACATGGGGCGGGTTTTAAACCATAAACAAATCTCGAAATGGGTCTCAAGTTTTTATTTTTAGACCAAAATCCTAGTCCAACCCCAACCCCAACCCCATCCATTAATATATTGCATATATTTTTTGTTCATCGTGTATGTATTTATGTAATGTATATTTATATATATGTGGAAAAAAATGTGTATCTTATATATACACTTGTATATAAAATATAAATATAATACTCTTGTAAATTAAAATAAATTAAATAATTATATAAAATGAATAAATACTTAAATATATAAAAAATTAACAAGTACATTTAAAAAATTTAATTTTTAAAAATGTAAAACATGTACATATAAATTAAATAATTAATTATTTATTAATAATTACTTTCTCATATTTAGAAAGTTATGATGATATTTTTTTTAAAAAAATATATATTTTTTATTATTTTTAAAATTATAAAACAGGTCTAATGGCTCTCAAGTTCGGCACTAGATCCATAAAAATCTTGATGCGTCAGATTTTGAGTTTTGACAAACCCGCCCCATTGCATCCCTAAGTTTCACCAAATATTTTTGTTAACTTTAGGAGGATAATTTTGTCAAAATAAATGTAGTTTCATTTTTGACTGTTTGGAAATGGCTACACCCATGGGGAGAGACAAATTGACTAATTTCATATTTTTGGAAATGGTAATTCCTATGAGAATGAAGATTCCTAACACTAAATTTTTTCAATCATGTGCTTGGAAATGTCAATTTCATTCTTACTTCATTCCTACATACTAATCATGCCATAATTGTTATGTACTAAATTTTAAAGGTCAAAATAAAGATAAATAATCAATCAGAAAACACATCTAACAAATTTTAAAATACAAATAACCATATACATATAACCAAATATTCAGTTTAAGCTTCCTTTAAAAAAAAATCTGCTAGTTTTTGACCAATTTTTTTTTATTATTTTTGACCAGTTTTCGATTACTTATAGTCAAACGAACCGGACCGACAACTAGTTCTCGATTGAACTGACCGATCCGGTTCGATTTTGAAGACATTGGCAAAGCTTCCTCATCCAATGTGTAAGCTCGAACATCTGTTGACTAAATCCTGCACAATTATCCAACATTAGATATGCAAATGAAAATGTGGTGTGTGTGAGAGAGGATTCACAATCATAACTTGTCAAATTTACATGCCATTAAGGAATTTGAAAGAAGAACGAAATATCTAGCACAGAGACCACTGGAAGTTTGAACTATCTTGTGATGGAAAAAATTGGGTGTTTTTGACAAGGGTGTAATGTGAATGTTAATGTGTTACTAGCCAATGTTTTAAAAAGAATGATTAAATTTCAGCCAAATGGGTAATGGGGCCAAAAAGAACAATAAACACGACACGGTCCTGACTATATCTGCATTCTTAGCAATGCAGTCAATGAGCCCCTTACAAACAAGTGACAAATTTACATGCAAGTTATGGAAAATTACATTATCCAATGTTGTTTGCACAAATTGTTGAAATGGGTGGCTTAATGATCCATCCTATCAATGATAAGTTTCCAAAACATTACTACCCTGAAGAAAGTAAAAACCACCGCTATGGCATGTGGTTGAACTCCTTAAACCCTCCGTACTGTAGGATGGTATGTGCAGGGATACTCTTCGCCAGCATGTGCTAAATCATTGGATGTCGTGATCCAAATCAATGTAAGAAATGGTAATCATTGAAAACCAAATGTTCTCAAATCCCAATGATCACAACCAGATCAGCAAACCAAAGATTGAAAGTTCCCAATCATTAAGTATATTTCGGAAGGGTTTTAGCAGGAATGCTTCAAGAAGAAATCAATCTATCACGGTTTGAATTAAATTGCACATTGGTTGCAAAATAAAATCAGAAGACCAACAAAAGATCTTGAATAAACAGTTTTGGTAGACAAAGATTAATCAATCGCTGATCAGCAGCCAAGTTAAAAATAAAACCAACACAAGTGGTTATAATATTCCAATTTCCAAGCCAGCAACTGAGATTGAACTAAACTATATAACAACATGAATTAGAAATATTTTCATTGACCAATCACTGAGCATCCAACGGTATTAGATTAAGTAATCAAAACTTGAAGAGATGCCAATAGATAAAGCTAACCATACCTGATCTACAATTGAGTCCATGTTCTCAGCTTTTTGCTTTTCAGCTAGTTTGTCAGCATATTGCCCAATCATTTGTGAGCGCACAACCTAGCCAGAATCAGATAGAGATTCAACTACAAAATTATCTAAACAACAAAGATGCATGATACAAATAGCACAGAGAAACTTCCTGAGCCAGTGAGATTTAAAATTCAAATAATGATAAGACAACGAGCATACAGTATATTTGCACAACTAAGTGCAGCTACATGCCTGTTTGATGTTTCCATTTATTTAACTTAATGGTATTGCGAAGCAAAACTATGTAGCTTCAGGAACAAAGAAAATCAATAGCAAAGAAAGAAGTTTCTCGTTTTTTTTTTCTTTTAAGTTCAATATTTGTTGGATACTTGGATGCAGATAAATCATATCTTGTCAATTATTTCTTTTTTGTCAATCCACCTTTTTTTATCCTTTCGTTTGTGTTCTCTTTACTAACCAATAATGGGTTTTCTTAATAATGATAACTGACCCATTTCGGTCTTGCTTTACAGCTCATTTTCTTTTTATCATCGCAATATCTCTCTCATTTATTCTATAACAATTGTCAATTATCTATTCTTGGCTATTGGGAATCATTTGAATTTTTTTTGAAATATTGATTATTTTGATCGAAAAGGAGTTATTTCGTCTCAAAATCTCAATAATATCAATTCCTTAAAGTACTTATTTCATTTATCAAAAGGAGACACTTGTTTGGAATTTGATGAATCTAGAAACAATATTTTCGATTATTTCTTCATTTGAATTTATAGTAGAGTCTTAGACTATTTTTATAATCTTTCTAGATTCAAACTATATCACAAATAAAATAGATCCATAGGTTTGATACCTTGTCTAGAACTCATGTTTGAAAGAAATATTCGATCGCATAGAATCAACAAATGAAGCGTGTTAACTAAAAATTCATTTGTGAAAAATGGCAAAAAATAAAGCATTCACTTCTCTTTTGGATCTTGCATCTATAGTATTTTTACTCCGGTGGATTTCTTTCTCATTTTTTTACTTAAGGTATGGAATCTTGAGTTACTAATTGGTTAATTGGTCGATCTGGTCAATAAACATTTTTGAATGATTTTCACGAAAAAAGAATTCTACAAAGTTCATAGATTCAGAGAAAATCCTCTTCTTGGATGAAATGATCAAGGAGTACTTAGGGACACATACAAAGGCTTCCTATAGGAATCCATAAAGAAATAATAATTAATCAATATACACAATGAGGATCGTATCCATATAACTTTGCACTTCTCGACAAATATAATGGTTATTCGAAGCGGTTATTCTATTTTAGGTAAAGAAGCACTAGTTATTCTAAACTCTTGGACTCAGGAATTCCTATATGACTCAAGTGATACAGTAAAAACTTTCAATTCTTTTATTAGCCGATTTATGTATTGGATTTCGTTTACCCCACGTTTGGGAACTAATGATTGGTTTTGTCTTGCAAAGATTTTTTATGGTTCATAATGATCAATTAAAATTTTGGATTTGTTCATAATGATCAAATTATGTGTTCTTGTTTCCACTTTTCCAACTATTCTCGACACTATTTTAAAATATTGAATTTTCCATTATTGAAATCGTGTATCTACCGAAAATTAATCCAATCCAATTAGATTGTTTCTTACTTTCTAGTTCTATATAATCATTAAAAGTTTTCCATCCGGAGGATTTTAATCCTATAGTTATCGAGTAAAAGATTCCAATATATAGCAGAATCGTAGATATGGACCATACTAGCGACTTCAACCGAAGTGCTTGAAGAAAACAAAAAAGGACATATAAGCATGGACAAGAGCATTCGTGAAGAAGACTAGAACCAGAGTAAGCAAGAAACTGCAATTAGAAAAGATGACTTTTAGCTGAAACTGAAAAAATGGCAAAAAGAAAAGAAATGAACAGAAAATATAAAGGCAGAAATTGCAGCTCCTGAAGAAAGCAATCCTCCCCCCTCCCCCAAACAAAAAAAAAAAGATAAAGAAAAACTTCTAAAGTAACAAAACACCTCCTCACTGTTCAGTTTTCTCCCTAGTCAGAATGCAATTCATAGAGGGTAATGAACACTGAATACCTCAGGTTTTTAGGAACAGTTTTATGTCTCCATTTTACAACTCTAAGAAGAAGCATAAAAGCAACAGAAACTATACTGTTAATGAGTAGGATATAGCAGCTACTATTCACAAGTAAAGATTAAATGCTCAAACAAATTTGGCAGAGTATCATTTCTCTGGACAAACATACTAAAACTGCAGAAGAGCTAAAGAAAGTTAAGGAGGATAAAGTCCACCTCAAGAACTTCAAGATTAAATCGTTACTTGGTGAGAAGGTGATTCCAAGAAAAACTTGAGCACCAAAATGTCTTTGGGACGACAGCTATTTAATAAATGCTACACAATCTAATTTCTGGATTGCAAACGGCCCTTACTGGCATGATATATGACCATCTTCAAGCACACTTCGATGCCAACTCCATAAACAGCACTTTAATACATAGATATTACGATTGGACGTAAAATTAATTTCAGATGCAACCTATACTTCCAATAAACTATGAGTACGATAATCATATAATAATTTGAAATGAAGGCCTATCATCTACTTTTACAAAAATTGCCAGCATTAGCAACAAAAACAAACTGGTAAACTTTATTTAATGTGCTCCAAATACTCATAGGTGAAAATAGGAGGAAATGAAGATAATTGAGGCAAGAACAAAAATAGGAAGTATTACTTGCACTAACTTCTCCACAGATGACTGGTACAAGAACTGACTAACTCTTCCTTTCTCCTCAGTTACGCACTGCTCAACCTAACACCGTCTCCCCAAAATACAGATACATAAACAAAAACAACAAAAAGGAATTAGGGCCTGAACATAAAGATACATAGGAAAAATATCATAAGAAATAAATTGTGATAATCAATAAAAGCCAAAGTTCTGGAGGAGAAAAGGGAAACAAAAAACCTTAAGCACATAATTAGTTGATGAATAGCACAGGTACCACTGTGAGGCTAGTTGAGAGTAGTAATTGGCAGCATCTGCAAGTATTGCCTCCTCAAACATGTCATAATAAGGTGTCTTTCCCAGTGCTCCAACTTCTACATAAAAAGTGGAGATACCTTGTAGCAGGTTCCAATCAACTGGCACCCCATTGCGGTCTTGAGTGATCTGTATGCAAAGAAAACCTAAATCTACACGATATCGAGGATAGAATGAAGAATAAATTCAATGCTAGCACAACATACCAGGAAAAGTGTAGCATTTGTCAACCTTTTATGTAAAACCTTGCATACCTGAATAATAGAACTAGATAAGTTCTATATGAAGACAAATGTATCTTGATAAGATACAAATTTTCATGCCCACTATGAACCTACTCTAGAAATAGTATTACCATTTACCTACCAGTTCATCAAAGCTGCAGACTGAGGTATCAGAAAGTGGTGCAGCAGTTTTGCGTTCTGCAATTTGCCGGTCAAGGTACAGAAAAAATCGTCTAAGACACTTTACCATGACCTTGTAATTTGCCCAGAAATGTAGAAGTTCTATTAGCAGAGGGACGCCATTTTTATCCAACAAAGATGGCAAAACCTAGGAGTAACACAAAGCAAATCTTCACATGGATATTAAGAACAATGATATATAAATAGAACATACTGTAGAATTAGTCAGATTCGCAGCTATATAATGTAACACACACGAGTATTATGAATGAAATCAGCTGATGAGGCCAGAATTAAATCGGAACTCTGAAACATTATATGCCATTTTCTAGTGAGTCACGCATGACACGCTTGAAAGTACATTTTTAATGTATTTGGGCAAAAGTTATTTTCATAAACTGATTATAAGTAGAACACGGCAGTACTCTCACAGGTTCAAGTAAGACAGACTCAAACTGCTTACCCAGTGGCAGATCTCCTTCCTCAGGATTTAGAACTAATTTCTAACATCCTCCATTTGGCTCAACTCTTCAATTATATCATATAGTACCTAAACAAAATCAACTCTAGAACTGGTTCAACTTATCATACTAGAACCTCAAATAGTTTGTCATTTTATTATACTCATTAACTCCACTAATGTAGTTGCATTCTTTTAACAAATATGTTAACAATCTGTAATGACTAAACCTTTTAGGGAACCACCTCTTTTGACATTAAAAAAATAATAAGTCCAAAACCCAATTTTCATACCATGGTAACAGGAAGTTTCATTTATAGATTAATTATTTCAAGAAGACTTTGAACGTATTTAACTGCAATAATGTCCATGAATTTGATTTTTTTCACCTCAAGGGCAGAGAAAATTTAAAAGAATGAATATACCGAGATCAGCATCCTCCATGGCCCCACTTCATTTCTATGAAGAAGTAAAGACAA
The DNA here is from genome assembly GCA_019321725.1 of Paulownia fortunei. Taxonomy (NCBI): domain Eukaryota; kingdom Viridiplantae; phylum Streptophyta; class Magnoliopsida; order Lamiales; family Paulowniaceae; genus Paulownia; species Paulownia fortunei. Next base: position 8,361,558 of record CM033108.1, read on the forward strand.
TAGAAGGATACAGATAAAATTATTTGTCTCATTTGACCCATAACCTGTGTAGGAAGTAGTTTCCCATAAACCCTGTATGTGACAACTGATAATGTAAGAAAACATTCTTTTCTTTCAATTCTCACAACTCCTGCCCAAGGTGTTCGGTGTCTCTCATAATTCGTATTCCTTTCTTCCACGTTGATAGATTATCAAATCTTCTTTTCACCTAAACATTTTCATCTTTCCTCAAAATATTTTTATTCCACTTGCCAAGAAATTATGTGTACAATTAAGAGAAAACAAACTAAGGCATTGTTTAGTTTTAAATTCTTCCCCATTTTTATTATCAATTCATTCTCCCAAAATAAAACCAAACATACATCACATTTTCCAATACATTTTCCTCCAAATATATACATTTTCCAATACATTCTCCAATAACTCGAAAAACAAAACCAAACATAGCGTAAACATCACTACAAAGGCTCTTCCCAACTCTGATCGCATGGACCACATTTTCATAACAAGCTTGAAAGTATTATCACTGTCTATTGGAATCTTCGCATGAATCAAACAAACAGAAATAGAAATTGTAGCCCTTAAGAACATAGTACAGTCTTCTCTGTGGAAGGATAAGAGGATAATTCTATAGGGAATGAGCACCCACAATTCCAACTTGCAGTTATTGGCTCATGCAGGATATAACTCTTACAGAGGCCAGTCCTGCACCAACTGCTAAGGAGAAGCATTTCACTGTTCAACACCATGTTGCACAAGATTACATACTTTACGGTATCCGTTTCTTTGGGTCCATTTATTTCAGGTATGGCAAGAGCAAAACATTAAAGGGACTGATTTGACGAGGGCTCCAAGTTAAGAAGTTTCAAACAACAAAAAGACCTGCTGTTCCTGCCAGATATTATTCTATCTAAGCAACTGACACAATTTGGTTCTGTTCGTGACAAAATAAAGTTCATTTTGCACTTGAGCTTCCAAAGATCATATAACAATTATTAGCCAAGCAATCGGTCACTGAAAAATTGAACTAATATCTTCCAAACACGGCAAGAAAATAAAGTCAGCTCCTCAGGTCAGTGGAATTCTACCTTTGAAGAAATACTCTCTTCCAAAGCTGTCTTAAATCTATCCAGAAGCTGCCAGGAATAGCCACAAGTGGAGTCCAAACACATGTCATATACACAGCTGGAAGAAGTTAAGGATATTACTCTTTTATGTGAATGCCAATAAATAAATATTTGATTTTGACAAGAAATTTAGCCAAACATTTTGTAGTGCTCCTGCATTAAACAGCATTTACAGGAGTGCCTGGAAAAACATAAATGTCACTGCTGGAAGCATGGTAAGGGGACACATCTAGGATACACAACTATAGATTCACATTCCACTTAATTGCGTCATCATTTCCAGTATCGATTCCAGGTCGCCAAGCATGGCACAGGATAACATATACTTGTTATAATTTTCAAACATTATGACTTCAAATTCATGATTCTGCAGGGACACATTATGATAGCATCCATTATAGTTTAAATTTTTTTTACGAAGCATGAGTAAATAGTCGTCAATTTGCAAAAGCAAAATTTCAACCACCCAATTTTCTGCACACTAAACACAAGTCCAGACGCACTGCCTCTCTCTATTTTTTTCCTTGGCATCATTGTCTTCATATTGCAATTTTCTTCCAAATAACAACTATGAACGATCAAAACAAAAAGGAAAAAAGGGATCCCTCAGCAGCAGATAGGAAAAGTAACAAAACCATGATAAAACAAAATCAAAAGAGATGGCAAATTGAAACCCAATTAATCAATGCATAAAGCAAGCCCAACTAATAGAACTTCAGATAAATGAAAAGGCAAAAGGATACTCGTAATATTTCATGTATTCTTCAGCACTGAAAACTGAATTCGCTGGATAACCATCCAAAATCACTTTTGCCTTTGCAATCCCTTCATCCAACAATCTGAACTTTTCTTCCGCCATTATCACTTTTTTTTTATCAGTAAATTTCTGCAAAAAAAGGGGAAAAAAAAATTACACCCTTTTTCAAATCAATTTCATGGCACTAAAAGAGATTTTACTCCTTCTGAAGCTGAAGAAATAAAGAAAAAAAAAACGATGAAATTGAAAGAAAAAAAGAGGAAATTCGGCATGCCCACGCACAGATACAGTTCTATTACTCTATATACACATGCACACGTATTATTGATTGCAATTGTGAACCGATGTGAAATATTTTGGCGGGTCACTCAAAATTTTCTTCTCGGCTTGACTTCGATCAAGAAGAACTACCTCAGTTTCTGCTTGTATTAGGATTCTACTGGGATTCTTGGGTGTGCATGTTCAGATTTTTACAGGCACGGAAATATTTGTTTGGACGGATCACATTTATTTGAAGATGGCAACCGCGTGGCTTTGGTCTGAGGTGTCAAAACTCGAGATTTGTCATGTTTAAGATTTTTAAAATTTCAAAATCTGATTTAGTTGAATCCGTTGAGCTTTTTCTATAATTTTAAAAGTATCAGAAATTATATTTTTTGTTTTGGACACAGAGAACCTATTGTACAAATGTATACACAAATTTTTATTATTTTGAATCGTATTTTTCTTGCAATTTCAAATATTTTGATCAAATTTTAAAGTTATCATTTGAAAATATGATTTTGGAACTAAATGTGTTTAATGTTTGTATGCTACCTATAAAAGATGTCAAAGTATAGGAAGTTAATTTAATTGAAAAACTTGTTCATGAATATTTATTACTACTAATTCTTTAGATTCTTTAGATACTTATTTCGAAAGTGAAAGTATTTGTAAAAAGACACACATTAATACTATCTTTGAATTTTTACAGGTACAAGAAAAATATTTTTAGAAGCCAAAGTTCGAAAAACTTTCATTATCAACACTAAATATATATTTCATCAAGTATTAAAGCTCCCATGGTTGATTTGAAACCTTTGCCAGTTAATTTGAAATACTCTTTCTTGGATGAGAGTAAGACTTTTCTAATAATAATTTCTTCCAAACTCGATGCATTTCAAGAAGGTAAGTTGATCGAAACTCTGAAAATGCATAAGAATGCTTTAGGATGGACCATTGCTGATATTAAAGTATTAATCTTTTCATTTGCATACATAACATCTACCTAGAGGAAAATGTTAAACCTTCTAAAAAAATATAACAAGAATTACGGGATACGAATTTTATTGCTTTTTAGATGGATATTTTAGGTATAATTAAATTGTAATTGCACTTGAAAATCAAGAGAAAATAACTTTTACATGTCATTTTGGTACTTTTGCATATCAAATGATGCCTTTTGGATTATGTAATGTACCAACTATATTCCAATGATGCATGCTTAGTATTTTTAGTGACATGGTTGAACATTTTCTTGAAATTTTCATGGATAATTTTTCTATTTTTGGTAATTCATTTGATGATTGCTTATCTAATTTAGAAAATATTTTGATCAGGTGTGAAGAAAAGAATCTTGTGCTCAATTGGGAGAAATGTCACTTCATGGTAACAACTGGTATTGTTCTTGGACACATTATTTATCATAAGGTATTGAGGTTGACAAATCTAAAATTTAGTTAATTGCCAATTTATCAACACCAAAGACTGTGAAAAGAGGTTAGATCATTTTTAGGACATGCTGGTTTTTATAGAAGATTTATCAAAGATTTTAGTATAATATCTAAACCTTTGTGTAATCTTCTAACAAAAGACGCTATTTTTAAATGGACTGAAAACTGTGAAAATGCTTTTGTTAAGTTAAAAGCATGCTTACGTTTGCTCCAATCATGCAGCCTCCAGATTGGATTTTACCTTTTGAAATAATATGTGATACTAGTGATTATGCTATTAGAGTTGTCTTGGGACAAAGAAAAAATAAGAAACCATATGTTATTTGCTATGCAAGTAAAACTTTAAATGGTGCTCAATTGAATTATACAACAACTGAAAAAGAATTATTTGTTGTAGTTTTTGCATTGAACAAATTTTGATCTTATCTTGTTAGTTTACCAATTGTTGTTTTAAGTGATTTTGTAGCTTTGAAATATCTTTTGTCAAAAAAAATTGAAATTGCTAAACCAAGACTGATTAGGTGGATTCTCTTACTCCATAAATTTAATGTTACGATTCGGATAAAAAGGGAGTAGAGAATGTAGTGGCTGATCATTTGTCAAGACTTGTTTGTGATAACTCATTTCAAACTACACCTATTAATGACACTTTCCCTGATGAACAACTATTTAATATTTCTATTTTACCTTGATTTGCTGACATTGTTAATTTTCTTGTGACAGGAAAGATGTCATCGCATTGGAACTCTCAAGATAGAAAAAAGTTTTTAACTGAGGTTAAAATTTTTTATTGGGATGATCCATACCTATTCAAATATTGTATGAATCAAATCTTTCGAAAATGTATGTCTGCCAATGAGATAAGTAATATTGTCAAATTTTATCATTTAGAAGCATGTGGTGGCCATTTTTTTATAAAGAAAACTACTACAAAAATATTACAATGTAGATTTTATTGGTCAACTCTTTTCAAAGACACTTACACTTTCTGCAAAAGTTGTGAAAATTGTCAAAAGTTAGGATCCCTTTCAAAGAGAAATATGATATCCCTACACCCTATCCCAGTGATTGAAATCTTTAACTGTTGGGGTATTGATTTTATGGGGCCATTTCCATTATCATTTAGTTTTTTTTTACATATTGGTTGCCATAGATTATGTTTCAAAATGGATCGAGGCAATTCCTTGTCGAAACAATAATTACAAAATAGTGATAAATTTTTGAAAGAATATATTTTAAGTCGATTTGGAATTTCTAAATCTATTATCAGTGATGGGGGAAAATATTTTTGTAACAAAGTTTTCGAAACTTTAATGAGGAAATATAGAATCATACATAAAGTTATAACCCCTTATCACCCTCAAATAAATTGACAAGTTGAACTTGCAAATAGGGAGATAAAATAAATTTTGGAGAAAATAATTAACCCAAACCGTAAAGATTGGTCTATTAGACTTACCGATACAATTTGGGCATATAGAACTGCTTTCAAAACATCATTAGACATGTCTCTTTATAGGATAGTTTATGGAAAACCTTGTCATTTACCTGTTGAACTTGAATATAAAGCTTATTGGGCAATCAAAATGTTTAACTTTAATCTTGATGAAACTTCAAAATTGCGCAAATTGCAAATCAATAAACTTCAAAAACTAAGAAATGATGCATATGAGAATTCTAAAATTTATAAAGTAAGAATCAAAGATTTTCATGATAATGAAATTTCAAGAAAAATATTTGAGGTTGGTCAAAAAATTTTGCTTTATAATTCTCGATTGCATTTATTTCGTGGAAAATTGAGATCAAGGTGGAGTGGTACTTTTGTTGTAAAAAAAGTATATCCTTATGGGGCGATTGACATTGAAAATCCTAAAAATGATAACATATTCAAAGTAAATGGACAAAGAGTTAAACCATTTCTAGAAAATCAATTTTCACAAGAGGAAATTCTTTTTCTTTCTAACCCTTGTTATGATTAGTGTTGTATATACTTATTTTCTCTGACTTTATTTGTTTTGAAAGTTTTATTTTTTTCTTTGTTTTTTTTTTCTTTTTCCGGTTAAATGGCGGATAACGGTACTCCGTGGCTATAAAAATTAGACTTGTCAGTTTCCCAAATAATTGAAATCTTTGTACAAATTTTCTTTATTTTTCTCATTCTCTTGTTTTATTTTTTTCAAAATGGGTGACATTTTTCTAACTCTCAAAAAGCGATTTCTTTTCTTTCTAAAAATGCAATTTCGAAAGTCTATAAAATCAGGATTGAAAAATTGAGGATGCTTATGTACAAGGGCATCCTGGAGGACATACGCTGGATAATTGAAGAAAAGGTAAGAGCAGGTGAGTTTTTACATGAGTTTTCAAATTTACTTACTAGATATATGTCTGGTTTTGGTAAAAGTACATATTCAAAAAAATGAAGGGCGAAAAAAATGAAAGTTTGTCACAATTGTGCTAGATGGACTTGCAACAAAAAATATCATTCTTTGGGAATGGTCTCTAAAAATTGAGAAGATAAACTTAAATTCATAATGGATAGACTGAGTAAAGAGTCTTTAGATCATATTATATTGACTATTGAGATGCATTCATGTGGATTGGTACAACGTGCAATTTTTGATTTATGAGATCGTTTTCGAAATGAATATGAGTTTTATAGTCTTGGGAATCTGACATTAAAAGATCCTGTTTGCCGGTTTATAAGAAAACTGGATAGGAAGCATATCCTCGACCTATAGAGGGCGTTTAAGCCGTTACTGGAAGTAAAACCAGAGGAGATGTGAACCACAATCACAACTATATGTACATTCACGTGTAAGTAGGTAATTTTTAAATTTTGTATATGTCCTTATTTTTAACCTTTTTGACAAAAAAAAGACATGTAATAAATGCATTTCACACCTCAATAAATATCACCGTACTCATACTATTTTTGCATAATTTATTTTCAAAAATAAAAAAAAAAAAAAAAAATAAAAGTTTCTTCAACTCACAAATTCAATTACATTTGTGTTTTTTGTGGATCCAATCTTGGTAAAAAATGGTGAGTTTATAGGGACAGCCAATAACCTTGGTAGAACTTTAGCAGAGAGAAAAATTCATTTAGTATATGGGGAAGACAGTTTGGGGTTATTGGAGAGTGTTGCTATTTCTGCTTATGTAGGAGGTGTCAAAGTTTTAGAAGTTATTCCAAAATCTTTAATAGTACAGAATATCATAGGTATGATCATTGGAGATGAGCTAAAAGTGTCACATATGCAGGACAGAATACCTAACATGTTAAACAATGCGGATGCATTCATCATTTTGCTTGGCGATGTTGGTACACTAGAGGAATTATTCTAAGTTGTCTCTTGGGCACAACTCAACATTCACTAAAAACCTATAAGTATTCTTAATGTTAATGATTTTTATGATGGTTTGCTATCTTTTGTAGATCATGCTGTGAAAAAAGGTTTTATTTCACCGTCTGCGAGAAGAATCCTCATTTATGCTCCAACACCTGACCAGCTGATTGATCAACTTCTAGCATATGTGCCAAAATCTGATCCATCCTTGGTTAATGTGGATTGGTCCAACAGGAACAATGGTTGAAAATACAAATTGAATTTGACTCTCAGTCTGTGATACTTATTGCTAATGATTTTATCTAATAATATATTTTTTTTGTTTCAGCTTTATTAGCCACACTTCAGGTGATATCTTTCAAACTCTACTTTTTTTTATCTATTTTTGACATTGGGGATAATGTCTCGATTAGGTTAGGGGGCGGGATAGTTGATATCATGACTTGTATGTTCAATGTATGTTTTTATAGTATTTAAAAAAATCAAGTGTGTTTTTTTTATGGGTCCATTGAAATCATGAAAAATGGTAGATGAGTAAAGGGTAATTATAACACTCTTGAGACGCATCCCTATTTTTTGCATAATATGGTAGGTTTGTGAAGTTTTTAACAAATGTTAGTGAATTAACAATTGTTTTTTTTTTTAGTCGTAGAGGTTCTTCCAACTTCAATGATTAAAATTAAGCATGAATAATATGGTTTAATTGATGATGGGTACTGTTTTGGACTTTAATGTTGTTATTTGGTTAATATATTTTTGCGATAATTATACTCAAATTTTGTTTTGCACAAATAGTTATGTTATTCAGTGTGAAGACAATCATATCAAAATAGATAGTTCTTATGCTCTTGCTCTAATCATCACTTGGATCTTCAACATATAGGGGTTGAGTATTAGAACTTTTACTTTTGGTCTGTCAAGGCAAACGACTGATAGTGCACCACTAGAAAAATGATAATGCATTAAGCTTTCTAGCATCATTGCCAAATCAGCTTGTTCCCCAATGATGTTTCAAGAAAACATCCCCTAAGTAAACCACTTTGAGCCTTTCAATAAATAAATATTTTTTATAACCATATCTTTTTACCTAATATAAATACATTATTATCCAACCCTTGTTCTAAAATTGATTGGAATTTAAGAGACATTCAATTGACAGCTTGAACTTACAAAATAAATTTAGCTTGGAATAGAATATAAGTATGAGGGAGTTTCTCTTTAAAAAAAAAGATAAAAATAATAATAAAAAATAGAAAGAAAAAAAAATTACAAAGTGCTACAAGTTGCAACTAAAAATGAGATGTTGCAAGATGAATAAGAGGGTTCAATTCAATAACAACAGATCCCAGTGTGAAATTTGTGGAGTTTGAGAATTTTTCATTGATAAATTATATATCTCTAATTCCAAGAAGTTTTTAGAACCTTTGTTGCATCTTATCCTTTTATTTTTTAGCTACATCACCACCATTTGGCCCTATTACAACCTTTGTTGAAGACCTTTTGATTTCGTGTGGTGCTTTCAGTGTAGTGGAGATTTGCACCAAAGGAAAAACCTATGATATTTAACTTTTCTGTTAGAGATTGGGTGGTGATTTTTGTAAGATTTTATAAGAATTCACTTATTTAAAGCATGCAAAGTTTCATCACTATTGACATTAGCTATCCACACACATACTTGAGTATGTTTATTGTGTAAATGTATTGATTTTTGAATGATTAAGAGTTAAACTCAACACTTGTTTGATTTTATTTTCATATTACTTTGTTGCTTCATGAGAATAAAAGTTGGAATATAGTTATTATAGGTGTTTGTGGGTATCACTACTGAAAATTTTCACGAGATTATAACACAAATCTATGGGCCACCTAGGGGTTTAAAGGCTTGTTGCATATGCTAAATGCAATCGTAATTTCCTACGAAAGTGGATTAGTTTATGTTTGTTTTAAGTTTGCTCGAGAACAAATAAGGGTTAAGTGTGGGGGAATTTGATAAGTGCATATTTTGATATATTTTTGTATCAAATCCTTTATATTTTTCTTACTTTATTCTTGTTAATATTATTGTTTTATTAATATTTTGTGTTAGGGAATAAATGAAAGCATGTTTTTAGACTTATGCAGTATTTGTAATTTGAGCATAACTTCATGATCAAAAGCCTTATGGACCTAAAACTTATTTCATTTAAAAGATAAGAGATAGAGGTACAACTTTTCTGTTGGAAGCTCAGCCTAATTCAGTCTTGATAATAGCAGAAAATTCATCCAAGTAGTTGCACAAAATGGATCACCAAAATTCGGATCAAAGTTTAGCCCAGTATTCATTTATTTTACCAATTGGATTATATCTCTTGAGCCCAAATTTATTTTGGGCTGAAATTCAGATATGTTATACACAAGAGGTAAATAAACAAGTTTGTTGAGACAAGATGGTGTGAAAATATGTCAAAATGATAAAACCATAGTCTGCAAGTTGCTGCAACTATTAAAGGACAACTCTTGGACATGATTCGATAATTTGACCATATCTCCTTCATCCGACTGCCAAATTTGACAAAAGATAAATAAAAATATATCAACGCCGAAAGATCTATTTGATTCTTTATGCATCTTTAAAATCTGGCTGTATTTGACTGAAAAATGCAATTCAATTTAGTGGGTGAGAAATTGGTATAACAACTTACCAACTCTTGGCAACTAGCATACCACTTGATTAACCCCTCCATTATTTGTTTGACCTCTAGCTTACTCCAAGTACTATAAATATGCTATGTATTAAGCTTGTAAGAAGAGGGGGTAAAAGGTTTCTTTAGGCTAAGTTATCTAGTTTGTATGTTTTCTAATATTGTAAGTTTTCTAGTAGTAATAAAAATGCATTCTCTAGTTTCTCTTATGTTATTAGTCTTTGCTACTTTTATTATGTCTTTTTAAATTTTATTTTGCTGAGGAAAAAGGGTGAATCTCTTGATGGAGGAAGAGGAATGGTTATAAGGGTAGAAAATGTTTAAGTATGTTGTATTATTATTTTTATTTTTGATCTAAATCCTACTTGTTTTATGGTGATTCTTGATTTATGTATCTCCAAAGGCACAATAAATACTTGGATTTATTTAGCTTATTATACGGTTTTACACCACCGACTGCTAATGTGAAATCTTGATTTGTTGTTGACGAAGGTGTGCATAAATGCTTGATCCCATAAATAAGTGTTAGCGTTAAGAGATATTTTGCGATAGTAAGACAACATCATGATTACCTTATTGCATGAGTTATTTGATAATATCTTCCCATTAGAACCTTCATTATGTATGAATTCCAATTGTGACAATTAATCGAGGTAAAAGGAATAAATAACCATTTCTCTATCCAAAACAGAGTAGATCCCTAATCCTCAGTACTTTTATTACTTCGGTTTTTCTTTAGTTACAACATAGATTAATTGTTCATATATTTTGATTCACATAAACTCCATCTTTTTAGAAATATAAACTTGAATTCTTCAAACAATTTTTTTGTGGATCGACCTCGGACTCACGAGAAATTAATTACATAATACAACCTGCACTTGGGTTTACAACCTTAAAGTTGTAGCAATCGCACCCAAAAAGCACTGCGCACGTCAACCTTTTATGGGGGAAGACAGGGGGCCGCGTATGGCGGGAGGACTTCCGATGGATGTATTCTTTGATCCGGGCGGAGTTACGCGGCACGTAGCATATGCATGCGAAGCTCCTTCAGAGTCCGACGGCATTGGCAATCGGGCTTGCCCAGTTGAAGGTGCCTTTTCAAGCCCAAATTCAGCCATTTTGGGCCTATTCCGGCCACTTTCTCGCTCTGCCACTATGTTTTTTCTTCATTTTCGAGCGATTTTGACCCCGTCCCCATTCCATGGGGGGATTCGGAGCCTGCTTGGCGGTCCGATTTGGTACTCCATGGGCCGAGTGCTGCCGCGAGGTTGGTGGTTCGATCTGAGCACTGCCGCAGTGAAGGAACTTGCACGCTGTTCGAGGGATTCACTTGAATGGTCGATGCAAAAGTGACGAAAATGGTGGAGCGAGATAGGGCGCAGGAGACAACGGTAAGAAGAAAGAAAATGGGAAAGAAAAAGGCTGCAACACGAGGACTTCCTAGGGGGTCACCCCATCCTAGTGCTACTCTCACCCAAGTACGCTTAACTTCGGAGTTCTGATGGGATTCAGTGCACTAGTGCTCTTATGATCGTACCCGAAAGGCACTCTGCCCGTCAACCTTTTATGGTGAAAGACAGGGGGCCGTGTGCGGTGGGAGGACTTCCGACGGACGTATCCTTCGATCCGGGTAAAGTTACGCGGCGCGCAGCATATGCACGCGGAGCTCCTTCAAAGCTCGACGGCATGGGAAACCAGGCTTGCCCCGTTGGAGGTGCCTTTTCGAGCCCAAATTCGGCCATTTTGGGCTCGTTCCGGCCACTTTCTAGGTCCGTCACTGTGTTTTTTATTCATTTTCAAGCACTTTTGGCTGCATCCCTATTGCATATGGGATCCGGAGCCCGCTTAGCCATCCGATTCGGTACTCCATGGCCTGAGTGCTGCCGCAAGCTTGGCGGTCCGATCTAAGCGCTGCCGCAAGCTTGGCGGTCTGATCTGAGCATTGCCGCAGCGATGGAACTTGCATGCCGTTTGAGGGATTCACTTCAGTGGGTCGGTGCAGAAGTCATGAAAATGGTGGAGCGAGATGGGGTGCAGGAGACAATGGCAAGAAGAAAAAAAAGCAGGAAGAAAAGAGGTGCAACACGAAGACTTCCCAGGGGGCCACCCATCCTAGTACTACTCTCACCCGAACACACTTAACTTCGGTGTTCTGATGCGATCCGGTGCATTAGTGCTGGTATGATCGCACCCGAAAGGCACTTCGCGTTTCAATCTTTTATGGGGGAAGATAGGGGGCCGCGCGCGGTGGGAGAACTTCCGACGGATGTATCTTTTGATCCAGACAGAGTTATGTGGTGCGTAGCATATTTACACAAAGCTCCTTCAGAGTCCAACGACGTGGGTAATCAGGCTTGTGCCGTTGCAGGTGCTTTTTCGAGCTAAAATTCGGCTATTTTGGGCCCGTTCTGGCCACTTTCTCAGTCCGCTACTGTGTTTTTTCTTCATTTTCGAGCGCTTTTGGCCACGTCCCCATTCCATGGGGGATCCAGAGCCCGCTTGGTGGTCTAATTCGGTACTCCACGGGCCAAGCGCTGTTCTAAGCTTGGCGATCTGATCCGAGTGTTGATGCAGCGAATGAACTTGCATGCCGTTCAAGGGATTCGCTTCAATGGGTCGATACGGAATTAACAAAAATGGTGGTGCTAGATGGGGAGAGGGAGACAATGGCAAGAAGAAAGAAAAGGGGAAGAGAAGGGGTGCAACACGAGGACTTCCCAAGAGGTCAACAATCCTAGTACTACTCTCGTCCAAGCACACTTAACTTCAGAGTTCTGATGGGATTCGGTGCATTAGTGCTAGTATGATCACACCCGAAAGGCACTCTGCGCGTCAATCTTTTATGAGGGAAGAAAGGGGGCCCTCCAGCGGTGGGAGGACATCTGACGGACGTATCCTTTGATCCGGGTGGAGTTACACAGCGCACAACATATGCACATGAAACTCCTTCAGAGCCCGACGACGTGGGCAATCGGGCTTGCTCCATTGAAGGTGCCTTTTCAAGCCCAAATTCAGCCATTTTAGGCCTATTCCGTCCACTTTCTCGCTCTGCCACTGTGTTTTTTCTTTATTTTCGAGCGATTTCGGCCCCATCCCTATTCCATGGGGGATCCGGAGCCTGCTTGGTGGTTCAATATGGTACAACACGAGGACTTTCTAGGGGGTCACCCATCCTAGTACTACTCTCGCCCAAACACGTTTCACTTCGGAGTTCTGATAGGATCTGGTGCATTAGTGTTGGTATGATTGCACATGAAAGACACTCCGCGTGTCAACCTTTTGTGGGGGAAGATAGGGGGCCGCACGCGGTAGGAGGACTTCCGACGAATGTATCTTTTCATCCGGGTGGAGTTACGCGGCGCACAACATATGCATGTGAATCTCCTTCAAATCCCGACGGCGTGGGTAATCGGGCTTGCCTCATTAAAGGTACCTTTTCATGCCCAAATTCAGTCATTTTCAGTCATTTTGGGCCCATTTCGGCCATTTTCTTGGTTCGCCACTGTGTTTTTTCTTTGTTTTTGAGTGCTTTTAGCCCCGTCCCCATTCCATGGAGGATTCGGAGCCTGCTTGGCAATTCAATTCGGTACTCCATAAGCCGAGCGCTGCTGCGAGATTGGTGGTCCGATTCAAGCGCTGCCGCAGCGAAGGAACTTGTACGCCATTCGTGCGATTCACTTCAGTGGGTCGGTGCAGAAGTGATGAAAATGGTGGAGCAAGATGGGGCGCGAGAGACAACGGCAAGAAGAAAGAAAAGTGGTGCAACACGAGGACTTCCCAAGGGGTCACCCATCCTAGGACTACTCTTGCCCAAGTACGCTTCACTTTGAAGTTCTGATGGGATCCGGTGCATTAGTGCTGATATGATCGCAACCAAAAGGTACTCCGCGCGTCAACCTTTTATGGGGGAAAACAGGGGGGCCGCGCATGGTGGGAGGACTTCCAACGGACGTATCTTTTGATCCGAACAGAGTTATGTGGTGCACAACATATGCACGCGAAGCTCCTTCAGAGCCCAACGACGTGGGAAATTGGGCTTGCACCATTGGAGGTGCATTTTTTAGCCCAAATTCAGCCGTTTCGGGCACATTCCGGCCACTTTCTTGATCCACCACTAGGTTTTTTTCTTCATTTTCGAGCGCTTTCGGCCCCGGCCCCATTCCATGGGGGATCCAGAGCGTGCTTGGTGGTCGAAATTGATACTACATGGGCTAAGCATTGCCGTGAGCTTACCGGTCCGATCCGAGCATCGCCGCAGTGAAGGAACTTGCACGCCGTTTGAGGGATTCGCTTCAGTGGGTCGGTGCGGAAGTGACAAAAATGGTAGAGCGAGATGGGGCGCAGGAGATAATGGCAAGAAAAAAAAGAGGAAAAAAAAAGGGTGCAACACGAGGACTTCCAGGGGGTCACGCATCCTAATACTACTCTCGCCCAAGCACACTTCACTTCGGAGTTCTAATAGGATCCGGTACATTAGTGCTGGTATGATCGCACCGGAAAGGCAATCCGCACGTCAACCTTTTATGGGGGAAGACAGGGGGCCGCGCGCGGCGATAGAACTTCCGACGGGTGTATCCTTTGATCCAGGCGGAGTTATGCGGCGCGTAGCATATGCACGCGAAGCTCCTTTAGTGCCCAACAACATGGGCAATCGGGCTTCCTCGTTAGAGGTGCCTTTTCAAGCCTAAATTTGGACATTTTGGGCCTATTCTCTCCACTTTCTCGGTCCGCCACTGTGTTTTTTTTGTTTTCGAGTGCTTTTGACCCCGTCCCATTCCATGGGGAACTCGGAGCCTGCTTGGTAGTCCAATTCAATACTCTATAAGCCGAGCGCTGCCGCGAGATTGGCGGTTCGATCCAAGCGATACCATAGTGAAGGAACTTGCATGCCATTTGAGGGATTCGCTTCAGTGGGTTGGTGCAGAAGTGACGAAAATAGTGGAGCAAGATGGGGCGCAAGAGACAACGGCAAGAAGAAAGAAAAAGGGTGCAACACGAGGACTTCCCAATGGGTCACACATCCTAGTACTACTCTTGCCCAAGCACGCTTCACTCTGGAGTTCTGATGGGATCCGGTACATTAGTGCTGGTATGATCGCACCCGAAAGGGACTCTGCAGGTCAACCTTTTATGGGAGAAAACAGGGGGCCGTGCGCAGCGGGATGACTTCCGATGGACGTATCTTTTGATCCAGGGAAAGTTACACGGCGCACATCATATGCACATGAAGCTCCTTCAGAGCCCGACGGCATGGGCAATCGGGCTTGCCCCGTTGGAGGTACCTTTTTTAGCCTAAATTTAGCTATTTTAGGCCCGTTCTGGCCATTTTCTCTGTTCGCCACTATATTTTTTCTTCATTTTTGAATGCTTTTGGCCCCATCCCCTTTCTATGTGGGATCCAGAGTGCGTATGGCGGTTCAATTCAGTACTCCATGGGCGAGCGCTGTCGTGAGCTTGGTGATCCAATCCGAGCGCTGTCGCAACGAAGAAACTTGCTCGCCGTTCGAGGGATTCGCATTAGTGGGTCAGTGCGAAAGTGACAAAAATGGTGGAGCGAGATGGGGCACGGGAGACAATAGCAAGAAGGAAGAAAATGGGGAGAAAAAAGAGGTGCAACACAAGGACTTCCCAAGGGGTCACCCACCCTAGTACTACTCTCACCCAAGCACGTTTAACTTCGGAGTTCTGATGGGATCCGGTGCATTAATGCTGGTCTTATCACAACCAAAAGGCACTCTGTGCGTCACCCCTTTATGGGGGAAAACAGAGGGGCCGCGCACGGCGGAGGACTTCCGACGGACGTATCATTTGATCCGGGCGAAGTTACGTGGTGCACAACATATGCACGTGAAGCTCCTTCAGAGTCTAACGACGTGGGCAACAGGCTTGCCCCATTGGAGGTGCCTTTTCGAGCCCAAATTCAGCCATTTCGGGCATATTCCAGCCACTTTCTCAATCCGCCACTGGGTTTTTTCTTTCTTTTCGAGCGCTTTTAGCCCCGTCCCCATTCTATGGGCGATCCAGAGTGCGCTTGGTGGTCCAACTCGGTACTTAATCGGCCGATCGCTACTGCGAGCTTGGCGGTTCGATCCGAGCGCTGCCGCAGCAAAGAAATTTACATGTCGTTTGAGGGATTCGCTTCTATAGGTCAATGCGGAAGTGATGAAAATGGTAGAGCAAGATGGGTTGTGGGAGACAACGATAAGAAGAAAGAAAATAGGAAAGAAAAGCGGTGCAACACGAGGACTTCCAAGGGGGTCACCCATCCTAGTACTACTCTCGCCCAAGCACGCTTCACTTCAGAGTTCTGATAGGATCCGGTACATTAGTGCTGGTATGATCGCACCCGAAAGGCACTCCGCACGTCAACCTTTTATGGGGGAAGACAGAGGGCCGTGCGCGGTGGGAGAACTTCCGATGGATGTATTCTTTGATCCGAGCGGAGTTACGTGGCGCGTAGCATATGAATGTGAAGCTCCTTTAGAGCCCGACAACATGGACAATGGGGCTTGTCATGTAGGAGATGTCTTTTCGAGCCTAAATTCAGCTATTTCGGGCCTGTTCCGCCTACTTTCTCGGTCCGCTACTATGTTTTTTCTTCATTTTCGAGCGCTTTTGGCCTCATCACCATTCTATGTGGGATCCGGAGTATGCTTGGCAGTTTAATTTGGTACTCCATGGGCCGAGCTCTGCTGCGAGCTTGGCGGTCCGATCCGAGCACTGCCGCAGCGAAGGAACTTGCACGCTATTTGAGGGATTTGTATTAGTGGGTTGGTGCGGAAGTGATGAAAATGGTGGAGCAAGATGGGGTGCAGGAGACAACGGCAAGAAGAAAGAAAATGGGGAAGAAAAGGGGTGCAACACGAGGACTTCCAAGGGGGTCACCCATCATAGTACTACTCTCACCCAAGCACGCTTCACTCCAAAGTTTTGATGGGATCCGGTACATTAGTGTTGTTATGAACGCACCTGAAAGGCACTCCGCACGTCAACCTTTTATGGGGGAAGATAGGGGGCTGCGCGTGGCGGGAGTACTTCCGATGGAAGTATCCTTTGATCCGGGCGGAGTTACACAGCGCATAGCATATGCACGTGAAGCTCCTTTAGAGCTCGACAGTGTGGGCAATTAGGCTTGTCTCGTTAGAGGTGTTTTTTGAGCCCAAATTTAGATGTTTGGACCCATTCTCTCCACTTTCTCGGTCTGCCACTGTATTTTTTTTTATTTTCAAACGCTTTTGGCCCCGTCCCTGTTCCATAGGGGACTCAGAGCCTGCTTGGCAGTCTGATTCGGTACTGTATAAGCCGAGCACTGCCACGAGATTGGCGGTCCGATCTAAGCACTGCCGTAGTGAAGAAACTTGCACGCCATTCAAGGGATTCGCTTCAGTGGGTTGGTGCGAAAGTGACGAAAATGGTGGAGCAAAATGGGGCGTGAGAGACAACGACAAGAAGAAAGAAAATGGGTGCAACACGAGAACTTCCAAGGGGGTCACCTATCATAGTACTACTCTCGCCCAATCACGCTTCACTTCGGAGTTCTGATGGGATCCGGTACATTAGTGTTGGTATGATCACACCTGAAAGGGACTCCGCGCATTAACCTTTTAATGGGAGAAGACAGGGGCCACACGCAGTGGGATGACTTCCGACGGACGTATCTTTTGATCCGTGTGGAGTTACATGGAGCATAGTATACATACACGAAGCTCTTTCAGAACTCGAAGACATGGACAATGGGGCATACCCCGTTGGAGGTGCCTTTTCGTGCCCAAATTCATCTATTTCGAGCCCGTTCCAGCCACTTTCTCAGTCCGCCACTAGGTTTTTTCTTTATTTTTGAGCGCTTTTGGCCCCATCCCCATTCCATGTAGGATTCAGAGCGCACTTGGCGGTTTAATTTGGTACTCCATGGGCCGAGCACTACCGCGAGCTTGGCGGTCCGATCCGAGCACTACCGCAGCGAAGGAACTTGCTCGTCGTTCGAGGGATTCGCATCAGTGGGTTGGTGTGAAAGTGATAAAAATGGTGGAGCAAGATGGGGCGCGAGAGACAACGACAAGAAGAAAGAAAAGGGGTGCAACACGAGGACTTCCCAAGGGATCACCCATCCTAGTACTGCTCTCGCCCAAGCACGCTTCACTTAGGAGTTCTGATGGGATGCGGTACATTAGTGCTGGTATGATTGCACTCGAAGGGACTCCGCGCGTCAACCTTTTATGGAAGAAGACAGGGGGCCGCACACAGTGGGATGACTTCCGACGGACGTATCTTTTGATTTGGGTGGAGTTACATGGCGCACAGTATATGCACGCGAAACTCCTTCAAAGCCCGACGACATGGGCAACGGGGCATGCCCCTATGGAGGTGCTTTTTTTAGCACAAATTTAGCTATTTTGGGCCCGTTCCGGCCACTTTCTCATTCCACCACTAGGTTTTTTCTTCATTTTCGAGCGCTTTTGGCCCCGTCCCCATTCCATGTGCGATCCGGAGCGTGCTTGGCGGTTCAATTCAGAACTCCATGGGCCGACTGATGCCGTGAGCTTGGTGGTCCGATCCGAGCGCTGCTGCAGTGAAGGAACTTGCATGTCGTTTAAGGGATTCACGTCAGTGGGTCGGTGCAAAAGTGACAAAAATAGTAGAGGGAGATGGGGCGCGGGAGACAATAGCAAGAAGGAAGAAAAGCGAGAGAAAAAAGGGGTGCAACACAAGGACTTCCTAGGGGGTCACCCACCCTAGTACTACTCTCTCCCAAGCACATTTAATTTTGGAGTTCTGATAGGATCCGGTGCATTAATGCTGGTATGATCACAACCGAAAGGCACTCCTCACGTCAACCTTTTATAGGGCAAAATAAGGGGGCCGCGCACGGCAGAAGGACTTCTGACGGATGTATCTTTTGATCCGGGCGGAGTTACACTTTTTTTATGGTTTCAACGGGCCCAAAAGAAAACACGCTCAGTATATGCACGCGAAGATCCTTCAGAGCCCAACGATGTGGGCAACTAGGCTTACCCCCTGGAGGTACCTTTTTGAGCCTAAATTCAGCCATTTTGGGCCCGTTCCAATAATTTTCTCGGTCCGCCACTGGGTTTTTTCTTCATTTTTGAGCACTTTCGGCCCTGTCCCCATTCTATGGGGGATCCAAAGCGTGCTTGGTGGTTCGACTCGGGAAATAATAGGCCGAGCGCTGCCGAGCTTGGCGGTCCGATCTGAGCGCTACTGCAGCAAAGGAACTTGCACATCATTCGAGGGATTCGCTTCAGTGGGTTAATGCAGAAGTGACGAAAATGGTGGAGCAAGATGGGGTGCGGGAGACAACAGCAAGAACAAAAGTGGGGAAGAAAAGGGGTGCAACACGAGGACTTCCATGGGTGTCACCCATCCTAGTACTACTCTTGCCCAAGCACACTTCACTTCGGAGTTCTGATGGGATCCGGTACATTAGTGTTGGTATGCTCGACCCAAAAGGCACTCCGTACATCAACCTTTTATGGGAGAAGACAGGGGGCCGTACGCGGCAGGAGAACTTCCGACGAACGTATTCTTTGATCCGGGTGGAGTTACGTGGTGTGTAGCATTTGCATGCTAATCTCCTTTAGAGCCCGACAGCGTGGGCAATCGAGCTTGGCTCATTGGAGGTACCTTTTCGAACACAAATTCAGATATTTCGGGGCCATTCTGTCTACTTTCTCGGTCTGCCACTGTGTTTTTTTTGGTTTTTAAGTGCTTTTGGCCCCGTTCCCACTCCATGGTGGACACAGAGCCTGCTTGGCAGTCTAATTCTGTACTTCATAAGCTGAGCGCTGCCGCGAGCTTGGCGATCTGATATGAGGGCTATCGCAGCAAAGGAACTTACATGCCGTTCGAGGGATTCACTTTAGTGGGTCAGTGCGGAAGTGATGAAAATGGTGGAGGGATATGGGGCATGGGAGATAATGGCAAAAAGAAAGAAAATGGGGGGAAAAATGGGTGCATCACGAGGACTTCCTAGGGGGTCACCCACCCTAGTACTACTCTCTCCCAAACACGTTTAACTTCGGAGTTCTGATGGGATCCAGTGCATTAGTGCTGGTATGATCGCAATCAAAAGGCACTCCGCACGTCAACCCTTTATGGGGGAAAACACGTGGGCCGCGCACGGTGGAAGGACTTCCGACGGACGTATCTTTTGATCCAGGCGGAGTTACGAGTTGCACAGCGTATGCACGTGAAGCTTCTTCAAAGCCCAACGATGTGGGCAACCGGGCTTGTCCCTTTAGAGGTACATTTTCGAGCCTAAATTCAGTCGTTTTGGGCCCATTCCGGCACTTTTTTTCGGTCCACCATTGGGTTTTTTCTTCATTTTCGAGCACTTTTGGCTCAATCCCCATTCCATGGGGATTCAGAGTGCGCTTGGTGGTCCGACTCGGTACTTAATAGGCCGAGCACTGCCGCGAGCTTGGCGGTCCGATCCGAACGCTGCCGCAGTGAAGGAACTTTCATGCCGTTCAAGGGATTCACTTTAGTGGGTCAATGCGGAACTAACGAAAATGGTGGAGCAAGATGGGGTGCGGGAGATAACGGCAAGAAGAAAGAAAGTGGGGAAGAAAATGGGTGCAACACGAGGACTTTCAAGGGGGTCACCCATCCTAGTACTACTCTCGACCAAGCACGCTTCACTTCGGAGTTCTGATGGGATCCGGTACATTAGTGTTGGTATGATCAAACCCAAAAGGCACTCCATACGTCAACCTTTTATGGGGGAAGACAGGGGGCCGAGCGCGGCGGAAGAACTTTCGATGGACGTATTCTTTGATCCAGGCAGAGTTACGTGGCGCGTAGCATTTGCACGCGAAGCTCCTTTAGAGCCCAACATCGTGGGCAATCGGGCTTGGCTCATTAGAGGTGCCTTTTCGAGCCCGAATTCAGACATTTCGGGGCCATTCCATCTATTTTCTCAATTTGCCACTGTTTTTTTTTTTTGTTTTCGAGCGCTTTTAGCGCCGTCCCCATTCCATGGAGGACTCGGAGCCTACTTGGCAGTCCGATTCGGTGCTCCATAAGCCGAGCACTACCGCGAGCTTGGTGGTCTAATCCGAGCACTGCCGCAGCGAAGGAACTTGCACGCCGTCCAAGGAATTTGCTTCAGTGGGTCAGTGCGGAAGTGACGAAAATGGTGGAGCGAGATGGGGCATGGGAGACAACAGCAAGAAGAAAGAAAATAGGGGGAAAAAAGGGGTGCATCACGAGGACTTCCTAGGGGGTCACCCACCCTAGTACTACTCTATCCCAAGCACGTTTAACTTTGGAGTTCTTATGAGATCCGGTGCATTAGTGTTGGTATGATAGCAACCGAAAGGCACTCTGCAGGTCAACCTTTTATGGGGTAAAACAGGGGGCCGCGCGTGGCATGAGGACTTTCGATGGATGTATCTTTTGATCCTGGCGGAGTTACGAGTTGCACAACATATGCACACGAAGTTCCTTTAGAGCCCAACGACGTGGCAACTGGGCTTGCCCTATTGAACGTGTTTTTTCAAGCCCAAATTTAGCCATTTCAGGCCTATTCTGGCTACTTTCTCGGTCCACAACTGGGTTTTTTCTTTATTTTCGAGCGCTTTCAGCCCCATCCCCATTCCATGCGGAACTAACGAAAATGGTGGACCAAGATGAGGTGCGGGAGACAACGGCAAGAAGAAAGAAAATGGGAAAAAAATGGGTGCAACACGAGGACTTCCAAGGGGATAACCCATCCTAGTACTACTCTCACCCAAGCACGCTTCATTTTGGAGTTCTGATGGGATCCGGTACACTAGTGCTGGTATGATCGCACCCGAAAGGCACTCCGCACGTCAACCTTTTATGGGGGAAGGAAGGGAGCCGTGCGCGGCGAGAGAACTTCTAACGGACGTATTCCTTGATCTGCGTAGAGTTATGTGGCGCGTAGCATATGCACGTGAAGCTCCTTTAGAGCCCGACAACGTGGGCAATTGGGCTTGGCTCATTGGAGGTACCTTTTCAAGCCCAAATTCAGACATTTCGGGGCTATTCTATCCACTTTCTCGGTCCGCTACTGTATTTTTTTTTGTTTTTGAGTGCTTTCGGCCTCATCCCCATTCCATGGGGGACTCGGAGCCTACTTGGCAGTCTGATTCGGTACTCCATAAGTTGAGCACTGCCGTGAGCTTGGCGGTTTGATTCGAGCGCTGCCGTAGTAAAGGAACTTGAACGCCTTTCGAGGGATTTGCTTCAGTGGGTCGGTGCGGAAGTGACAAAAATGGTGGAACGAGATGGGGCACGGGAGACAATGGCAAGAAGAAAGAAAATGGGAAAAAAATAGGGGTGCTTCACGAGGACTTCCTAGGGGGTCACCCACCCTAGTACTACTCTATCCCAAACACATTTAACTTCGGATTTCAGATAGGATCTGGTGCATTAGTGTTGGCTTGCCCCATTGGAGGTTCTTTTTTAAGCCCAAATTCAGTCATTTTGGGCCTGTTCCGGCCACTTTCTCAGTCTGCCACTGGGTTTTTTCTTTATTTTCGAGCGCTTTTGGCCCCATCCCCGTTCCATGGGGAATTTGGAGCGCGCTTGGTGGTCTGACTCAGTACTTAATAGGCCAAGCACTGCTGCGAGCTTGGCGGTCTGATCCGAGCACTGCCATAGTTAAGGAACTTGCACGTCGTTTGAGGAATTCGCTTTAGTGGGTCGATGCAGAACTGACAAAAATGGTGGAGCGAGATGGGGTGCGGGAGATAACGATAACAAAAAAGAAAATGGGAAAAAAGGGGTGCAACATGAGGACTTCCAAGGGGGTCACCCATCCTAGTACTACTATTGCCCAGCACGCTTCACTTCGGAGTTCTGATGGGATCCGGTACATTAGTGCTGGTATGATTGCACCCGAAAGGCACTCCGCACGTCAACCTTTTATGGGGGAAGATAGGGAGCCATGCGCAGTGGGAGAACTTTTGACGAACGTATTCTTTGATCTGGGCAGAGTTACATGGCGCGTAGCATATGCACGCGAAGCTCCTTTAGAGCCCGACAGCGTGGGCAACTGGGCTTGGCTCGTTGGAGGTACCTTTTCAAGCCCAAATTTAGACGTTTCGGGACCATTCCATCCACTTTCTCGATTCACCATTGTGTTTTTTTTTATTTTCGAGCACTTTTGGCCCCATCCCCATTCCATGGAGTACTCGAAGCCTACTTGGCAGTCCGATTCGGTACTCCATAAGCCGAGCACTACCGCGAGCTTGGCGGTCTAATCCGAGCGTTGTCACAGTGAAGGAACTTGTACGCCGTTCGAGGGATTTGCTTCAGTGGGTCAGTGCGGAAGTGATAAAAATGGTAGAGCGAGATGGGGCGTGGGAGACAATGGCAAGAAGAAAGAAAATTGGGGAAAAAAAAGGGGTGCATCACGAAGACTTCCTAGGGGTTCACCCACCCTAGTACTACTTTATCCCAAGCACGTTTAACTTTGGAGTTCTGATGGGATCCGGTACATTAGTGTTGGTATGATAGCAATCGAAAGGCACTCCGCACGTCAACCCTTTATGGGGGAAAACAAGGGGCCGCGCACATCTACTCTATCCCGACTTTCGACGGACGTGCTTTTTGATCCGGACGGAGTTACGAGTTGCACAACATATGCACGCAAAGTTCTTTTAGAGCCTAACGATGTGGCAACTGGGCTTGCCCTTTTTGAGGTGCCTTTTTTAGCCCAAATTCAGTCGTTTCGGCTTAGTGGTTTGACTTGTACTTAATAGGCCGAGTGCTGCCGCGAGCTTGGCGATCCGATCCGAGCGCTGCCGCAGTGAAGGAACTTGCATGTCGTTTGAGAGATTCACTTTAGTAGGTCGGTGCGGAAGTGATGAAAATAGTGAAGCGAGATGGGGCACGGGAGATAATGGCAAGAAGAAAGAAAAAAGGGAAAAAAAGGTGCAACACGAGGACTTTCAAGGGGTCAACCATCCTAGTACTACTCTCACCCGAGCACGCTTAACTCTGGAGTTCTGATGGGATCCGATGCATTGGTGCTGGTATGATTGCATCCGAAAGGCACTCTGTGCGTCAACCTTTTATGAGGGAAGACAGGGGGGGCCGCGCACGGCAGGAGAACTTTCGATGGACGTATTCTTTGATCCGGGCGGAGTTACGTTGCACGTAGCATATGCACGCAAAACTCCTTTAGAGCCCGACAGTGTGGGCAATCGGGCTTAGCTTGTTGGATGTGCCTTTTCGAGCCCAAATTCAGCCATTTCGGGCCCGTTCCGGCTATTTTCTCAATCCGCCACTGGGTTTTTTCTTCATTTTCGAGCACTTTCGGCCCCATCCCCATTCCATGGGGGATCCGGAGTGTGCTTGGGGGTTCGACTTAGTACTTAATAGGCCGAGCACTGCCGCGAGCTTGGCGGTCCGATCCAAGTGCTGCTACAGCGAAGAAACTTGCATGTCGTTCGAGAGATACACTTTAGTGGGTCGGTGCGAAGTGACGAAAATAGTAGAGCGAGAGGGCACGGGAGATAATGGCAAGAAAAAAGAAAAAGGGGGAAAAAAGGGGTGCAACACGAGGACTTCCCAGGGGATCAACCATCCTAGTACTACTCTCGCCCAAGCACGCTTAACTTCAGAGTTCTGATGGGATTCGGCGTATTAGTGCTGGTATGATCGCACCCGAAAGGCACTCCACGCGTCAACCTTTTATGGGGGAAGACAGGGGGGTCGCGCTCGGCGGGAGGACTTCCAACAGACGTATCTTTTGATCTGGGTGGAGTTACGTGGCGCACAGCATATACACGTGAAGCTCTTTCAGAGCCCGATGATGCGGGCAACTGGGCCTACCCTATTGGAGGTGTTTTTTCGAGCCCAAATTCAACCATTTCAGGCCTATTATGGCCACTTTCTCGATCTGCCACTGTGTTTTTTCTTTATTTTCGAGTGCTTTCACCCCCATCCCATTCCATGAGGGATCCATAGCACGCTTGGTGGTCGGACTCGATACTTAATAGGCCGAGCGCTGCTGCGAGCTTGGTGGTCTGATCCAAGCGCTGCCGCAGTGAAGGAACTTGCGCGCCATTTGAGGATTTACTTCAGTGGTCGGTGCGAAAGTGACGAAAATGGTAGAGCGAGATAGGGCGTAGGAGACAATGGCAAGAAAAAAGAAAATAGGGGGAAAAAAAGGGTGAATCACGAGGACTTCCCAGGGGGTCACTCATCCCA
The DNA here is from genome assembly GCA_019321725.1 of Paulownia fortunei. NCBI lineage: Eukaryota > Viridiplantae > Streptophyta > Magnoliopsida > Lamiales > Paulowniaceae > Paulownia > Paulownia fortunei. The sequence continues at coordinate 8,386,386 of CM033108.1, forward strand.
GTACTACTGTCGCCCAAGAACACTTCACTTCGGAGTTCTGATGGGATCCGGCACATTAGTGCTGGTATGATCGTACTCTAAAGGCACTCCGCGCGTCAACATTTTATTGGGGAAGATAGGGGGCCGCGCGCGGCCAAAGGTCTTCCGACGGTCGTATCTTTTGATCCGGGTGGAGTTACGCGGCGCACAGCATATGCACGCGAAGCTCTTTTAGAGCCCGACGACGTGGGCAACTGGGCTTGCCCTGTTGGAGGTGCTTTTTGAGCCCAAATTCCGGTAACTTTCTCAATTTGCCACTGGGTTTTTTCTTCATTTTTGAGTGCTTTCGGCTCTGTCCCCATTCCATGGGGGATCCGAAGGTGCTTGGCGGTCTGATTCGGTACTCCATGGGCTGAGCGCTGAAGAGAGCTTGGTGGTCCGATCCAACATTGCCGCAGCGAAGGAACTTGCACGTCGTTCGAGGGATTTGCTTCAGTGGGTCAGTGTAGAAGTGATGAAAATGGTGGAGCGAGATGGGGTACGAAAGATAATGGCAAGAAAGAAAATGGGGTAAAAAAAGGGGTGCATCACGAGGACTTCCCAGGCGGTCACCCATCCTAGTACTACTTTCGCCCAAGCACGCTTAACTTCGGAGTTCTGATGGGATCCAGCCCATTAGTGCTGGTATGATCGCACTCAAAAAGCACTCCGCCCGTCAAGCTTTTATGGGGGAAGACAGGGGGGCGTGCGCGGCGGGAGGACTTTCGGTGGACGTATCTTTTGATTCGGGTGGAGTTACGCGGCGCACAGTATATGCACATGAAGCTCCTTTTGTGACCAACGACGTGCGCAATATGTGCCTTTTTGAGCCTAAATTGAGCCGTTTTGGGCCCGTTCCAACCATTTTCTCGGTCCATCACTGGGTTTTTTCTTTGTTTTCGAATGCTTTCAACCTCATCCCGTTCCATAGGGGATCCAGAGTGCGATTGGTGGTCTGACTCAATGGTTAATAGGCCGAGCGTTGCCGCGAGTTTGGCGGTCCGATCCGAGCGCTGCCGCAGCGAAGGAACTTGCACGCCATTCGAGGGATTTGCTACAGTAGGTCGATGCATAAGTGACAAAAATAGTGGAGCGAGATGGGGCACGAGAGATAATGGCAAGAAGAAAGAAAAAAGGGAAAAAAAAAGGGTGCAACACGAGGACTTCTAGGGGTCAACCATCCTAGTACTACTCTCGCCCAAGCACGCTTAACTTCAGAGTTCTGATGGGATCCGGCGTATTAGTGCTGGTATGATCGCACCCGAAAGGCACTCCACGCGTCAAACTTTTATGGGGGAAGACAGGGGGGTCGCGCTCGCGGGAGGACTTCCAACAGACGTATCTTTTGATCTGGGTGGAGTTACGCGGCGTACAGCATATACACGTAAAGCTTCTTCAGAGCCGATGATGCGGGCAACCGGGCCTGCCCTGTTGGAGGTGTCTTTTTGAGCCCAAATTCAGTTGTTTTGGGCACATTCCGGCTACTTTCTCTGTTCGCCATTAGGTTTTTTCTTTGTTTTCGAGCACTTTCGGGTCTCTCCCCATTCCATGGGGAATTCGGAGCGTGATTGGTGGTCTAATTTGGTACTCCATGGGCCGAGCACTGCTGCGAGCTTGGCGGTTCGATCCGAGCGCTGCCGCAGTGAATGAACTTGCACGCCGTTTGAGGGATTCACTTCAGTGGGTCGGTATGGAAGTGACAAAAATGGTGGAGCGAGATGGGGTACGGGAGATAATGGCAAGAAGAAAGAAAATGTGGAAAAAAAGGGTACATCACGAGCCTTCGTAGGGGGTCACCTATCCTAGTACTACTCTCGCACAAGCACGCTTAACTTCAGAGTTCTGCTGGGATCCGGCACATTAGTGTTGGTACGATCTCACTCGAAAGGCACTATGCACGTCAACCTTTTATGGGGGAAGACCCTGGCCATGCACGGCGGGAGGACTTCCGGCGGACGTATCTTTTGATTCGGGCGAAGTTACGTGGCGCACAACATATGCGAGAAGACAGGAGGTATGATCGCACTTAACTTCAGAGTTCTGTTGGGATTTGGCACATTAGTGATGGTATGATCGCACTCGAAAGGCACTCTGTGCGTCAACCTTTTATGGGAGAAGACAGGAGGGTCGCGCGCGGTGGGAGGACTTCCGATGGGCGTATTTTTTGATCCAGGTGGAGTTACGCGGCGCACAGCATATGCACGCGAAGCTCCTTTAGAGCCTGACAACGTGAGAACTGGGCCTACCCTGTTGGAGTTGCCTTTCAAGCCCAAATTCAGCCGGTTTAGGCTCGTTTTGTGCTCTTTCTCGGTCCGCCACTTGGTTTTTTCTTCATTTTCGAGTGCTTTCGACCTCGTCCCCATTCCATGGGGGATCCAGAGCGTGCTTGGTGGTCCAACTCGGTACTAAATAGGCCGAGCGCTACTGCGAGCTTGGCGATCCGATCCGAGTACTACCGCAGCGAAGGAACTTACATGCCGTTCAAGCGATTCACTTCAGTGGGTTGGTGCGGAAGTGACAAAAATAGTGGAGCGAGATGGGGCATGGGAGATAATGGCAAGAAGAAAGAAAATGGGGAAAAACAGAGGTGCAACACGAGGACTTCCCAGGGGGTCAACCATCCTAGTACTACTATCGCCCAAGCACGTTTGACTTCGGAGTTCTGATGGGATCCGGTGCATTAGTGCTGGTATGATCGCACTCGAAAGGCCCTTCGCGCGTCAACCTTTTATGGGGGAAGAAAGGGGGACCGCGCGCGGCGGGAGGACTTCTGACGGACGTATCTTTTAATTCGGGCGGAGTTACGCGGTGCACAGCATATGCACGTGAAGCTTCTTCAGAGCCCGACGGTGTGGGTAACAAGGCTTGCACCATTGGAGGTGCCTTTTTGAGCCCAAATTTAGCCATTTTGGGCCCGTTCCGGCCACTTTCTCGGTCTGCCATTGGGTTTTTTCTTTATTTTCGAGCACTTTCAGCTCTGTCCCTGTTCCATGGGGGATTCGGAGCGTGGTTGGAGGTCTAATTCGGTACTCCATGGGCCGAGCACTGCTGCGAGCTTGGCGGTTTGATCCAAACGCTGCCGCAGTGAAGGAACTTCCACGCCGTTCAAGAGATTCGCTTTAGTGGGTCGGTGCGGAAGTGACGAAAATGGTGGAGCGAGATGGGGTACGGGAGATAATGGAAAGAAGAAAGAAAATGGGGAAAAAAAGGGTGCATCACGAGGACTTCCCAGGGGGTCAACCATCCTAGTACTACTATCGCCCAAGCACGTTTGACTTCGGAGTTCTGATGGGATCCGACGCATAGTGCTGCTATGATCGCACCCGAAAGGCCCTTCACGCGTCAACCTTTTATGGGGGAAGAAAAGGGGACCGCGCGCGGCGGAGGACTTCTGACGGACGTATCTTTTAATTCGGGCGGAGTTACGTGGTGCACAGCATATGCACGTGAAGCTTCTTCAGAGCCCGACGGTGTGGGCAACAAGGCTTGCACCATTGGAGGTGCCTTTTTGAGCCCAAATTCAGCCATTTTGGGCCCGTTCTGACCACTTTCTCGGTCTGCCATTGGGTTTTTTCTTTATTTTCGAGCACTTTCAGCTCTGTCCCTGTTCCATGGGGGATTCGGAGCGTGGTTGGAGGTCTAATTCGGTACTCTATGGGCCGAGCACTGCTGCGAGCTTGGCGGTTTGATCCAAATGCTGCTGCAGTGAAGGAACTTCCACGCCGTTCAAGGGATTCGCTTTAGTGGGTCGGTGCGGAAGTGACGAAAATGGTGGAGCGAGATGGGGTACGGGAGATAATGGAAAGAAGAAAGAAAATGGGAAAAAAAAGGGTGCATAACGAGGACTTCCCAAGGGGTCATCCATCCTAGTACTACTCTCGCCCAAGCACGCTTGACTTTGGAGTTCTGATGGGATCCAATACATTAGTACTGGTATGATCACACTCGAAAGGCACTCCGTGCGTCAACCTTTTATGGGGAAAGATAAGGGGGCGCGCACGGCGGTAGGACTTTTGACGAACGTATCTTTTGATCCGAGTGGAGTTACGCGGAGCACAATATATACACACGAAGCTCCTTTAGAGACCGACGGCATGGGTAATAGGGCTTGCCCTATTGGAGGTGCCTTTTTGAGCCCAAATTGAGCTGTTTCGGCTATGTTCTTGGTCCGCCATTGGGTTTTTATTCATTTTTGAGCGATTTCAGCCCCGTCCCCATTCCATAGGGGATCCAGAACATGTTTGGCTGTCCGACTCAGTACTTAATAGGCCTAGTGCTGCCGTGAGCTTGGCGATTCGATCCGAGATCTGCCACAGCGAAGGAACTTGCACGCCGTTCGAGGGATTTAATTCAGTGGGTCGGTACGGAAGTGATGAAAATGGTGGAGCAAGATGGGGTGCGGGAGACAATGGCAAGAAGAAGAAAAGGGGAAAAAAAATGGGTGCATCACGAGGGCTTCCTAGGGGGTCACCCATCCCAGTACTACTCTCGCCCAAGCATGCTTAACTTTAGAGTTCTGATGGGATCCGGCACATTAGTGCTGGTATGATCGCACTCGAAAGGCACTCCGCACGTCAACCTTTTATAGGGGAAGACAGGGGGGCCGCGCGCGGCGGGAGGACTTTTGATGGACGTATCTTTTGATCCGGGTGGAGTTACGCGGTGCAAAATATATGCACACGAAGCTCCTTCAGAGACCGACGGTGTGGGTAATAGGGCTTATCCTATTGGAGGTGCCTTTTCGAGCCCAAATTGAGCCATTTCGGGCTCGTTCTGGCCACTTTCTCGATCCGCCACTGGGATTTTTCTTTATTTTTTGAGCGCTTTCAGCCCCGTCCCCATTCCATGGGGGATCCGAGGTGCGCTTGGCGGTCTGATTTGGTACTCCATGGGTCGAGCACTGCCACGAGCTTGGCGGTCCGATTCGAGCGCTGCCGCAGTAAAGGAACTTGCACGCCGTTCGAGTAATTCGCTACAGTAGGTCGGTTGAAAAGTGATAAAAATAGTGGAGTGAGATGGGGCACGGGAGATAATGGCAAGAAGAAAGAAAAAAAGGGAAAAATAGGGGTGCAACACAAGAACTTCCCAGGGGGTCACCCATTCTAGTACTACTCTTGTCCAAGCACGCTTAACTTCAAAATTCTGATGGGATCCAGTGCATTAGTGCTGGTATGATCGCACTCGAAAGGCACTCCGCGCATCAACCTTTTATGGGGGAAGACAGGGTGGCCGCGCGCGGCGGAAGGACTTCCGACGGACGTATTTTTTGATCCGGGCAGAGTTACGCGGCGCACAGCATATACACGCGAAGCTCCTTCACAGACCAACGATGTGGGCAATAGGGCTTGCCCCATTGGAGGTGCCTTTTTGAGCCTAAATTTAGCCGTTTCGGGCCCGTTTCGGCTGCTTTCTTGGTCCGCCATTGGGTTTTTTCTTCATTTTTGAGCGCTTTCGGCCCCGTCCCCGTTCCATAGGGGATTCGAAGCGCGCTTGGCGGTCCGATCCGAGTGCTTCCGCGAGCTTGGCGTCAAACCATCTAGGTTTTAATTTTTCTCAAAAAATTTTTAATATAGAATTAAAAAGCAACACAAGTTGTCTGGGTTGAAATTCCCTTCTCAAGATCATTTTATCATTGAGTTGCAATAATGTTTTTTCTCTGATTACCTTTTTATCAAAATTTAATTATTGCACAACCCAATATGCTCTATGTTCTAGCTCAACGGAGAGGTGACAAGCTTTTCCATAAACTAATTGATAATGAGACATACCTATAGGAGTTTTATATGCTGTGCGGTATGCTCACAATGCATCATCAAGCTTATGTACCCAATCTTTTTGATTAATGCTTACTATTTTCTCAAGGATTTACTTCACTGCCCGATTTGAGATTTCAGCTTATCCATTTAATTGAGGATGGTATCAAGAGCTACCTTGTATCTTACACCATACTTAGCCAAAAGGTTATTAAATATTGTATTGCAAAAATAAGAACATTCATCACTTACAATTGATCTAGGTATGCCAAAATGAGTGAGATTATTTTTGTGCAAGAATTTAAGCACCACCTTGGCATCATTAGTAGGTGTGACAATAACTTCTATCCACTTGGAGACATAATCTACAATGAGCTAAATATATGATCGGCCATTTGATGGAGAAAATGGCCCTATGAAGTCAATCCTCCAAACATCAAAGAGTTCAACTTCCATCATGTTAGTCAAAGGAAACTCATAGCGTCTAGTAATTGTTCCAGCCCTTTGACACTGGTCACATATTTGCACAAAAGCATAACAATCCTTAAACAAAATTGGCCAATAAAAATTAGATTGCAATACCTTAGTAGCTGTCCTTGTAGGTCCAAAATGACCACCACATGGGGATGAATGACAATACTTAAGAATTTCATTTGTTTTATCTATTGAAATGCATCTCTGAATCACAGAATCTGAACACTTATTGAAGAGCAAGGGATCATCCTATAGATATGATTTCACATCATGTAAGAATTTTTTCTTTTGATGATATATGAGGTCCGGAGGCAATAACCCACCTGCAAGATAATTCACAAAATTTGCATACCAAGGTAAATTATCTTTGATTGCCAAAATAAACTCATTTGGGAAAAATTCTTTAATTGGTCCTTCAAAGTTCTCATTTTTCTGCTCCAACCTCTATAAGCGATCCGCCACCACATTTTCACGTCTCTTCTTATCTTTGATTTCAAGATCAAATTCTTAAAGAAGGAATATCCACCGGATTAACCTTTGTATTGCATCTTTTATGGAAAAGAGATACCTAATAGCAGCATGATCTGTATACACTATCACCTCGGTACCTACAAGATAAGCATAAAATTTATCAAATGCAAAAACAACGGCTACCAACTTTTTTTCAATGGTGGTGTAATTTTGTTGGGCATCATCAAGTGTTTGTCTTGCATAGTAAATGATACTAAAAATTTTATTTCTTCTTTGTCCTAATACTGCTCCAACCGCATAATCACTAGCATCACACATAAGCTCAAATGGTTGGGTCCAATTCAGTGCCACCATAATAGGAGTTGAAATGAGAGCATTCTTGATATGATCAAAGGTCTATCGCCCATCAACATTAAAATCAAATGGTTTATCTTTTTTCAAAAGGTTGCACTAAAGTTTTACAATTTTTGAAAAATCTCTAATGGATCTTCTATAAAATCCGGCATGTCCCAAAAGACTATGAATAACTTTCACATTGATTGGTGGTGGAAGTTTTTCAAATAGCAATAATTTTTGCTCGGTCTACCTCAAGTCCTTCCGAGGACACTCGATAACCTAAAACAATACCTTATTTTATCATAAAATGGCACTTTTCTCAATTTAAAACAAGACTAGTCTCCTCATATCTCTGTAAAATAAGAGAAAGATTATGTAGACATATATCAAATGAGGAGCCAAATATTGAAAAATCATCCATAAAAATTTCCATTATGTTCTCCACCATATCATAAAAAATTGTCATCATGCATCTTTGAAATGTGGCTGGAGCATTACATAATCTAAATGACATTCTTCGAAAAACAAAAGTACTATAGGGGCATGTGAATGTTGTTTTTTATTGATCTTTGGGTGCTAAAAAAATTTAATTGTACCCCGAATAACCATCAAAAAAATAATAGTATTGATACCATACAAGTTGGTTTAACATTTGATCATTAAATGGGAGGGAAAAATGGTCTTTACGAGTAGCTTTGTTGAGTTTTCTATAATCAATACATACTCACCAACCTGTGACCATGTTTGTAGGTATCAATTCATTGTTATCATTTTGAATTATGGTCGTACCACCCTTTTTTGGAACTATTTAAATCAGATTTACCCAAGAACTATAAAAAATTGCATAAATAATTCTGGCATTCAACCATTTCAAGACTTCATTTCTTACGACCTCTTTCATTGCAGGATTTAGTCTACGTTGATTTTCAATAGATGGTTTATAAGATTCTTCCATTAAGATTCTATGCACGATAATTGAAGGATTAATACCTTTTAAATCAAAAATTAACCAACCAATAGCAGATTTATGCTCTCTTAAAATACGAAGTAATTTCTCAACCTTTAAAGGAGATAGGGATGCTGAAACAATTACCGAATATGTGTTGTTAGCACCTAGAAATTCATACCATAAATGTTCGGGAAGTGCTTTCAACTCTGGTGATATTGTTTGTTCCTTGATTATGGTATCTTCTATTGTTTTCTTACATTTATCCTTTTTCAACTCCACCTCTCCTGATTCAAGAAAAAAACAAGTAATGTATTAAATCATCATTATCAATATCATGGTCATTACCTTGCATTTATAGAATGAACAATGCATCGCTCTAAAGTTTGATAGGAATTTGTTTGAGAAAATAATCATGCAAGTAAGTTTCTAACATTTTAAACCTATTACAAATATGTGGTTCCTCTTGAAACTTCAATGAATGATAAATGTTAAACATCACTTCATCCTCATTAACTCTTAGAGTTAATTCACCGCATTGCACATCAATCAAAGCACGCCCCATATCAAGGAATGGTTGACCACAAATTAAAGGAATTTCTTGGTCTCCTCCATATCTAACACTAAAAAATATGTAGAAAATATGAATTTATCCACTTTTACCAATACATCTTCAACAACTCTTCTTGGATAAGTAAGAGATCCATCCGCCAATTGCAAAGTGATAGTGGATGGCTTGACTTCTCCAATTCTTAATTTTTTGAAAATAGAAAGTGGCATCAAATTAATACTTGCTCCAAGATCAGATAATGCTTTATTAAAGAAATATTCTTCTATGGTACAAGGAATAGAAAAACTTCTTGGATCTTTCAATTTTTGAGAAAGCTTTTTTTGTAAAATAGCACTACACTCCTCTGTGAGATTCATAATTTCAAATTCCACAAATCGTCTTTTTGACATCACATCTTTCATGAACTTGGTGTAGTTGGGCATTTGCTCAAAAGCATCTGCAAAAGAAATATTGATATGAATTTTCTTGAAGATTTCAAAAAAAATTGCAAATTGTGAATCAATCTTTTTCTTTTGAAATCTTTGTGGAAAAGAAACAGGAACATTAAATTTAGGAGAAATTTCAAAATTAGGAGTAGATTTTAGCTTCTCAGCCCCTGTTTGTTCATTTGATTGTATTTTTTCTTCCTTTGGTTGTTCCTCCATAGTACTTTCACTCGAAGTGCTTGCCATTGGCTCATTAACTTTTCAACTTTTCATTTTTGGCCCTTTGATTTCAGTTCCACTTCGAAGTTGGATAGCTCTGCAATGCTCCTTGGATTGATTTTTATGTCACTTGGAAAATTTTCTTTATGTTTGTGAGCATTAATTTCACTAGCAAGTTGTCTAATTTGAGTCTCCATTGATTTCATTTGAGTTTCTAAATTTGAAGCTAGCTGCCCCAATTGAGTCTTAATGTTGTCTATCTTTGCTTCATCCTTATTCAATCGGGCTCTTGTCTTGCCAATGAAAATACTTAGCAAATCCACCAATGATGCTTTTTTCTCACCTACTTGAGGGTTAGGATTTGGTGGATTGTTGTAACCTGATGGGGGTTAAAGCATATTTCTATTATTAGCGTAGAAAAAATTCTCATGATTTCTAAGCTCCGAATGGTAGTGAGTAGGTAATTGATTGATTTTCCTTGAAATTAAAATTATGGTTATTAACAAAGTTTACCTACTCATTTCCTTTGGTTAAAATAAATTAACCCTACTTGAATTAAAATCATGTAAAGGAATTTTTGAAATTCTGATTTCAAGCAAATATGGATAAAATTGGGTTGGACCCAATAATCCATGCCTACCATTAAAAGTAGACGACATGATGATGTTACCTTACTTTGGCATTGGCCATGAGTTGTGGAATGACTCTGTAATGGAAAGATGTGATCTCTACTATGCGTAGTAATGCCCATGGGATAGCCTTGTCTCTATCCTCCACTCTAGTAAGAATCCGCCCGTTCTAGGCCCGCTTCTCCAGTGCGGGCGGCCATTATTTCAGGTGAAAATTTGTGGTATATTTAGAGCTTCGAGCCCTGCCTTGAAGTTTCCAACTTCAGGGTCAGACCCATTTTTCCAGGCCGACAAAAGCACCTTCTTACCTGTATTTATGTTATCACTTATCCTTATTGTGGGCATGAAATGTCCTAAATCCTCATATCTCAGTACCAACTTAATCAATTAGGTTAAAAAATTTGGAAACTAATATCAGATCACAACTTCAAAAGTTTAATTATTAAAAATGCCGTATAAAATATAGTGCATTATGAAATATAAATTAAAATACAAGTGGCATAAATGAAGTGCTAGTGAATGCCATGGAATCCGTTCCTTGAGAAGCTCCATTAGAAGGCCAAACTATAAATTGGTTAGAAAGAGAAGAAACTTGTGCAACTAATTATGTAAATGAATCTACCTCAAAAACTTCAATAATCTTTTTAATATAAGATCTCTCGGAAGACCATTGATAGTTATTAGTAGCCATTTCTTCAAGAAAAATATGATCTTCGTCTGGGTCTTAGACAATAAAGTCCCACCTGTGGCAGCATCTATTATGGTTTGAGTTTGCCTATTCAAACTATTGTAGAAGTATTGTATTTGCTGCCAATCTTCATAACCATGTTGAGGACACATTCTTAGAAAATCTTTAAACCTCTCCCAAGCTTTATATAATGACTCAAAATATTGTTGGCAGAATTGAGCTATCTCACTCTTGAATTGAAGTGTCTTACTTGGTGGAAAGTATTTAACAAGAAATTTTTGCGTCAAATCATTCCAACTCAGTATGCTACTTAGTGCAAAAAATTCTAACCATAGCCTAGCTTTGTCCTATAGTGAGAATGCAAATAAGCAAAGTCTAATGGCATCGTTGGGCACTTCATTCATTTTGATGGTGTCATAAATCTCCAAAAATATGACTAAGTGTGCATTAGGATCCTCCAACGCACTTTCTTTAAATTAATTTTGTTGCACCATGCTAATGAGAGCCAGTTTAAGCTCAAAATTGTTGGCATTGATCGGTTGTCAAACTATCCCAGAGTAGTTTTAGATCACCGTTGTTGAAAATAGTCCCGGATAGCTCGTTGTAGTGGTGGTTGTTGTAATAGAAGATTACCGTTCACATTAGCATTGTTGATGTTATCTGCCATCGATTGATTGTCAAATCTTTTTGCTGCTCCAATAGCCCAAAGAGTTTGCTCGATTTTTGGATTACGATAACCCAAGTCAAGACTCCTAGCCTTATGCATACAAATATATATAATCCAATGCAAGACAAGACAACATCAGCCTTTTATGGAAAGAAAGTAAAAACAATCTAAACTGAAATCAAGACTAAGTCATAACAATATTAATTCAATTTTACAAACCGCAAGTGCACAGTATTAAATTTTAATACAACAGTAAGTTGAGTATCGTATTCACAAGCATTGTAATAAAAAATTGTATCAAGTACTTTAATTTAAATAGTCCCAATTTTATCTAGAAAATCAAGTGATAATTGGTAAACCAAGTAGAGTGAGATAAAAATAATGCAAAGACAAGAGTTCTTAGAAGTAATACAACAAACACCTTATGATTTTTAGAGGAATGACACACCTAATTATTACCTATGTTCTTTCTTTTAAAATATATTAATTTAAGTCAACAACATATGTAAGTTAAGAATTCCTATACTCATCAATTTCCTCTCTCGAGTATCGAATTGACTATAAGTTCTAACATGAATTTCAATATCTCTATAAAAATTCAAGAATAAAACTCTATAAAAGTTCAATGAATTCTTCTTCAAAACTTCAAAAGTTTTATAAGCTTCTCAACTCTATGATTCCTAGGTTGTGTTACCCTTATGATCATGTAAAATCTTTTCTCTCTCGAGTATCGAATCTCATACATCAAACAATCTCAATTAATGGTCAAATAATCAAGATGTAATACTAAACATGATAACACAAACAAGATGAATAACTTGAACTAATATTGTTTGGAACTCAAAATATAGGATCAAATAAGATTACATCATCTTCTAGAATAAAAAGTTTAGCATCATTAATGAATACAACTTCAATAAATACAAAAGAAAGAGCATGAAAATTGTTCACCAATTTGTGAAGTGAAATGAATAGTTGAAGCTCTTCTTGTCTCCAAAAATGGTTTGTCTCTAATAATGGCTCTTTCTCCCAAGAATGGATTCTCCTCTGTCCAAAAAGTTGAATAGATGTTTTCTCCAATAACCAATCCCTCAATGCCCATTAGTTGATAGAATCTTCTCATTTTAACTCATTTCAATTATTCATTCTCCTAAAAAAATACTAAAATTATTTCTTTTTTCACGACTTTTCCCCTATTTTCTCTCCACTAAATCCTTTTTCTTAGCAATTTGTCCCCCAAGAGATCTACAAGGTCTTTTTTAGAAGTTTTCTTTAATAGTTTTTGTCCAAAATTCAAGTCCAAAGATCACACTTTCAAAATTTTCAAGGCGTTTGACGCCTAGGCGCAGAAGAACGGCACCTAGGCACCATGTATTTTGTTTTAGTACTTTAGATGGAACTTAGGCACTCTATTTTGGCACCTAGGTGCCTTGTATTCTATTTTAGCAGCCTCAGATGGTGCCTAGGCACCCTATTTTACACCTAGGTGCTATTGCTGCAATTTTTGCCTCTTTTACTTTAGTGATTTGATATTGTTCAGCCCCTTGAAACTAATTTTTGATCTATTTTAGAGTGAATTGGCTTTTGATATCTTTTAAGGAAGCTCTATGTCTTGGCTTTTCATAGGCACTTGAATCAACTAAATATGACATTTGTGGAGAGAGTTATGCATGAAATACCAAGATGTGTCATATGTATCATATATGCCTATGGAGAGAGTCATAAACCAACTTATCAGACGCACAACATATGCACACGATGCTCTTTCAAAGCCTGACAGCATGCGTAATAGGGATTGCCCTATTGGATACACTTTTTCGAGCCCAAATTCAGTCATTTTGGGCACGTTCTGGCCATTTTTCTAGTCCACTATTGGGTTTTTTCTTCATTTTCAAGTGCTTTTGGCCCCGTCCCTATTCCATGTGGGGATCTAGAGCCTACTTGGCAGTTCAATTTGGTACTCCATTAGCCGAGTGCTGCCACGATCTTGGTGGTCCGATTCGAGCATTGCCGCAGTGAAAGAACTTGCATGTTGTTTGAGAGCTTCAATTTAGTAGGTCGATGCAAAAGTGATGAAAATGGTGGAGCGAGATGGGGCGCGGGAGACAATGGCAAGAAGAAAGAAAATGGGAGAAAAAAAAGGTGCAACACAAGGACTTCCTAGGGGGTCACCCATCCTAGTACTACTCTCGCGCACGTAAACTTAACTTCAAAGTTCTAATGGGATCCGATGTATTAGTGTTGGTATGATCACACCCGAAAGGCACTCCACACATCAGCCTTTTATGGGAGAAGACAAGGGGCGGGGTGGGGCGGGAGGACTTCCGATGAACGTATCTTTTGATCTAGGCAAAGTTATGCAGCGTACAGCATATGCACATGAAGCTTCTTCAAAGGCCGATGGTGTGGGTAATAGGGCTAGCCCCTTTGGAGGTGAATTTTTGAGCCCAAATTCATTTTGAGCCCGTTCCAGCCACTTTTCTAGTCCGCTACTCAATTTTTTCTTTTTTTTTGAGTGCTTTCAGCCCCATCCCTATTCTATGTAGGGATCCAAAGCCCGCTTGGTGGTTTGATTCGATACTCCATGGGCCAAGCACTACTGCAAAAGAACTTGCACGTCGTTCGAGGTTTACCTTAGTGGGTTACTGCAAAAGTGACGAAAATGGTGGAGCGAGAGGGGGCTTTGGAGATAATGGCAAGAAGAAAGAAAATGGGGGAAAAAATAAATGGGAGGGAGGGAGGGAGGGAGGGAGGGAGGGAAATGGGTGGAACACAAGGACTTCCCAAGGGGTCACCATCTTAGTACTAATCTCCCCCAAGCATGCTTAACTTTAGACTTCTAATGGGATCCAGTGCATTAGTGCTGGTATGATCGCACCCGAAAGACACTCTTTGCATCAGCCTTTTACGGGGAAGTCAGGGGACCACGAGCGATAAGAGGACTTCCGACGGACGTATCTCATTAAGTCTAAGGTGTGAATTATTAGTCAAAAGCCTAATAGCTTAATTCTTTAAAATCATTCCTAGTATCTTAATTCGTTCATACTAATTAGGAAACCCATTATCTCTTAATTATTTATCCTGGTCATGGCCATGGATTTCATAATCAAGTATAGTGAAAATCACATGAGATTCACATATTCTACTAGATAGGTGATGGTTCTTTTGTTGGCCACTCATTAACTTCCATATATAAGGATAATGCACCCCAAATATCCCTTTTATTATTGTTCTGCACACAAATGATATATCAAAGTGCACCATGTCATATATGAGGTTATAATGGTGCTTCAAGTCAAACGATTAATTCTTGTACTATTGTAATGATTGGAAACTTCCTATTCAATAATCAATATTTCCTTGGGAATTTTCCTTAGGCTTATTCAGTATATTTATTTCCAACAAGCACCCACATATAGGCACTAGTGTTACAACACCAATATCTAAGAAATGAGAGACCCTCATTTCAAACATACATCGTATGCACAGGTCTTAAGGGCTAGTCAATGTCCCTTCTTAAGAAGCCTTCAACTTGGAACAACTTTAAGATTATGAGCACATAAGCATGTTCCATAATCGCCTCCCTATTAATGATTATGTCCCATAGTCATATGTGATCTGAGGACTTCATCTAATACTATTAACATGAATTTAAAATGAAGATTATCTTTTATTAATGCTAAATTCAAATAATAATATATTTTAAAAGAGTATAAAGTGACCACTAATTGGCCCTTCGGGTATTAGTCTAACAATTCTTTCGAATATCTTAAACATATATCACATCAACTAAGGTTAGCTCTTTGTCAGAGGTCATCTTCAGCACAACTTTTCCCAATCCAACATAGTTGGAAGTTGATGAGTAGCCTATGTAGAGCTTTCGTCCATTTATTAGAATGCAAGATGAGAACGTCTCCTTATCCAAGTAAATTTAGCATATGGTACATATGTCAAACCACCATTCTCTCGGGTTATCCACCAAATTGCTTCAAACATAACTTCCAAGAGAATGAAGATAGACATGTCAATTGGCACCATCTTATCTCAATCATTTACACTTGCTCTTGATTATCTTTTTTGGGAAGGTGACAATCTTTTGCCTTATGGTTTGGCTTGCCACAGTTATAGCAATATTATAGTAGTGCTCGATGAGTTAATTAGTGGCAAGCTTTTATACTCTTATAGAGATAGTTTTATTCATGAAGTTAATTAATAAAATATATTTTCTTTATCTTTGATAGCGATCATGAAACATGTTGTAATACTCGAGCCTCGCGCTACTCACCTATCCAATATAGTTTATGCATTTCAGCTACGTATGTGTCACTTGTATTTTTAATTAATATTTCATAATGCACTATATTTTATATGACATTTTTAATAATTAAACTTTTGAAGTTGTCACTGATATTGATTTCCAAATTCTTTAATCTAATCAGTTGAGGTGGTACTAAAATACGAGAATTTAGGTGTCAATTATCAGATATCATTATGATATACGTAAGTGAAAGGTGGCATCATTGTGTTTATCGGTGTAGGATAAAGTATGCAAATAAATTAATTAGGGAAAAAATAGTGATAGTAATGGTAATAATAGTAGTAATAACTAAGGACATTATCATATTAATTAAGAGGGTATAAATTCTTATTAGAAAATAAATTTGGGGGTTTATAAATAAATATCAAAATATTATGTATTAATTATGGGTAAGTCTTTTCTTATTTTGTACGGATAAAAATATATATTTATGCCGTTTATTTATAATTTGAAAGAAAGTTTTTAATCCAAATTAACTAGTTATCTACCTATGAGACAATAATTAATGTACACTTTTAATTCGAATTAGATACAAAGGTTTGATTTTTGTTATATTGTATTAATCGAACAAATGAGCTAATTTAATTGAGGGATTGGTTGCAGGGATTAAAACATATCAATTAAATGATATTAGAATAAATTCAAGATGAAAAAATAAAAAAAGGTATTTAAAAGATTCTGATCGAATTGAAGTATAAATTTTAAAGTTCGATTGTTATTTAATTAAATTTATGATTTAAGATCCGTTATGAGATTTAATATAGAAACTTATTGGTTAAGAATGAAAATTAATACGCAATACTTTTATAAACACTTTTATATCTAAAGTTAGGGAGAAGAATCTTGTTAACCTTTAGTAAAACATCAAAGGTGAAAGGTAAGTGAAATTCCAATTGCAACTACAATGCAAGGACATAGTATTTTGTGCATTATCTATATTAAATATGATCCTTGTGTCTTGATATGTGTATTGTGAGTAATATACATACCTTATAGTGCATATGTTGCTTGGATGATGGGACATAGGATCTATTGTGTCATTGGACATGCCATTCATCAGCATTTACATGTGCTCACAGTTGAGGTTTTGTATGCATGATATTATTTTCATAAAGAAAATATTGTGGTTGACCACTACTAGTATACCGAGGCCTGTGTGGTTTATTGATATGATATTTGGGTACCACGAGTATTACTTCTCGGAAGATCATAGGGGTTGACAAGGGGTGTGACTCTGGTGGTCATGAGAAGGTGGACCACTTGACTGTGCTATTATCGATGCCGTTGGTGGTAAGACTTCTAGAGAGTCACAAGGGAAGACAGGGGGTGGACCTCTGGTGATCCCAAGAGATGGCCCCCAGAGTGTGTCGATCTATTTATGGCCACATGATTATTGATATTGTTGAGAGCTATATCCGATACATAGTGCGTGGGCCAAGGGCTCAGTGATGAAAAATGATTGTGAATGAACTATTTTTATGTATAAGTTTGCATTCTTGTCATGATCTTATAGAAATGCATTGTATTTATGTTGGACTATCCCTTCAGCATACATGATTTTCATTTACTGGTCATTAGTTCACGTAGTTCATGCATTGTAGGTGAGTTTGATAATACTTGAAACCATGAACTTACTGAACAAGGGGCTTAAGCTCCTACAGGTTTTGAGGATCAGTGTATATAGATAATGACCTGTTGGACTAGCTGTTAACTTATTTGATTTTGGAGTCTATTGTATTAGGTTTTGGGATTTGTATTGTGTATTACTTTTATAACTTTTCTATACATAGGTATATAAATATTATGATTGTTATGGGTCATCTGTAGGTATATATATTAGTTTGTGAGTGGGAAAATATTTATTATTTATTAATATGTTACAAGAAAAAAAAATACATGCACACAAACTCTATCATGATAAATTATACTATATATATAGTTGTGTAGTAATGGGGGTGTTACACATGTCTATATGGCTTTGATCTTAAACTTGTTCTAAGTCAGGGGTTCATTGAGACAGGACTGTATGGAGACTAATGAGTGGCCAACAAATAATCTGTCACCTATCTGGTAGAATAGGTGAATCTCCTATATTTTCATATTCCTTAATTCGAAAACCTAGGCTTAGGCAAGATAAATATTAGACATGGGATTTTCTAATGATTCATCAAATGATCAATGCGATTTGAAATGAGATCATAGTTATTAAGTTAAAATAAGATTTTGACTAATAATCCATTCCCTAAATTTAATCAAAAGATTAGCTAACAGAAGGACTGCATTTGCATTGCACTTGTAACACTTGTTATTCACATGAGACTAAATAGTTAAGATGCACTACTAAGTGCTTCTCTTGACTTGTGTGGTTTTTGAAATTAAAGAGTTAATTTCAAGATACATTAATTAATTAGATTAATTGATCACGAATATATTTTAATATAATTACTAAGTTGCAATAGTTAAACCCACTGCTACCTTAGTTGTGAACTTAAAGGATTATACACAAATCAAGATGATCCACCTCTAATTTCATATTTGATCGAAGGTGTTTGATTAAGTAAATTAATGGTGATTAATTAGCTTGAGCTAAAATAATTTAAGAAGCTAAATTAATTCATCAAAATAATAAAATTATTTGATTGGACTTAGTAGAGATTAGGGGCTATTGGGAGTCAATTAATTAAATAAATAAAGTTAAATTAATTTAATCAATTAAAATAATGAGGTTATTTTAATTGGGCCTAGTTTATGGGATTAATTAAATGGACTTAATTAAATTATTAAAGTCCAAGCTCAAGGGTTTTATTTTATGTCCTGGAGAGAAAGAAAGAAATAAGAGAAAGATAAATAAGGAAGGAAGATGTGACCTAATGGGATTAGTTCAAGGTGTATATAAATACACCATAAAGGGGCTGCATAGAATATGCATTGCACAAGAAAACTGGCCCCTTCCCTCTGTCTCTGTCCTTATTCTATTGTTTTTATTCTTTCACATACAAGACACTTTTCTATCAAAAGATTCCATCCATTTTGATTGAATTTAATTCTTCTAAACACTTTTTTTAAGGATTAATACTTCATTCCCAAATTAGATTATAAACAAAATCATCTAGCAAGAATTTAATACTTGGGGGTTTGCTCAAGGTGTAGATACCATTGTAGGAGCTATACTTGAAGCTCTTGGTAAATTTTTTTAGGAGAATCCAACAAAAGAGTTCATGTGGAGGTTGAGAAATTTGAATTCCTTCATACTCTTGGAGTGCTTGAAAGATATTAATTTACGAAACTAAGTCATTTAATTTTATTAAGCGAATAATTAGAAACGTAAACTAGTAATCACATCGAATTCAGGGTTATCTTTATTATACATGTGATGTATGGTTATTTTAAAATTGTTGAAAATTTTTAATTTTCTGTTGTGCATGCTAGCCTGTGTTTTGCGAACCCAATAAGTAATTCCTTTAAATCTTTTTTGCCTTGCCCAGTTTGGCCTTGGCTCCACCAAAATTGCATCCCTTTTTGTTGGTAACCCAATCGCATCCCTTTTTGCTAGTATTTAGCCTTGGCTCAACCAAATTGACCTTAGCCTCCATAGACAGCTTATCGAATTTAATTTCTGACATTCATTTATATTCTTTAAAACCTTAGTCTAATAATTAAATCCTCAAGTCCTATTTCCTTTCGCTTATACTTCATGTAATTCTAGAAATCCTTCCACGATATTGATAACTTCTCAATCATAGTTGCTATTTGAAAGGACTCGTTATTAGGGATATTGTCTTAAAAATGTGTATTAATACATTAATTGGTGAATTTATAAAATAATATTTTATATTTATTTTATTGCATATTGGTATGCTTATAAATATAAAAAAATTCCTATTTATTAATGTGACTAAAATCTTAGTATATAAGTGTTATATATGAGAAGATTAAGATTATGGATAATAAACTAAGTTAGTCCATAATAAAATTAATCAAAATTGAGATTTTTAATTAAAATATTATTAGTGCAATCCATTAACTTTAAGAATGTAATGATTTTATCCGTACTTTGATGTGGTGATATCATAATGGAGGTACTTTATATAATGTGATTATATAAGATAGGACCAAATGTAATTTGAATTTTATATAATTTTTATTTTTTCTAAAAAATTAAAATAACATCAATAGATGATCATATATGGGTTAATCTAAAACCTAAGTGGATATAAACTCCTATTTATTTCAGTATGATCTTATATTTGCTCGTTAAAGGTTTTTTAATTAACATTCCTAGACACTTTTATTTTTTGGATCATGTTGAAATATGTAGCTGAGAATGTAACTTATAGATATGAAATCTATACCTTCTCACGGGAAGTGATAAGATGGTTCCCTTGGTTAGTTAATTTTGAAACTAAAATTGTAAAGCACTCAAATTTATAATTTGGTTAAAAATTAATTATTCACTAGTGAATTAATGGTAGATAAGAAATAAAAGATAATTAGAGAGGTTAACGAAAAACCTATCTCTAATTATGAATCGTCTATAAAGGGTCAAATCATATATAGTGGAGTAATCTTAGAATTAACTATTTAGATGAATTAATTAAAGAGTTTAATTAATTATCCTAATTTATTAAATTTTATACAACAAATAAATTGTATATATATTTTAGAAAAAATAATCTTAAATTGGTATGACTACCAAAAATATGTGATATTATTGTGTAATAAATATATATATGAGATATTTATTTTTGATAGTTATAAGTGTTATGTGGAATTATGAAATGGGAAGATAAAGATAACTTTCTTAAAATATATAATTTTCTTCCAATCAGAGTTAGAAAAGGATTATGAAACTAGAATTCAACAATTATAAAAAGGAGATCTCTTATTCTCTTTCCATAAGACATGTTATTTTGAGAAGAGTTATGTAGCCTTTTGCTGATTTTTTCCTTCCCCCCTCTTAAGTCAGTCTTGTGATTTCATGAGCTGAAAATATCACAAAATAAGATATACAATATAAGTTTATTTAGTATTAAGCATACCCACTTATTCCCATCGGTGTGAAGGATTAGATTAGAAGACCTTAGTGTCTAATTCAATCAGATTGAAGATTAATGAAGAAGGCTTGAACATTTTGAAAGCATCACTAGAAAAAGAATTGACTTTTTCTATTAGGTTGTGTTTTTTGAAACTCTCTTCAAATATAATTGTTATATTATGTAGAATTGATTAAAATTGTACATTCAAACAACTACATTAATTTTATGAAAATTTGTATAGTGCTTGATACCACGTCTTTCTGTTGTGCCTAATTTGATTAGGAAATAATTTTTTTAATTCGATAAAAATATTTTCTAACAACTAGTATCAAAGCAAGTTGTGGTAGATGTATTATGATTTTTTTGGTCATTATTATTTGGTTCCCTAGGATTGCATTGTTGATGTAATTTATTTTGATTAGATAAAAATTATAAACCCGAATTTATGGGTATATGATATTTGAAAATTTTGCCCAATCTCCATATGTCATATATGGATATCATATGAAAATGGAGAAGAAGACCTAGAAGAGCTCAGAAATTTCACAAAAGCAGAAAATCTGCCACAAGTTGTGCACAGGTGTCGCGACTCCTGATTGTCAGAGCCGCAGCACCAGCCCCAATTCTATGAGACAAAATATGTGGCGCAGCGATGCCACTCAGCTAGTCGTGGTGTCGGTCGTGCTTGAAGGCAATGAAGATGGCGTGGCGGTGCTTGTCGTTAATTTTTTTATTTTTGTAAATTTTATTTTCTATAATTTTTGGGTTGTAATTTGATTATCTTAGGGAATCCGATTAAAAATATTATTTATTTAATTTTTTTATTTATTTGATGAATGTATGAGATATAAATTACCATACATAATTGTGTATCATTCATAATACCTACTTGTAGTTATTAGGAATGTCATGCATACTTGTCACCATATTAAATAGTTTAATATGACATATCCTATATAATAGGAGTAGAGTTATTTAAAATAATTTATTAAATACGTAATTTTGGTTTAAAAGTTAAATTTGGTAAAATTACTATTTTTTTTAAGCTTTAATTATTAAGAGTTAATAATTATTATCTTACGTTATTTCAAATAATGAACTTAGATTTTTTAGAAATATTCGAGAATTAGATAACTCCAATAAGATTAGACTTAGCTAGAGTAAGTTAATATATATAGATATATTAATTATAAATACTAGATGTTTTGAGAACATTAATTGCAAAATAATGAGTGGGAGAGGGGTATATGACAATATAATCCATGGTTTCTACTATTAACACAACATCGTGAGATTTAAATACTACCTTGCGATGCTTTGATTTTGTCCTCCCTACGGAATGTGTCCATTTAAGTCAATTGCAAGGCTATTTTCTAAATGATAGAATTTTTCGATGTATTTTGAAATTAACCTACCCTACGGTGGCAATTTTGAGTTAAGTTGGTGAAATTCGAAATAGTGGTTCACACTCATAAAGATGTAATTAATAAATAGATGAAAATATGAGATATTTTGATGATTTATTTATTAATTGAGATGGTCTCAATTCAATCATCTTTAATATAGCCTAACCTACGGCAACATATAAATTGTGAGATTGAATTTTCATGGATTTAGTAAAATGATTATACGTTCATGCACCATGCATCACGTGTACTATTTCAAATGTTAATTTGATATTCATATAAGTATTGAATGTTATTTGTTTATTAATTGCAGTAAACATGTTTGGTCCAAATCCCATTCTTACATTACTTGCTAATAAAAAGCTAACTAGAAAAAACTTTGTTAAGTGAAAAAATAGCATGAACATACTACGAAAACTTCAAATTTGTCCCTTATGAGGAATGTCCTCAAGAATATGCTATCAATACTTCTCATAATGTACAAGAGAGCTACGACAAATGGATTGCAACCAATAACAAGGCCCGTGCCTACTTGTTAGCACGCATGTCTAATGTGCTTAGATTGAAGCATAAAAAGATGGAGATTGCTTATGAGATAAAGGAAGTCGTGTTTGGGCAACCTTCTGATCAATCGCATCCTGAAGTTGTGAAAATGGCTATTAACGCAAAGATGCACAAGGGGACCTCAATTAGGGAACATGTTCTGAATATGATTAACTATCTAAACGAGGCGCTGAAATCTATGGTGCCACCACTGATGAGAGCACCCAAGTAAGTATGATTTTAGAATCACTCTCACCAACTTTTCTACAGTTCAAAAATAACTATGTTATGAACAAGTTGAGTTATGAAATGACTCAATTGCTTAATGAGCTACAGACTTTCGAAGATATTTCCATTGGAAAGGTTAAAGAAGATGAGGCAATATTACATCGTATGATATTTGGGTGGAATGATGCCTCTCACACGAATGATGTGTGAGATAATCAAGTATGGGATAACTATATCAAGGTAACTAAATATACATACGTTCTATTATAATGTAGCTGAAATGTGATGAACCTAATGTAATTCATTGCTTAATATTCTGATTTGTGCTTATCTTTCGTATTGCAGATGGATAGCAATGCACATACGATGTGGTATAAGGCGTGGCCTTTTTATAAGGATTGGGTAGATATATTCGGCAAGGACAGAGCTACGGGAGAAAATGTTGAAGCATTTGTCGATATCATTCAAGAATTACTTAACAATGATAATGGGAAATGAGCTGTATCAATTAAGGGTGATTCATCACATCATGTTGTTCCAAACGGTCATGAGGAGCATGATTATATGTCTGTCAGTGTTGGTGATAGCAGTACTAGTGGAAAAACTAAATCTTCCAGAAAAAAGAAAGGAAACCGATGAAGTTGATGATCGTTTCTTGGATTTAATGACTCTTTCTGTGAAAAAACTGATGCTAGGTTGGCTGACCTCGCCAAGAGAATTGTATTCAAGCATGATGCCTCTACGTCAAGGAAGAATGTTTTTGAGGCTTTAGGGCATATGGATAACCTTGGTATGGAAGACAAGATATATGTAGCCAAGCTATTATACAACAACACCAAAGATCTAGATCTTTTCTTTAGTTTACCAGATGATACCAAAGCTATTATGGTGAAGATGATCATCGATGGATGAATATGATGAAATCATGTTTGAAGTGCCAAAAATGCTATTGCTTGTGTTCTGTGATGAACTTAATGATGCAGCTTATGTAATGTTTTGAAATCACACTCCTATGATTTAACTTTGTTTGTTCACACCAAGATCTATTGTATTACGGTCTAAATTGAACATGGAACATAGATCAGTTGCATGTTTTGTCTATGTTGAAACCGGATCCCCATTTGGTGTGTATTAGGATTTGTTGATAACGTGATAATATCAATAATCCTTTTATGCATTGTAAATGTGTACAAAATAGTTATGGTGAGCTTATTCATTATTATGGTAGTCTTTTTTTCAATGAGAAATTTGACTGAGTAGGAACATTACAATGTCTATAAATAGGTAAGAGTTGGATTAATAGATGTTTTGCCATAGGGAAGTCAAAATGGATATGTTCCATTATCCAATGCTTATCTTTTGCTACAAAATATTATCAATTTGATGTGCTTTCAATGGATATAGTTTTTATTATATCAATTGAAAGAAAAACTTGTAAATGTGGAGAATAATTCATTTGATGATCAAAATACTAAAACCTTTTTATTCTATTCAATTCATAGCTAATTACTAACTCCATTGTCCGTACAGAGCCTCGTACACAAACTAAAAACTATTTTCTTTCTTCTTTTTGGACCAGAACATGAGTAAGTTTTATTATAATGTGACATATATTCTTGAAAGTAACAACAATTACTCCAATTAATTTACCATCAACATTTGATATAAATAAATGAATCATAAAGTAAATTGAGGAAACTTAATGTAGAAGAAAATCTGAGTTGAGGATGAAGTATGAGTTTTGGAATATAAAATGAATTTGATTTGCAGTATCAACCAATTATTAGGGGGTCAAAAAATTTACTAAAGTAAAACTCTATTTAAATCAATTCAATCATTTTCCTTTCCTCCATTTTATATATTATCCCCTACCAAATCAAGTACGTATTGTGTTTATATAAACTAAATTCTAGTAACTCGCCATATACCTTCAGCTTCCTCATCAGTACCATTCTACAATCAGAATATGCAGTTGCATACAAACTCATATGCCAAATAAAATTCCTTTTTTAGTTGACAAGTCATAAAAAAACAAAAAACAAAAAATGAGATAATATCCGCACTCCACTTTGATGTATTAAAATTCATTGTTTGATGAAAAAGTTCCAGCTCCAGTAGGCTGGAGATAACACACTTTAATACCTTTAATATTATACATTACTACCTCGACATTGGACTGAATATCCGAAGCTTATAAACATATCATGCATGACAAACTTGAAAAATACCATCATAAAATACCGATTTAAAAGTTACAACAACCACAACAGAATCTCCTACTATAATGACTTCAGAAAACCAGTACATAAGAAATTCAACAACAACAACTTCAGGAAAACCAGTATACAAGAACTTCAACTACAACAACTTCAATAAGACTTGAGATGTGAATTAGATGATGTTTGTTGCTTGTCAAAGTCGATGGGCCTGATGAGGAAGGACTTTTTGGGACATGGTGGTTGGGTATTCCCATTGAGGTGGAAGTGGTCACCTTGGTTGATGTAATCTGATTAAACGACCCTTCAGAAGCTGAGTCCAAAACATAGCTAGCGTGATCTTGAAGCCATATTTGGAGAAAGGGAATTTGTACTTACAAGCAATATTCTCCTCAATTCGAAAATTGCTCACAACGCAACAAAATGGCTACGATGCTATTTATAGACATAAGTTACCACTTCTTTTACTATCAAATGTACACTTCTGATATGCCAATAGCTTGCAAAAAGAAAATAAAATTGGTTCTATACACCCGTGACTTTCAAATTAGTTTGTTGATGAAGGCTGTAATTCAAGTCTTATTTGTGCTTTTGGACATTAGTAGTGGTCATGAAATCTCTTATCTAGAAGATTTGTCATTCAACAATCTTTTAAAATCATACAAAGCTTTATGGACCAAACACATTTGTTGTTTTGTATTGCAATCCACAAAATAGTGACAAGATGACATCACTTTTCAAAAGCCTGATGCAATTGTACTGTCACGCACAAATTATGGTAGTCTGATTCTAGTGGCTACAAACCCAGATTGCAAATTGTGGGATTGTTTAACGACTTTTTTAATTAGTGCTTTGTTTGGATTTCAATGTGCTCATCTTATCTTTCTTTTCTGCCAACATGTTTCATTATCTGAATTGAACACACATCCAAGTAATATTTGTCAAACTCGACTATAAAACTAAAACAAAAGCTGTATACACACACACACACACACAACACACACACACACACACACACATATAGCTCAAACTTCAGCAAACTGCCACGACCAACTGGAGCTCATTAGTATTTGCTAGAAGACAACAAAAGATAACAAACTCTTGTGAAGATAACCGAAGATTGTAATGGTGTTTAAAGAGAAAAAAAGAATAAAATCTTGGGAAGGGTGAGATTTTACAAGCAACAAAATCTTATAAGCAAACAAGAACTATCTCACCAATAGAGACAACAGCGAATCAAAAGCACTAAGTGCATTCTACAACTGCTAAAATTTTACAAGCATTCTCTAGAAACTTAAAACTTGGGTTGCATTCAGTAGCTATACAAGCATATATTAGATTAATATATTTCAAATAATAAGGTAACAACGTAATCAAATCTACCTATACCAAGAAAAATAAATGTCATTCTTCCACTGGATTTGTAGTTAATAATGATAATAACCCTTTTATATTAAGCTACTTGCAAGCCCTTATTATTGCATTAAGCTACATACAAGCCCTTTTTGTTACATTAGCTACATACAAGCTCTCTCTTTACATTAAGCTACAAACAAGCCATTTTTGTATGTAATAGTGATTGAATCATTTAACAATTCTTTTGCATTAAACTATATACAAGGTATATAATTACTGGTATGGTATTACAAAATATATTAAAATAGTTATTATACAAACATCATTTAGCGGGGTACACCAATGCTCAAATCTAATTTTAATTAACCAGACATAACATGAGGTCTTCAGATTTATTTTTTAAGATGAAAATGACTCATATGCCAACACACATTCATTGCATTAATTTCATCTTTCACATACTTGCAATAACAGGGCAACTAATATTACAATAATCTTTCTAAGAAAAAGTACACACTTCATTATGCATTACTGATGCATAATGAAGTCTTAACAAACCCTCCAACCGACCATTTACAAACATTGGCCCTTTTTAGAATTTCAAAACTACAAGTCCCAATTACATATGCATCAACTTAATAATTTCAATGCCAATATCTTAGGCAAGCTTTTGTTCATCACATAGTACTGGATAAACGTGAATGAAACAACAAAAAATATCACAATCCATGATATGATTGCAACATACATTATTCGTTTCTCCCTCCGCATGTACAATGGCAATTCGACTTCACAACTATTAATTTTATCCAACAAACCTGGAATAATTTGCTTTGATTGGTCACACATTTCTAGATCACATCAAATAAAGAAATCACATTTCTTTACCTGTATACAGAAACATAAAGCCACACAAATATTCACTATTAATGTAAATTACCCAAAAAACATATGAAAATCCCATAAATTATAGAGAATTAAACGTACATCTCTCACGGGACATGACATAAAATCTCTTGCCAGGGTTATTATTGGTCCATGAAGTCTGCACTCTCAATTGGAAGCCACATAGACTATAAACTAGGTTCTTCTCGAATAGCTCCTTTATATCAAGAGGTGCTGCTGCTAACCGTACTATTAACTCCACTGTAACTGCTGCTCATCTCAAGATTTCAAGGGCAATTGTTAGCAAACAAGGGTGTAGTTAAGTGCCAATACATGCCTAATAACATAAAATAAAATTCAGAGAAAGCTATTTATGTATGGTTAAATTCCTTGTTCATAATTTTCAGTTTACAAGTTGTAATTAAATACAAGGTAAATGTAAAATTGGAATATCTTATGGCATGGAATATTGGTATAAATAAAACTTCCAACTATATATTTTGATATTAAATACTTTTGCCATTAATTTTCAATTAACAAGTATATTTATCAATTAAATAACAACCAATTAATTCGTCTAAATGACAGTTAAGAATCAACTAATTATTTTTTTCATAAACTTGTTTATATAAATATGAGGAATAGTCGATGCCAACATCCCACCCTTCGTGTTCTAGATCATATCCCAAGGATTCCGAACATTGGAATTTTATTACAATTGCAAACCCCATATTAAGGACCATATCTACAATTCAAATCCAAAAACTCCACAGCCAACACTATAAATATAGTAATAGGTAAGAGTTGTACCTTAATGGACTAGCTCAAATATGAGGCGAAGACCTTGACAAGCTGCGAAATAACGTCATCAACTGGATGGATTTAAGTCGCGTTAATGGGTCCAATTATGGCGATTTCAGACTGATTTATGGGATGCTCAACCGACTGGAAGGTGTGGAGATTTCAAGATATGGGTTATGGATTGTATAATGTATAAGAAAAATAGAAATTTTTGAGTAAAAAACAAGCTGAAATGCTTGTCAAGAAAAAGGGGCTTCTAAGATGCAGTCGGAGGAAGAACGAAAAGGGATCTACTAATTAGGGCTTGTGAAGGAAATGTGATATGTTAGTGTAGTTTGGCAATTTAGACATTTATATTTATAAACATATGTTACTTTCCAATCCAAATAAAAGATTGTTAATCTAACTGAAACTTTTAAATTTCCAATCTTACAATCCAAACATGTTTTTAAATATACCAATATCTATAATAGGATAAACTTACTTTATCCAATTAATTTTATTAATCAAATGAGGCCTAAGGTGAAAAAAAATCCACCAAACCTTGTCAAATCCTCGCAGCAATTCAATCAAATAAATAAATTACTTTGGGTTCACATATTACATCTTATTACACTACAATATAACAAATATTTTAAATATTTTAAATTGGATCCACTATTAACACAGAAATAATATAATAAATAAAATTCTTTAAAATAATACAACTAAAATATAAAACTCAATATAATTTTATTTTTCATATTTTTTGTGAAGGGATACACCTCTTTGACACTAAATTAAACATCGTATATAATTTAAATTTTAAATCATTCGTACAAATATATTTTTTATTTTCACGCAAAAATTAATACCCTCTCGAAAACTCAATTGAAAATGCTGAAAATCCTGGAAAAAAAAAAAAAAAAACCAAACGAGCCGTCGCCCATTTTTTTGTGAAATAGGCCGGGAGAGGGTAAAAGGAGAAGAGAAGGCAAAGAGGAATAGGGGAAAAGAACTGAAAGAGAGGAAAACAAGGTGATGTGGGCCGCCGCCGCCGCCGAGGAGGCTTAACCGTTGGTATGTGCTGATATTTTCTTAACCCCAATACCAAATTAGGTTTCTTCACGAGGCGCCCCTTTGTCGCGCTTTTTGGCTCAGCCGCATAAGTCACACAAGGCGCGCCTAGGCAAGGCCTTTGTGAAGGCACTCGCCTAGGCGCTCCGGGCGCTCGCCTTGGACAACTATGGGTTCAATGAGTGAAGCCCTTTCCCTCGTACTTCAAAGGACACATTATCTGGCTAGTTATAAAACCAGTTATCAAGTTTTTGCTGATGTTCTTAAATCATGCACCGCAATATCAGATACCAACTTGGGGAAATGTTTGCATAGTCATGTTATTAAACAAGGGCATAATTCGTGCCCTTTCATTTTGAAAGCTTTGCTCAACATGTATGCTAAATGCAAAGTTCTTGAAGATTGCCAGAAACTGTTTGATGAAATTAATGGTCGTGATACTGTCACTTGCAACATTCTCTTGTCCGGGTTTGCTGGTTCAAGGTATCATGATCATAAGGTGATGGGGTTGTTTAATATGCTCCATGCTGCTCGGGATCCTAAGCCGAGCCCTGTCACTCTTGCTATTGTTCTTCCAGTCTGCACCCGCTCCGGCACTCAGGATGCTGGAAAGAGTATGCATGCGTATGCGATAAAGTCTGGAATGGAATCGCACACACTGGTAGGAAATGCTTTAGTGTCAATGTATGCGAAATGTGGACTTCTTTTAGATGCATCTGCTGTTTTCCATGGAATTGCTGACAAAGATGTTGTTTCGTATAATGCAGCAATTGCAGGTTTAGCTGAGAATAAGCTTGTGGAAAATGCATTTCAACTCTTTTCTGAGATGATTAAAGGGCCAGTAATGCCTAATTATGCCACCATAACAAATATTCTGCCTATCTGTGCTGCTTTGGGAAATACTGTTGGTCACATATTGGGGAAAGAGATACATTGTTATTTGTTGCGCCGTACTGAGTTGGAAAATGAAATTATGGTAATTAATGCTCTTTTAAGCTTCTATTTGAGAATTGGGCGAATAAGAGAAGCACAATCTTTATTTGGAAGAATGAAATTCAGAGACTTGGTTTCCTGGAACTCGATTATTGGTGGGTGTGCTTCAAATGGTCAGTGGTTGAAAGCGTTAGAGACTTTTCGTGAGTTTGTTGATATGAAGATGATTGAGCTGGACTCTGTCACTGTGATCAGCATTCTTCCTGTTTGTGCCCAGTTATGTAATCTGCAAGTGGGAAAGGAGATACATGGGTATGTTTTGCGGCATCCTTCCCTACATGAGGATACATCCATAGGAAATGCCCTGATAAACTTTTATGCAAAATGTTACTGCACAGAAGCAGCCTTCCATACATTTTTACTTATTCCTCGAAAAGATTTGATATCATGGAATACTATACTTGATGCATTTGGAGTAAATCTACTTGAAACTCAGTTTGCTGACCTCTTATATTGGATGTTTGTGGATGGAATAAAACCTGATGCAGTCACTATCTTAACTGTGGTGCAGTTCTGTGCTATTCTTTCCAGAATAAAAAATGTTAAAGAAGCTCATGGGTTTTCATTGAGATCCTGTATTTTACTTAGTGATAGTGAACCCACTCTTGGAAATGCATTGCTTGATGCATATGCCAAATGTGGAAATATGGAGTATGCATCAAAAATGTTTGAGAACTTATCCGGAAAGAGGAATGTGGTTACATGCAATTCAATGATTTCAGGGTATTTGACTTATGGTTCACATTGTGATGCAAATATTATATTCCAGAGGATGTCTGAGAGGGATCTTACTACTTGGAATCTCATGGTGCGGGGTTATGCTCAAAATGAGTGTCCTAATGAGGCTCTCAATTTGTTTTATGAGTTACAGTATCATGGAATCAGGCCTGATGCCATGACTATTATAAGTATTCTTCCTGTTTGTGGTCAAATGGCTTCAGTTCATTTGCTGAGACAGTGTCATGGATACATAGTTAGGGCTTGTTTTGAGGATGCTCATTTAAAGGCAGCTCTTTTAGATGTGTATTCAAAATGTGGAAGCATAAATAGTGCATGTAAGCTCTACCAATCCACACCTCAGAAAGACCTTGTTGTGTTCACGGCTATGGTTGGAGGATTTGCAATGCATGGAATGGGCAAAGAAGCAATTAGGGCCTTTGACTATATGCTCGAGTGTGGTATCAAACCAGATCATGCTGTAATAACTGCCGTTTTATCTGCTTGCCGTCATGCTGGTCTTATTAATGAAGGATTGGTGATTTTTAATTCAATAGATCAGGTGCATCATATGAAACCAAGCATGGAGCAGTATGCTTGTGTGGTAGATCTCTTTGGTCGAGGAGGCCGAATTAAGGAAGCATTTTCCTTTCTACATCAAATGCCTATTGCAGCTAACGCCAATATATGGGGCACACTTCTTGGTGCTTGCAAAACCCACCATGATGTGGATATGGGTCATGTTGTGGCTGATCACCTTTTGAAAATTGAAACTAGTGACATTGGAAATTATGTAGTTTTATCAAATCTATATGCTGCAGATGCTAGATGGGATGGGGTATTGGAGATGAGGAGGTTGATGAAGATGAGAGACCTGAAAAAGCCAGCTGGTTGTAGTTGGATTGAAGTGGGAAGGAATAAAAATATATTTGTAGCTGGAGATTATTCTCACCCAGAAAGGAGGCTCATTTACAACATATTGACTCACCTGGATAAACAGATCAAAGAGCTATATAATCCTCCTCATATTTGAAGACAAGGACAACCAAGTGATACTTTAGGTTACAGTTTTAAATTGTGAACCATTTGACAAAAAGATGTTGCAGTCTGCTCGCCATTCTCCTTATTGACTAGAACGCACTTCTTGAGTAGTTAAATTTAATGGTCTTTCACTTCACTAGATATAATACAGAGGCTTTAGCACAATATCTTGATTACTCAAGTACGCTGTTTGCTGTCTATCTGAATACAAAATGTAAGTATCCCGTGAAAGATTGGAATTTCGAGTCTTAGAATCATTTTCATATCTTCTCCAATTATTTTTGTTAGGTGTTGATTTCATCATAATTATTGAAGTTACATTTTTCTGCCGCTTCCCTATCGTATAGATCAAATATCTGATATTATACTGTCCTCAGATATCTCTTGAACACTTAAGAAATCCACGGATATTGAATCCTCTCGTCTGCATCCATCTGTGCCAATTGAATTAGATTAGGTAATTTGCAGTCTTATCTATGAACAGGTTCCTCTCTTCAGTAGATTGGCTGTGCATTGACACCTCTGTAGAGGATGAATTCTTATGTTGCACATTCTATGTTTGGTGGTATATCACATTGCTGCATGTTATGCAAGTTAGATGTCTTCTTTATTTGCCCTTCAGGTCATATATATGTCAAGACATTTACTCTCCTTTATTTTTGGAATGCTAATCTGACCTCAGCACTTGCTTCTGGTCTGGTTGTTTGGGATTGATGTGACAATTCTGATTTAAAGAAGGCCTGTGATTTTAAAAGCATAACATTTGTTGTACTAGTAATGAAACCGTTTAATGTATTATGTGTAGTTCAAATTCTCTTCTATGACTCATGCACTTTCTCTTTTAGTTGGGGGAGAAAACATTCCTTAAATCTCAGGACTCAATAGCTGTAATTTCTGATCTTAGAGTATTGAGAACACATGAATTTGAGATTTTGAATGAAATCGAAATAAAGAAAGAATTAAACCTATAACAGCAAAAATCTTTCAGCTCAGATAATGAGTTGGGATCTTTGGAATGCAAAGTGACTTCTTAGGTCTATCAGTGATGCTTTGTGTGTGGAAGAGCACTGTGAGGATTCTTTTTCTTAATTTTTCTGTGGCAGGTTTGGGACTGAGACATAAGTACAGATATGGTGGTCCTTCAGAATTGTAAGGCCATGTTTGGTATTGTTTTGGGAGTTTTGCGGGAAGAGTTTTGGGGGAAGGAATTTGCGAAGGAAAGTAATGATTTGTGCTTTGAGGGAGATATTTTTTTAATATAGATATCATGTTTTGGAATTTTTTGTTGGTTAATGGTGTATCATCAAGCTTTTTTAATATTATATGTTGTATTTTCAAAAGTAAAAAAAAGGAAGATATATGTTTATGGTAAGATAAAATTGAAAAATGTAATGCTGTTGATATACAGTGGGTCCCATTTTGCTTTGGGAGAAGAAGAAATTGTTTTGGGAGAATGAGGAAAACAAATAATGTTTGATTCCCGGGGATAGAGAACTCTTTCACCTGAATAAATCCAAACATAGCCGAAATGATTCTGGAAGCTTGTAGTTGTTGCCATGCTGATGTGAAGCAAATTGTATAAAATGGGTATTGTTGCAAATTGTATAAAATGGGTATTGTTACAAATTGATTTTTTTGAGTCAATTTCGTGGTAGAATATTCTCAATGTTGAGTATTGTATTTGTTATTGTGTTTTTGTTTTTCCATCATGCACTGTGATGTGGACGAGCAGTTGCCATGTGACTTAGAATTGCCCCAACTGAAACAGAAAATAGATGTATTTCTCTAGATTAGAATGATATAGCATGTCTGCATTAAACTTTTGTTGAAGAGCCTATGTAAATGTATTACACCAGTATGAGATGAACTTTTGGTGGCAACTTGCTAGATTTTTCACCATTGAGTCTGACTTACAAAGGAAAATCTCTATTTTCTGCTTCAGTAAATAAAACAGTCTGTTTCATTTTTCTGTCAAATCAGCAGGTATTCCTACTGGGGATCATCTCAGGCTCAGTGAGGTTGGAGATGAAAGCTGGGAGAATAGAGTATTATTTGTAGGGACCACCGTTCCAGAGCCCAAAAAGTACAGTACTAGCTGGTGAATGAATCTTGTAAATTTCAGAAATTGGAGTTGAATCAATCTTGGTAAGGAACATTTTGCAGACTGTAGGGAAAGCATAGGACTTCAAATTCCTTTACATGGACAGCATGTTGGGTTTGTTGTTCGAAGTTTCAGACTGATTTGTTTCCTTCTTTGTTAAATTTTAAGACATTGGCAACAGGAACTGAGAAGGAAAGAAATCCAATTGAGGGAAGTCCTAGGCAGCTGGCAACATCAGGTTATGTTCGGAAGGAGCTTCACTGGGAATTCTAAGGCTACTGTCGCTCAGCCAGACACCAAGTTCGATTATTATAGTATTGGATTATTTTATTGGGATTCGAAACTTCTGTTATTTGGATTATTATCTGTTACTTGTTACCAGGCCTTAGATTAGGAAAGACATTTCTTGACTGGCTTGGTTAACTCCACACTATCTTATGTAAAGGTCAAATGCATTATACATTTAGTGGAGTGTGTATTGGGTGAAGATTTACTTTCATCCTTACATTTAACATTATACATTTTGTGTGTAGATGATGGGTGAATGCTACATTCGATACTCCATCAATGTCGCATCTAGGAGACCCTTATGTGTTATGTATATACAATTGCACCTCAAACTATGAAGTTACAAGAGTAGGGTACTGGATGATGTCGAGGATGATGCTGGGGATATAAGAGCATAGGTGCAATTGTGCCCTTCTGATGTTTAGCAACAAATATATTATCTAGTCATATAAGCTTCAGGAAGACATAACCTTAGTCGGGAGCACTACAATAAAATGCACCTTTCATGAGGAATAAAATTGTTACCAATACCTTTAGTAACGAAAAACTTTCGTAACTAGCCTTGTCCTCTAAAGCCCGATGTTAAAGATTATTGTGACGAATTTAGCATTCCGTTAACAAAAGTCATGTTACTAAAGCAAGAATGTATCGTTACGAATAACTTGTTCACAGTTGTAATAATAATTTCATTACCAATACTGAAAGATGACTATTGCAATTGCCACCAATAATAAATTTTTTGTTATTTGTAATTCACATTTGCCATAGAAATTTTGTCACAATTAAAGATCACAACATGTCCTCACTTATATATTTTTTTTCATTGTTTTTTTGAACTTGCTCATGATTTTATATATAACCAACCAAAAGGCCTCATCAAAAAGCCAAATAAAGTTATATTCTAATTTAATTATAACTTAATTCATGCATCAAGCCATAATTTCTTTGAAAAGGTTCAAAATCAAATAGTACATAATATTCTTATCCATTTCCTTTCTGTTGATTTCAAAATATAAAGTTCCTGTTCAGGCAGGGACTTAAACTTTCTTTCAGTGAAACAAAAGTAGAACATGATGTACCAATACAACTTCATCTTATTAAAGAAACTAAAATATAATGTGATCACTAGCCCTGACAATCCATAGAATTTCATTCTCTTAATTTTGCGGCGTCAAGGACCAAGTTGTGTAGGAAAATGGACAATACCTTCCACATTCCTCACAATTGTACCCAGAAAATAAGTCAAAGTAGGGTCTTAGTATCTCCATTACTGGTGTTCAATGTCATAATCAAATGTATGAACTGGAAACTCATTGATTGTTGCCCAATTAACTAGCATCTTGCATTTCTTGAATCTACCTTATACTCCATAATTGAACCTAAGTTAAGCACATTAAGTGTACATATACGTATATATACACCAATATGCATTAGATTTCCTTCGCCATAGTTCTCATGTCCTTTAAGATCATGATTACATTATTAGCTACAAAGAAATAATAAAATACAAAATAGACAGAGGTTGAAATCTATGATTTCTAATCTTAATGTTTTATGAGTTCCTATGCCTTAATTAAGAAAACTTCAAATGGGACTGATAGCTCAATAATCAACCGGTTGCCAAGACGTACATGTGTAACTGCCACAGGTGTCCAAAACTTTCTCCAACATAGAAGAAAATAAGACTATGAATATGATGTGTACCTGATCAAGTGTCATGATCAGCAAATTTCCGAGAAGAGACAACCTTGTGCCCTTGTGAACATAAGAAAGAATATGTTTTGTTACAATTTTAAAATTATAAATTCAATTGTAGGTTGTATCATGTTATTAATTTTTTTTTGAGTTTGATATACAGGAAAGTTGTTTGAAAATTTTAGGATTATATTTATTAAAAAAAAAAGGACTTTATGTGGTTTTTTAAAAAAATGTATGATATAACTAAAAAAATAATAATAATAAAAGTATTGAGGGTTATGATTTCGCTCTTGAATTTTGGATAAATGAACAGTTATTTATTTATCTTACCTCTTTTAATTGTCACTATTGGAATCCATATATAATGAATGTTCCAATGGAAAAATGTTATCAAATAGCTCATGTAATAAGATAATTATGATATTGTCTTACTATTTGCAAATTATCTATTAACGTCAACACTTGTTTATGGGATCAAGTATTTATGCACACCTTTATCTACAACAAATTAATGTTTCACGTTAGTAGTTGGTGTAGTAAAATCAAACGTCTAGTTAAATGAACCAAAGTATTTGTTGTGTCATTAGTAATACATAAATAAAAAAACACCACAAAATAAATAGGGTTTAAATTAAAAATTAAAACAATAATACAACACACTTAAACATTATCTACCTTTATAACCGTTCCTCTTCTTTCATCAATATGTTTACCCTTTTTCTCAACAAAATGAAATTTAGAAAAACATAATGAAAGTTGAAAATATTAAAAATAGAAGAAAAACTAGAGAATACATTTCTATTACTACTAGAAAACTTATTGCTATTAGAAAACTTAGCCTAAATAAACCCTCTAATCCTCCCCCCTCCCCCATTCTTGTAAGTTTAATACATGACATATTTATAGTGCTTGGAGTATGTTAGAGGCCAAACATATAATGAAATAATTAAACAATCAAGTGTTATACTAGTTGTCAAGAGTTAGTAAGTTGTTACACCAAATTCTCTAAATTTTCACCTACCTGATTGAATTAAATTTGTAGGCCGGATACAGCCAGATTTTGATAATGGGTAAAAAAATAAAAGTTGTAGATATTTCTATATTGATATATTTTCATATGTTATTTGTCAAATTTGACTGTCGGATGAGGAAAATATGGTCAAATTACTGGATCACATTCAAGAGTCATTCTTTAACATCAGCAGTATGTTGCAGCATATTTATTATAACTTTGACATTATTTTTCATCATCTTGTCTACAAACTTGTTTAACTGCCTCTTGTGTATAACATAACCAAATTTCAGCCCAAACTCAATTTTAGTTTAAGAGATATGACCTAATTGGTAAAATAGGCCAAGAGTGAGCTTAACTCTGATTCGAATTTTTGGTGATTCATTTTGTACAACTACTTGTAATCCAACTTCTTTGATCCTTACACATTTAGTATGGGATTCAAGGTTTGCATAAACTTATAGATGAATGACTTATCAATCCATAACCTTAAGAATTAACCCAAAATCATTCTCAAAATTAAAAGTTTCATTAGTTTCTCTAAAACTTGCACAAAAGATATAAAACTTTTTAATCCCATTTCTTTATGTTGATTTCCTATTTTATTCTTAAAACATAAAAAAGATGCTTTAATTGAGAGTTCTAATGACAATTTGAAAGTAAACATAATTATATAAATTTTAATTAATTGTACACTTTTAAATATTCATCACACGCCAAACAAGCTTATTACTACTCCCTAGTAATTATAGCCTAATGGAATGTAATACAAATAAATTGGAACATGACATGATGAACAAAATTTAAAAAAAACCTGTAAAATAGTCTAACAATCACAAACAATCATTTGTCAAATATCACAGATGCTGTTGAGGTATATTTTTTAAGAATTTTCAAAAGTTGTTGTGTGTATGTGCACTAAGCAACCTTTTATTCAACAAATCAAGATACATATAACTTCAAAATCAATCATGAAAAAGCCTCAACTCTATATTCTCACATGTAAGTGTTTGTCATTTAAGTTGGTAAGGTGTTCACTTATGGAGTTAGAAAATAGTTAAAACACTCAGAGAAATGACTTAAATAATTTAGGACAAACATTCAAACTAAAATTGAGCATAAGATATGTAGTCACAAAATTTGAAATACTTAGTCTGTCTTACCAAAATATGGCTCAAAATTTCATTAATTAACTTGAAAACGAAATGGTAATTTTTTTTTGATTTTTTGTGTTTTTATTTTTTTATACAACATAACTCACATGATAACAAAAGATCAAAAGAAAGATTTATAATTATACACACATCACTAACTATAAAGTGAAATATTTCAATAGAAATAGATAACCATACAGGTTTATCTAATTCATTTCTCAACATGCAAGGTAGACATAATTAAATATTTCAAATTACGACGAAACTAATTTAAATGATGAATTAAAGTTCAGAATGCTTGTTTTCTCAAACTCTCCACTTATTCACAAAAGATGTGTAAATATTAAAAAATAAACACTTTACATGGTTTAAATTTTCAGTTATATGTATCGCAACCAATCTTTCACAAGGTTTAGGATATAAGACTAATTTTTTTTTCAAGATAGTACCCTTGGACTCTAACAAAAAGAGGATTGCAATTATATTTTGACAATTCACAAAATTTCAGTTGAAAACTTCACAAACATTCCATGTTATGCAAAAAATAAAAAATAAAAAATAAAAAAAAATAAGGGCGCGACTCAAAAGTGTTAAAAGATTACCCTTTACTCTAGCCACCCTTACTCATGATTTCAATGTACCGAAAAAAAAACACTCTTGATTTTAAAAAAAAAAACTAGAAAAACACACATTGAACACACAAGACATGATATCAATTATCACCTTCCCCAACCTAATTGAGACATTGTCCCCAATGTCGAAAATAGATAGGAAAGTAGAGTTTAAAAGATATCACCTAAAATGTAGCTTATTGAAGAAAATAAAGTTGAAACGACATAAAACACATTATTAGTTGAAACCATTAAGAATAAATTTCACGGGCTGAGAGTCAAATTTATTTTGTGTTTTCGACCACTATTCTTGTTAAACTAATCCACATAAGCCAAGGATGGATCAGGTTCTGGCACATATGCTAGAAGTTGATCAATTAGTTGGCCAGGTGCTGGAGCAGAAATGAGGATTCGTCTCGCAGATGGTGAAATAAAACCTTTTTCCACAGCATGATCTATAAAAGATAGCAAACCATCATAGAAACCATTAACATCAAGAATACCTACAAGTTTCTGGTGAGTGTTGAGTTGTGCCCAAAAGATAACTTGGAATAACTCCTCTAGCGTACCAAAACTACCAAGTAGAGTGATGAATGCATCCACATTGTTTAACATATTAGGTATTCTGTTATGAATATGTAACACTTTTACCTCATCTCCGATGGTCAAACCTATCCCATTAACCATAGACTACTGTTCTACCAAAGTTATGGGTTGCGCCTATAAACTCACCATTTTTTTCTAGATTACATGCACAAAAGACACAAATACACTTGAACTTGCGAGTGGAAGAGACTTCTAATTTTATTTTGTTTTTTTGAAAGTGAGTTGTACAAAAATGGAGTGAGTACGGTACTATTTATTGAGGTATGAATAGGAAATTTATTTATTACATGCTTTTTTCTTTTGCCAGAAAGGTTGAAAATAAGGACGCACAAAATTTAAAAAATATTTACTTATACGTGAATATACATGTAATTGTGATTATGGTTCATATCTTCATCTAATTTTACGTCTAGTAACGGCTTAAACGCCCTCTATGAGTCGAGAATATACTTCCAATCCAATTTTCTTATAAGCTGGCAAACATAGATTTTTAATGTTAGATTCCCAATACTATAATACTCATATTTATTCCGAAAGTGATTCCATAAATCAAGAATTGCACGATGCACTAATCCACATGAATGGATCTCAAGAGTCAATATAATATCATCTAAAGATTCCTTACTCAATCCATCCATAATGAATTTAATTTATCTTCTTGATTTTTAGAAACTATTCCTAAGGAATGACACTTTATATTACAAGTATATTTAGCACATTTATAAAAAAATTGCATTTTTTTCGCCCTTTATTTTTTTGAATATGTACTTTTATCAAAACCAAACATGTATTTAGTAAAAAGTTTGAAAACTCATATGAAAATTCACCTACTACTCTTACCTTTACTTCAATTATCTATTGTATATCCCTTGAGATGCCCTTATACATAAGCATCCTTAATTTTTCAATCCTGGTTTTATAAATTTTTAAAATTGCATTTTTATGCAGGAAAATAAATTATTTTTTGAGAGTTAGAAGAATGCTATCCATTTTGAAAAGAACAAAAAAAAATACAAAACAAGAAAAATTTTGTACAAATATTTCACTTATTTGGGAAACTGATAAGTCTGACTTTAGTAGCCACGGAGTACCGTTATCCGTCACTTAACTGGAAAAGGGAAAAAAAAATAAAAGAAAGAAAACCTACAAACCAAATAAAGTTAGAAAAAATAAGTATATATACACACACACACTAATCATAACAAGGGTTAGAAAGAAAAAAGAATTTCCTCTTGTGAAAATTAATTTTCTAGAAACGGTTTGAGTTTTTGTCCATTTACTTTGAATACATTACCATTTCTAGGATTTTCAATATCAATCGTCCCATAAGGATATACATCTTTTCCAACAAAAAGACCACTACACCCCCATCTCAATTTTTCAGGAAACAAATGCAATCGAAAATTATAAAGTAAAACCTTTTGAACAATCTTAAATATTTTTCTTGAATTTTTATTATCATGAAAATATTTGATTATTCCTTTATGAATTTTAGAATTCTCATATGCATCATTTCTCATTTCTTGAATTTCATTTATGTAATTTGCGAAATTTTGAAGTTTTATCAAAGTTGAAGTTAAATATTTTGATTGACCAATAGGCTTTATATTCAAGTTCAACAGGTAAATGACAAGGTTTTTCAGAAACTATTCTATAAGGAGACATGCCTAATGATATTTTGAAAGTAGTTCTATATGCCCAAAGTGTATCGGTAAGTCTAAGAGATCAATCTTTACGATTTGGGTTAACTGTCTTTTCTAAAATTTACTTTATTTCCTTATTTGCAAGTTCAACTTGTCCATTTATTTGAGGTTAATAAGGAGTTGCAACTTTATGTATGATTTCATATTTCTTTATTAAAGTTTCGAAAACTTTGTTACAAAAATGTTATCCCTTATCACTAATAATGGATCGAGGAATTCCAAATCGACTTAAAATATTCTCTTTCAAAAATTTTATCACTATTTTGTGATCATTGTTTCAACAGGGAATTGTCTCAATCTATTTTGAGATATAATCTATGATGACCAATATATTTCCGAAATCTTTGATCATCCCAATAAAAGTTTTTCACCTCAGTCAAAAACTCTTTTTTTATCTTGGGAGTTCCAATGCGATGACATCTTTCCTATCATAAGAAAATTAACAATGTCAGCAAACCAAGGTAAAATAGAAATATTAAATAATTGTTCATTAAGGAAAGTGTCATTAATAGATGTGGTTTGAATTGAGTTATCACAAACAAGTCTCGACAAATAATCAACCACCACATTCTCTATTCCTTTCTTATCTTGAATTGTAATGTTGAATTTTTGGAGTAAGGGAATCCGCCTAATTAGTCTAGGTTTGGCATTTTTTTTTGATAAAAGATATTTCAAAGTTGTACGATCACTGAAAAGAATAACTGGTAAGCCAACAAGATAAGATCTAAATTTGTCCAATGCAAAAACTACAACAAGTAATTCTTTTTTAGTTGTTGAATAATTCAATTGAGCATTATTTAAAGTTTTACTTGCATGGTAATAACATATGGTTTCTTATCTTTTCTTTGTCCTAAGACAACTCCAATAGCATAGTCAATGGCATTACACATTATTTCAAAAGGTAAAGTCCAATCAAGAGGCTACATGATTGGAGCAGACGTAAGCATGCTTTTAAGGTTAACAAAAGCATTTTCACAATTTTTAGTCTATTCAAATATAGTGTCTTTTATTAGAAGATTACACAAAAATTTAGATATTATACTAAAATCTTTGAAAAATCTTCTATAAAAACCAGCATGTCCTAAAAATAATCTTACCTCCTTCACAGACTTTGGTATTGACAATTTGGATATAACTTAATTTTAGATTTGTCTACTTTAATACCTTTTGACGAAATAATGTGTCCAAAAATAATACTAGTTGTTACTATGAAATGACATTTCTTCCAATTGAGTATAAGATTCTTTTCTTCATACTAATCAAAATATTTTTTAAACTAGACAAACAATCGTCAAATAAATTACCAAAAATAGAAAAGTCATCCATAAAGATTTCAAGAAAATGTTCAACCAAGTCACTAAAAATACTAAGATGCATCGTAGAAATGTAGCTAGTGAATTATATAATCTAAAAGACATCATTCAATATGCAAAAGTACCAAAAAGATGTGTAAAAGTTATTTTCTCTTGATTTTCAAGTGCAATTATAATTTGATTATACCCAAAATATTCGTCTAAGAAGCAGTAAAATTTATGTTTCACAACTCTTTCTAAGATTTGATTCATGAAGGGTAGTGAAAAATGATATTTTCTAGTAACTAAATTGAGTTTCATATAGTCAATGCACATTCGCCAACCAGTAACAGTTCTAGTTGGAATTAATTCATCATTCTCTTTCTTTACTACAATAACTTCGAATTTCTTAGGTACAACTTGAGTAGGACTCATCCATTTGCTATTAGAAATAAGATAAATGATTTCATTATCTAAGAGTTTAATAATTTCATTTCTCACTACTTTATTTATATTATGATTTAGCCTTCGTTGCATTTCTGTAGAAGGTTTAACATTTTCCTCTAAATAGATGTTATGTGTGTAAATTAAAAGATTAATACCTCTAATATCAACAATGGTCCATCCTAAATCATTCTTATACATTTTAAGAGTTTTGATCAACTTATCTTCTTGGGATACATCAAGTTTGGAAGAAATTATTACTAAAAAAGTCTCATTTTCACCCAAAAAAGAGTATTTTAAATCAAATAACACAGGTTTCAAATCAATCACGAGAGTTTTAATACTTGATGGAATAAATTGTACTGTTGATGCTGAAAGTTCTTCAAACCTTGGTTTACAAAAATATTTTTCTTGTACCTACAAAAATTTAGAGAGTATTAGAGTGTGTTTTTTTACAAATACTTTCATTTTCAAAACAAGTCTCCAAAGGATCTGAAGAATTAGTGGTATTAAAATATTCATGAACAAGTTTCTCGATTGAATCCATTTAATGTACTTCGACATCTTCTACATGTTGCTTACAAACATTAAACACATTTAGTTTCAAAGTCATATTTTCAAAAGATAACTTCAAAATTCCATCCCTGCAATTAATCAAAGCATTTGAAGTTGCAAGAAAAGGATGACCCAAAATGATAGGAATCTGTGGATGTATATGTGCAACAGGCTCTGTGTCCAAAATAATGAAATTTACTGGAAAGTAAAACTTATTAATTTGTACCAACACATCTTCTACTACTCCCTTTGGAATTTTAATCAAACGGTCAGCTAGTTGGAGTACAACTGAAGTTGTTTTAAATTTTTCTAAACCTATTTGTTCATAAACGGAAAAATGTAAAAGATTTATACTAGCACCAAGATTAAGCAAAGCACACTCTATTCTAGTGTTTTCTATGGTACATGAAATGGTTGGACAATTTGGATCTTTGTACTTGGGTGGAGTGAATTGTTGAATGATTTAACTAACACTTTCAATTAAAAATGCCTTTTTTTGTACATGATGTTTTCTTTTGATTATACACAAATCTTTCAAAAACTTGGCATAAGAAGGAACTTGTTTAATTGCATATAACAATGGAATATTAATCATGACTTGTTGAAAAAGTTCATAAATTTCAGAATTTGAGTTCAATTTTTGAGTTGTTTGCAATCTTTGAGGAAAATGAGCTAGAGGTGAATATTTTTCTTTTTCATCATTTTCAAACTTACCTTCATCTTTAAGATTATTTTCATTCTTCATTTTTGAAGGTGGATTATAAACTTTCTCCTTAAAATGAATAGTCTTGTCAACAACTTTTCCATTCCAAAGAGTTGTGACCGAATTAGCCTACTTGATTAAATTTTCACCTAAAGAAGAAATATGATACTGAGTGGAAGGATTAGGTTGAGGTTGAGCTGAAAACGTACCTTTTTCCTGAGTCCGCAAAGAGACGATTAATGTTGAAAGTGTGTTTTTGATCTCATTGATGGCTTGTGAATTTTGATTATTGATATTTGTTTGTTCATACATAAATGCTTGCAAAATCTCCTCAAAGGAATTTATATGTGGAGCTGGATAAGAAGGAAAGTTTGGTGGCTTTTGTGAATATAGCGGTTGGGTACAATTATCATCTCGCCAACTAAAATTAGGATGATTTCTCTATTGTGGATTGTAAGTTTTGGAATATGGAGAATGGAAAGTTTTTTTGAATGTGTTTATGAAATTTGCTTGTACTG
The DNA here is from genome assembly GCA_019321725.1 of Paulownia fortunei. Classification (NCBI taxonomy): domain Eukaryota; kingdom Viridiplantae; phylum Streptophyta; class Magnoliopsida; order Lamiales; family Paulowniaceae; genus Paulownia; species Paulownia fortunei. The sequence goes on from CM033108.1 coordinate 8,430,864, forward strand.
AAATGTTTGGACATTTATTGGTAAAGTGCCCCATAAGTTCACAATTGCTACAAATTTCTTCCTCTTGCGCATATTTGATTTTCTTTACTTTTTAAGTTCTATGGCTTCGGCTTTTCTTGTTAAACTAGCAATCTTAATATTTAGATCATCTTCTTGACTAATATTTTTCTTTATTACTATTAGCAAGATTAGATTTAATAGAACATTCGAAACAATTAATACTATGTCATGATTTAGAGTTTTCTGCCAAATGGTCTAGATATTCTAAGGCTTCATTAGTTTCTTTATCAAGAAACTCACCATTACACATTATTTCAACAAATTATTTTGTTTTAAGAGTTAAACCTTCATAAAAGAAACTAATTAAGCGTCATTTTTCAAAACCATGATATGGGCATAGATTCAACAAATCTTTAAATCTTTCCTGACATTGAGAAGTTTTGGATTTGTCTATTCAAAATATTAGTTTTATGAATTGAAAAAAACTTTTTCAAAAAATCAACTTGCATTTCTTGCCAAGTGCCATTGACCTATGTTTTAAAGAATTAAGCCAAGTTTTTGCTTTATCTTTTAAAGAAAACAGAAATAATTTGAGTTTAACAATCTCATTTGTACAAGTTTGATTATAAAAAATGGTATATACTTCATCAAATTCTTTCAGATGCAAGTAAAGGGCTTTCAAAATCTAAACCATAGAAATTAGGAAGTAAAGGAATCATACGTGGCTTGAATCGAAAGTTGTTTGTATTGACAGGAAAAATGAAACAAGAAGGAGAAGAATTTCAAGGAGGCTGCAAGTAATAACGTATGGTATGCACTTGTTGATTTTTATTTTCATCTTGGACACTTTCATTTCAGTTATAGTGAAAGTATGTAGAGGTGACTCAAATAAATTTTCAAATAAAGTTTGAGAATTATTTCTAACTAAACACCGAGAATTCTGACAACGATATCATATAACCATATAATCATAAAGAAAATAAATACATAATATTTACAAAGGAAAAATATTTTCAAACCAAAATACTAACCTTGCCTTCCTCGGTAACGGCGCCAAAAACTTGCTATAAGTTTAAGGTTGCAAAACCAAGTGCAGGTTGTGTCAAATAATAAATTTCTCATAAGTCCGATGTCGATCCACAAGAAAGTTGTTTGAAGATTTTAGGATTATATTTCTAAAAAAAATAGACTTTATATGGTTTAAAAAAATAATGTAAATTATAAAAAAAAATGTAATAAAAGTATTAAGAATTAGGGATATGCTCTTGAGTTTTGGATAGATGAACAATTATTTATTCTTTTTACCTCTTTTAATTGCTACTATTAGAATCTATAAATACTGAAAGTTCCAATGAGAAGATGTTATTAAATAGCTTATGTAATAAGGTAATTATGATATTGTCTTACTATTTATAAATTATTTTTTAATGCCAACACTTATTTATGGGATCAAATATTTATGCACTCTTTTATATACAACAAATTAAGGTTTCACATTAGTGGTTGATATAGCAAAATCCAACGTCCAGCTAAATGAACCCAAGTATTTGTTGTGTCATTAGTGATATGTAAATCAAGAATCACCACAAAATAAATAGAGTTTAGATAAAAAATTAAAATAAATACAACATACTTAAATATTATCTACTTTTATAACCGTTCATCTTCCTCCATCAAGAGGTTTACCCTTTTTTCCCAACAAAATAAAATTTAGAAAGTCATAATGAAAGTAGTAAAAACTAAAAATAGAAGAGAAATTAGAGAATATATTTCTATTACTACTAAAAAATTTACATTATTATTAGAAAACTTAACCTAAAGAAAACCTCTACCTCGCCACTCTTACAAGCTTAATACATGACATATTTACAGTGTTTGGAATATGTTAGAGGTCAAACAATAATTGAGGAGTTAAATAATCAAATGATGTACTAGTTGTCAAGATTGGTAAATTTTTACACCAAATCTTCTAAATTTTCACCTAACCAATTTAATTAAATTTTTAAGCTGGATACAACCATATTTTGATGATAAGTAAAGAATAAAAGTTGTAGATCTTTCTGTTCGAATATATTTTCATTTATCATTTGTCATGATCAAATTCCCAGATCATGTTCAAGAGCTATCCTTCAATATTAGCAACGCATTGCAGTAAATTTATTGACCATTTTGACATACTTTCTCACCATATTATTTTCAGCAAACTTGTTTATCTTTTGGTTTAAGAGATATATCATAATTGGTAAAATAAGTCAGGACTGAGCTTAACTCTGATCCGAATTTTTTGTGATCTATTTTGTACAACCATTTATAATCCAACTTCTTTGATCCTTACACGTGTAGTATGGTATCCAAGGTCTGCATAAACTTATAGATGAATGACTTATCAATGCATAGCCTCAATAATTAACCCAAAACCATTTCAGAATCAAACGTTACGCCAATTTCTCTAAAACCTACACAAAAGAAGATAAAACTTTTTAATCTCATTTTTTTATGTTGATTTCCCATTTTATTCCTAAAATACAAAAATTCCTAAAGTAATTTAAAGGGAAAAATCTTGAGCAACCCTCCAATCAAAGTGAGTTCCCAAGACAAAGCAACTTAATTTAAATTGACATGATCATCAAACAAAGAAAATTGAAAACTACTTAAAGATTTGAATAAAAGTTACCTAAAACATAGAAGATTCTTAGAAGATCAAAAAAATACTTAATAGCATTAGAAGCCTTCAAGATAGATGAAGAGACAATTAGAATATCAGCAGCTCCTTAGCCTTTTCAGTAGTGCAGACGGCTATGCGCGACATCATGGAAACGGCCATATCTCACTGTACAAAGCTTGATCTCTTAAGACGTTTTTTCCCCCTGAAAGTAGACACATAGAGCTTCCTGGAAATTTATGGTTCGCTATCTAGAACCTTCTAGGATGAAACAGTTTAATTATCAAACGCCAGCAAGAAATCTGTTAGTAGCAGCTTGTGTTCTATTTAATACCTTGAATACTTCAAACATTTATCCCTTAAACATTGTTAGTCTAGTGATTTCTACATTGAGGCATCAAATGTGGCTGCTGATAACTTTCAAGTGTACGTGTTCCTCAATGTAGATGACATGAGTAAAGAAATACTTACCTAGTTGTAGTTGAAGATAGTTGTTCAGGATGTTTCACCCAAGGATGAAAAAAGGATCAGCAGGTACTCTCTAAATGTACTAGTTAAAATAATTCCTCTGAAGCTTGGAGCAAGAAATTTATCCATTTTTCCTTCTGTAAGAAATTTCGCCATCCATACTCTGGTATTTCCTCCTTTGAGGAAAATCACAAGGAATGTTAACATTCATAAATGTTCTATTACTTCAAATGTTCAATTGGAGCTTATCACAAACACTTTGCAACTGTGCAAACACCTATACTAACAGCACGTTCAGACATTTAAAAACCAAATGCACACACCAATACGCATGAACTCAAGGATCTGACCTCTAAACACACATGCAATTCAAGGAAAAACATCACCTCACACATTAAATCATCTTCAAATCTTAAGTTCCTCAAAAAACACAAGTCTCTAGCTTAATAAAATAGAACAGCCTATAAAAACTTTACACAAACACTAATTAATCCAAGATTACTCAGCAAATTAATTTCTCTGTCGAAAAAAAAAAAAAAACACATATCGTACATAAGAACATTGGGAGTGGATTGGGGTAATACCTATATGCAATAGAAATTGTCGATCTACGTATTTTGGATCAAATTTATCTACAAGTCTTGTTTTGATGAAATCACTAACATGTCCATAATTCATGCTTTTGATTTAATCATCAACATGCCTTATCCGCATGCCATATTCGCAGTAGTGGATAACTATCAAAACTATCCACTCGTTTACGCACTTTAAATTTATGTTTTTGCTCATACTCCACGGAAAATATGTAGAAAGAAATTATAGAAAAGAGATACATTGAAGACAGTCTAATTTTTGGGAGAGAAGAATTACTCAAGTCATCTCTAAAAATCAATAATTAGTTACGTTAAACCATATGGATGCACTTAATTAAGTATATTTAGACGTCTCAATAAAAATTAAAAATTAAGTACACAATGCTGTACTCTCTCAAATATATATTTATGCTTGTCACTAGTCAAAACAGTTGCTTGGATTATAAATTATAGAAAATAAGTACGTTATCAATTTAGTTCTTTCTCGAACTCTCACATAAATCAAGTTAGTTTTGACAAATTTTCTAAACATGTTTGACAAATCAAATCATCCATGGGTATTGTATAACATGTCATACACTCTTTCAAATATGTATCCATTTTAACATTGGAAGTCTAGCTCGGTGTATATGCTAGCATAAGACAGCACTACTGTTACATTTAAGTCCGAGTCAAATTTAAGAATATTGCCATGGAGTGTAGCCTAGGACTTAGATATGCCACACTAGCAAAGACGATTAGTGTGAGTTGGACCTATAACTCATTTTTTGAATTTTTGGTTAGTGCCCATAATGAACAAGTCACCAATTACACCTTATTTTATATCCATGGTAAATTAGCCTTAAAACCAATCACATAACCATAATACAGAGCAAAAGAAGAAAACAAGCACCCAAAACAATAAACTTCCAAATAGTCAAATCATTGATGGCATGGTAGAAAATTTTTAGTACAATCATACAGTTAAAAAAATGCAGTTCATCATCCCAACAATACATTAATTTGTTGGTGTTAAGTCCCTGTGACTTAAATTGTTATTTGTTTGGATTTTTCCTGCAAAATACAAATTGATTTTATTGGTTTTTCCTAAATATGGTAAGTTGAATTTTTCATTTAATGAGAGTTTGAATGCAAGACTAAATCTTGGATATTTGTTTTCTTATAGAATTAAAATTATACACACTTATCTTATTGGATAAATTTATTAAAGATAAAATTATAGAATTTATGAAAATAAATTTTCAAGATATCTCCAAATAAATTTATGACCAATTAGAGGAAAGATATGATGTTTTGCACTTACTTTATCCGAATGAATCAAAGCTTCAAGGAAGTTTTCATATTACAATCGGTTGATTTCCTACCAAAGTTGAACGTCTGAATCTTGTTATTTAGAGTACGAATTTGAGTTGTAATTGGATGCTATATTTTTTGATAAACATAGAAAGATTGTGTTAGGAAACTCTTTGAATTAGACTTGGTAACTTTTCATGTAATTGATTAAGAATCTACCTAGTGAAAGATGTGTATTTAAGCACACTCTTTCATTAGTTTAGGCTGCGGATTTCATAGAAAATTTTTAAAAAGTGCAGCAGATTCCATGCTCCAGAAGTCATTGATCGATGATCAATAATTGAGCTTCAAAGTATTCTGGAGTTTTTCATCCGTGTTCCAAAAGATGTTAGAACATCGCCGTTGAACATCATTTGGAAGAAGGAGATGAGTTTTTGAGAGAAGACACAAGTAGCTATTATATATCATTCGAGAGAAGGATGTGAGTTTTCGAGAGAAGATGCTCTGTTGTCTGAAGAGGTTCAACATTGAAGGCATTTCAACAAAGAAAATTCAAGTCGAGGGGATCTCGTGAACAAGTCCACTAGTGGAACAATACAAGAATGATATGAAACAAAGAGGGAGGCTTTGATTTTATTTTATAAGTCCTATTATTGTATTGTGCAATTCTTTTACTAATAGCGGATTATTTTCTCTTTGGGTGTCTCAAAGAGTAGGATATTTAATATCCGAACTTCGTTAAAACTGCTAGTGTCAATTTTAATTTATGTTGTACATCTAGTAAACTGATTAACTTGGTTAATTAAAACAATAATAGATTCTAGCAGTTGGGTTCGCAAGATCCCGGGATACTATGTGTAGCGGAAAAATTAAAATTTTTGAATTAAACATGCATAATATGTATATTTTGGTATCTCGTACTCGATCCGATTGATCGACTATATGATTTAATACCCTATTTTAAAACCATAACATTAAGTATATCGTTTAAACCGTGTAACTGATGCTTCCTATTGATGCCAATGATCATGAAACCACTCAAGTTGTTATCTTTATGCAAACAATTGGCAACAACAAACTTTGAAACCCCTTTGTATGGATTAATTTTCTTAGAGTTTCAAGTATTAATCACGTTTATGCTGGGAAACCACAAATCTTAAATTCTAATTTAAGAGGTGTTTAGGAATTTCATAAGCATACCACTTTGTATTAGGCATTTGATTAATTCTTAATTCAACTTGTGAAAGAACAATTAATCAAGTGGAATTAGGATTTGGTGGAATTTGAACAAGGAAGAAGATGAGAACTTGGGAGAAATTTTTGCTTACAAAAATCAGCCAAAGGGCGAAAATTGACTTAACCTAGTGGGCCATATATGTAACTTCTTAATTCCATCACATAGAATTATTTCCTTGTCCAACCTCTTGTATTACAAGATAAGTCTTCTACTTCCTTTAGAAGACTAAAGGAATTAAATCTCTATCTATTCCCTGATGGGCTTCCAACAAGCCACACCAGATGCATTTAAACTTAATTAATTAATCAGATTCAATTTAATTAATCCAATCACTTAAATCAATTCATCCCATAATTAAAAGATCCACTATAATTATTTGATCAAATTAATTAATTAGTTGTTCCAAGTTGGGTTACCTAATCTAATTAGATAGCTAATTAATTAATTAAATTTATTCACCAATTGAATTAATTAAATCTTATGATGAATATTTAGAAATGTACAATTAATTAGAATTTATATAATTATTTTTACTTTAAAATTATCATTAAAACTCCTAATTAAAGCATTTTTTGTGTTTCAGAAATAAAATGGGAAATCAACATAAAAAAAAATTAGACTAAGAACTTTTATTTTTTGTGTGCAGGTTTTAGAGAAATTGCGTTACTTTTGATTGCAAAATAGTTTTGGGTTAATTCTTGAAACTATGGATTGATAAGTCATTTATGTACAAGTTCATGCAGACCTTGGATTCCATACTAAATGTGAGAGGATAAAAAAAGTTTGATTATAAGTGGATGTACAAAATAGATCACCAAAAATTCGAATCAGAGTTAAACTCAGTCTTGACCTATTTACCAATTAGGTCATATCTTTTAAACCAAAATTGATTTTGGGCTGAAATTTGGATATGTGATACATAGGAGTAGATAAAAGAAGTTTGGTGAAGATAAGATAGTGAGAAAATATGTCAAAATGATCAATAAATATGTCGCAATATGCTACTGATGTTGAATGATGACTCTTAAATATGATCCCGTAATTTGACTATATCTCCCTCATCCAATAATCAAAATTGACAAATGATCATATGAAAATATATCAGCAAAGAAAGATCTACAATTTTGATTCTTTACCCATTGTCAAAATATGATTGTATCCGGCCTGAAAATTCAATCAATCGGGTAGCTAAAAATTTAGAGGATTTGGTATAACAACTTATCAACTCTTGACAACTAGCATACCACTTGGTTGTTTAACTCATCCATTATATATTTTTCCTCTAGCATACTCCAACCACTATAAGTAGGCCATATATTATACTTGTAAGAGTGGGGGTGGGGGGGGGGAAGGGTAGAGTGGAAAAGAAAATTTTATTATTGTCTTTCTTTAAGTAAAGTTTTTTAATAGTAATATAAGTTTTCTATTAATAATAAAAATATTTTCTCTAGTTTCTCTTCTATTTTTAGTTTTTTCTACTTTTATTATATCTTTTTGAATTTTATTTAGTTGAGGAGAAATGGTGAACCTCTTAATGTAGGAAGATGAATAGTTATAAAGGTAGAAAATATTTAAGTGTGATGTATTATTATTTTAATTTATGATTTAAACCCTACTTATTTTGTGATGATTCTTAATTTATGTATCACTAATGGCACAATAAATACTCGGATTCATTTAGCTAGATATTTGGTTTTACTACACCAACCGCTAACGTGAAACCTTGATTTGTTGAAGATAAAAGTGTGCATAAATACTTAATCCCATAAACAAGTATTGGTATTAAGAGTTAATTTGTAAATAATAGAACAATATCATGATAACCTTAATGCATGAGCTATTTGATAGCATCTTCCTATTAAAACCTTCATTATGTATGGATTCCAATAGTGTACTAATCTTCAATACTTTTATTACTTTATTTTTTTTAGTTATATCATACAATATTTTTTTATATTTTAAACCACATAAAATCCATCTTTTTTCAGAATTATGATTCTGAAATCTTCAAACAACTTCCCTATAGATCGACCTTGGACTCATGAGAAATTTATTACTTGACACAACCTGTAATTGGATTTGCAATCTTAAAGTTATAGCATCTTATTTAATTAATCATAATAATTAAATTTATTCCAACTCTTAGATTGTTTCTTATGCAAGAAATGAAATTGTCCAATAGTGTGTGATCTTTTAGGTTCACCTAAAATCTAAGCTAGTGGTAGGCGAACATCTCTTATGATTTAATTGAACAATTAAAATAATTTATTATTTCTATTAACTAATCCTCTGAAAATAACTCATTAATTATTAGAACCTCACCATTATGGATAGTATCTAGCTAAACGTCTTAAAAACCTAGATATAGGTGAAAAGTCGAACTTTTTCAATTATGAATATCGTGCAAGTACGGTTTTATCTGTCTACTAATTTTTCAATTGAGTCTAGGTCATGGATTATTAGTCGAAATTCTATTAGCTCAATTTCTAAATCTATTCCTTGTAACTTGTTCCAAAAATGGTAGCTAACAAAAATTATCTCTCTAAAAATTCTCTCATTAACCCTTCATTCAAACCACCTGATCCACCCCAACCCAAGCCACCGAAAATTTGTTCATTCGTGGTTGTTGTTTGTAGTGGCAAAGCTACAAAACATCAATTTAGGATACTAGAACCTCAAAGAAATAATTTAGCAATCTTCATAGAAAAACATTTGGAACTCCATCATCATCCCGTGGAAAACCATTCATCCAATTCTCATCGGCTGAAACTCAAGAGATGGCTAAACCATTTAAGTTTACTCTTGTGGAGATGTTTCTAACACTACATATTATTCAATCAAAATTTGCGAAATTCAGTTTCAAAGGGGCTTTCAATATTAGTGTAAGAAAATTAATCAACAATATAATATGAATCAAATATTCATATAATTCATGTAGATCGGGTATACCTATATGCAGCGGATTGTCGATCCACGTATCCCGAATCAAGCTCATCTATCAACCTTCTTTTGATCGAACCACGAATATATCTTTCTTGTTGGTGGTGAATAACTACTAGAGTTATTCCCTCAATTACACACCTCAAATCCTTGGAGTCTATGGTGATGCTCCAACGAAAACTGAGAGAGAAAAAGATTTGAGAGAATATGGAGAGAGTTTATGGGAGAATTATATTTATTCACACATTCTATTGGATGGGGATTAGAGATATTTATTCCTACTTAAGGTAGAATCCTAGTCCAACTAGGAAACTCGATCCCACTCAAATTGTGGAGATATCCAACTAAACATGGATGCCAATTGGGTCAAGGGTCCTAAACCCGATTCAATTTCTAATATCTCCCTATCATACATATTTGACTCGATCTTCTCGAATCTCATCATCATACAATTTCTCAATCTCACGCCAGTCCCTTTATACAAAAAATGAGGTGTGCGACCAAACGAGAAAACATAGGTGATGAGAGTTATATTAAGTCATCACCAAACTAACATAACCCTACAATTCAATAGCTCACTGTGTACCCCAAATCAAGTGGTCGCACTCAATGAAGCATCTCTAGATCCCTCAATAAAATAAATAAAGCATGCTCGACCTACTCAAATATGTATCTATGTTCATGACTAGTGAAACACATTTCAACATAATCGCTCGGGCTATGAACCATAGAACATAAGTGCGTTACCAACCTAGTTCTTCCTCGGCCTCTCATGCCAACAACTTGGTCTTGACAGCTTTCCTAGACATGCTCCGACAGACCGAATCATGCATGGCCATTGGAAACATGCTAAAGTAGCGTCATCAAGCTTACACCTCATGACAAAGTCCAGAGTCCCAAAGGGTACAAAAAATAATATGGGCTCACACAATGACGAAGTAGAGACCCATTCAGTCACTTTTCCATAAGAGGTCGTCTCAAAGCATATGTAATATGAATACATGCTATGATGGAGCTCCCACTCAATTTAGGCATGTCACACTCTTAACATCTTATAAACCTAAGTCCAGTCGCTCTCAAAGCACCTAACCTGCATACCACCAGAAGTCACTCTCTAAAATATCTTCTTGTAGTTTGCACGTTCAGTTGAGAACAAGCTTATTATGAAGTTTGGACATACTTCTTCATAATCGATCAACTCTGATCTCATCTTAGCCTCCAAACTAAGGCAACTCTTAGTTATACATATTAACCTTCCTCGCTGCTCCAAGCGTAAAGGCGATCATTCGCAAACCTTAATTATGCGACATGATCTTTAAGTCTCATCCTGCTCGCTATCATAGCGCCAAGACAATTACTTGTGTGAGAGGGTCAATCAAAGCTTGGTGATAACTCACAAATCCAGTACCAAACTCATAATGAGAATACAATTATAACTCATTAATCATAATATATTCTCACTGGCCACAAAAATCTAATTCTACATAATCTCGTACTACTCACATGCCTTTGGAGCATATCTCCATACAGAGGCAAGGGATAAGCGATCAAACCGCTCATAGAAATATGACTGAGAACAATTTAATCTTACGTAATACTCTCTTAAGTGAAGGGGTGAGTGATATTAGTATGTTTAGTCCTCCAACAATACTTGGCGCCCAAAACATACATCAAAGTGGTTTTATTATCATAAAGACAACAAAAGCCTCACAAATGTGCGCACAATGTTCATCCTTTCAAAATACCAAATTGCCTCCATCAAATCTCAGACCACTCTATTAAGATATCTAAGTATCCATTTAACAGCATCACATTATTGCGTCAATGATCACTTTGATATCCACTTACCAATAATCTAATTATCAAGCACAATACTAGTCGAGTACACACCAGTGCACATCAAACCTTCTACAACGCTTGCATAATACTAGATAGCATTTCTTTTCTTCTTCCATCTCAAAGCATTTCAATCTAACTAAGAACATATTCTTTGACCATGAAGTGTCAATAGGATTGGTGAGATGCATACAAAAATTCGGTATCATAATACCAAGTATACATCTACTTTTTCTATGTCCATTCAAATATAAATGACAACCACTACTAAGCGGAGACACCTTCATGTCCCTTCTGGCCATCATATTATTGCCCATATACAGTGAGAATTAAATTCTCTTATTTATGTTGACATATATTCAGTGATCTTATTCAACCATCGTAAGCCTACTAGAGTGATAGCTCGATGAAATCGATAACACCACGTTTTGGACGATAATTCAAGTTCCAAATGGAGCTTCTCGATCAGCAATCTTTGCACTCTTGCCCCACTTCTTGAATTTATTAGGCGATCTACATAGATCTCATCGTCTACTCCTCATTTATATATGTCAACCTCAATCGTCCAGGACAAACCTAGATAAAAGTGGTAATAGCATCTTGGCGTATTGAGGCGATCTCACCACTTAGGGAGAACATCTGAAAAATTTATGCTCCATAATTAGGCGTAAATATTTTTTCCTTGGTTGAGCTATACAAATGAAATATCAAAACCTAGTCCGATTTTGAGTCTAAATATAAACAAGTATCTAACTTTAAATTAAATTTTCTCTCAAATCGTTTATCTATTTTTCATCAAATTTTAACCACGTGATCTACACATTAAGATCAACGTATGGTAAAATTTTATACTTTAAAAAAAATAATTTTTTTTAAAACACATACACATTCATAAATTCAGTCAAATGAAATAGCGAGAATGAGCACTATGGGCTCTGATACCACTGTAAGAAAATTAATCAACAATATAATATGAATCAAATATTCATATAATTCATGTGGATCGTGTATACCTATACACAGCGGATTATCAATCCACGTATCTGGAATCAAGCTCGTCTACTAGCCTCCTTTTGATTGAACCACGAACATATCTTTCTTGTTGGTGGTGAATAACTACTAGAGTTATTCACTCAATTACACACCTCAAATCCTTGGAGTCTACGGTGATGCTCCAAGGAAGACTGAGAGAAAAAAAGATTTGAGAGAATATGGAGAGAGTTTATGGGAGAATTACGTTCATTCACACATTCTGTTGGATGGGGATTAGAAATATTTATTCCTACTTAAGGTAGAATCCTAGTCCAACTAGGAAACTCAATCCCACTTAAATTGTGGAGACATCCAACTAAATATAGATGCCAATTGGGTCAAGGGTCCTAAATCCGATCCAATTTCCAACAATTAGCTTAATTAATATCAAGCACGTTTTGATTAAACTCACCAGTTTTAGGACTTTATGCAATTATAGACGCATCAAATATTATTCATTGATGGATTCCCTATGAGGATATTCAAGTGGACGTCAGAGTTTTACACCAAAATAGAATCTTCTATGGTTCTGATTTAGCTGAGTTTGCCAGAATTACCAATCCATTTTTTTCATAAGAAGGTTTTGTATGGAATTGCTTTAATGATTAGTAAGCCATTGAAAATCGATGAGCCTACTGATCTTTCTAGACGAAGCGTGGCAAGAGTTGTGTAGGACTTGATTTGCTTAAGCCTAGAGATGAAGAGTTATTCATTAGTTGTGGCGACCATGTTTTCACTCAGCGAGTTATTTATGTGAAGTGTCCTAAATACTGCACTAAATGCAAGCATTTGGACCATAATCTTGATGGATATTTTAGTGAAGAATATTAAAAGAAGTTGGTTTTATTAAACAAGAAGAAGAAAGAATTATTATAGAAAGATAAGCAATTGAATCAATCCAAAGGGAAACAGGTTATTAATGCGGAAACACATGTTGCTGGTCCATCTAAGCCCACAACAGTTGAGAAACAACAATCAATTGGGGTAATCAATGAAAGATATTAATGATATTGAAAATTGGGATATTCCTTGCCCTAACCTTAATCCCTCATGTACCTTAAGCCCACAACCTACTGGAATCTAGAAGCTGGGGTGTCTACGAAACCTATCGGTGGAGCTTGTGGGCTGTGATGTGGATGTCAAAAGAGGAAACATCAAATTCTCATTGGCCTAGCCACATAGAAAAGTGTGTTCTTTGGTGTGTACTTTTCGAAGTAATTTTATTTTTAATTTGTAAACTATTAAAACTCGAAAATATGTCTTTTGAATTTTTTATTTTTTTTTCATGGCTAATTCATAAAAATTAGGAGGGGTTTGATAACAAAGAAATTTGAGAATTCCATAAAAGAAAAAAAGAAAAAATACCATGAGTTATTAAAAAATATGTGCAAATTATGACTCAAAATTCGGTCAAACACCAACAACTAATAGGGTAAATTATAAATTTGCCCCCTGTGTTTTTGTGAACTAACACCAAATTCCCTAGGTTAAAAAATAGGCTAAATACCCCCATGTTAATAGAAAATCCTGCATAAAACTCCTTATCCGTCAAACTTAACGGAATAGTGGAGCACCCGTAGGTTTTGCGAAGATGGATGATTTTTTGGTGGATTTTGATTGAATTGGTCATGTTAATTGACCAATATGCCCTTCGTTGTTTATAAACACGTTGATGATTCTTGTAATTATAAAATTGCCCTCTATAGTTGACATAAAAAGCATTTTCCATCCTTTAAACTATTTTTATTGTTATTTAAAAAATAAGTTGTGGAATAAATGTAATTGTAATAATTTAACTATTCATTACAATCTTCTTAAAATTACAAAAATCTCATGGATATTTCAGAAAAATTATGAATAAAGTCCGTAAAAATATAGAGAATTGCAGCAATAATGTTACAGAATATTTATTCCTATTTACAAAAATATTATAAAAAAATACAAAATTACATAAAATAATTACAAAAAATTTAACATTTACATCAAAAATTACAAAAAAATACAAAATTACATTAAGAATTTACAAAACATTTACCAAAAAAATTACATAAAAAATTTCACAAAAAATTTACATAAAAACTACATAAAAAATTACAGAAAATTTACAAAAAAATTATAAATTACATCAAAAAGATAAAAAAATTACAAAAAAATTATAAAAATACATCAACAAATTACAAAATTTTACAATAAAATTACATGAACAAAATTAAAGAAAAGAATCCCCAAAAAATACATTAATTCATAAAAATTGTTCAACATTAATCCAACATAATATAAGAAAACAAATAACATAACATAAATCAATTCAATCCTCCTCAACCAACATCCCAAACTCTAACCTAAAGTAATTGTCCATACTAACAAAACAAACAAATAACACAACAACAGTCAAACAAACCCCAAACTTTTTTCAATGTTTTTTATTTTCCAGAATTAGAGGGTGAATGCGGTGGCAGTGGTGTCAACTCCTCTAACGGCGATGTTACCATTTCTTCTTGAAAATTGAAAGACGGTACATCTTATCCCAATGACACTCCCCTCCAACTTGATATATGGTGTGTCTGTGTGGCTTTGAGCATCATAAATAAATAAAATATTAATACCAATAAAAATCATAAGATAAAAGCATAAAAAGAAAATATGAAGATATTCTTCCCAAAATTCACTAGAAGCAACTATATAATTAGTAGTTTGATCTCAGTGAACTTAAGACTGGTAAAGAAGCCTGGTGAATTCTGTATAATGTGAATGAATATCGCTCAACTTGTATTCCATCTCTTCATGGGTGAATCTGTCATTTTTTCAATTTAGGTGGGATAACATATTTGCCCAAGCCCTCCACTCATCATTTGTTTTGACCATCTTCTCCAATGATCTTCTTCTGCAATCTCTTTCTGTAGTCAAATCATATTGGCCTCAACTAGTAAATTTTAAAAAAAAATTATCGATCTCTGGAGTCGAGTGAGCCACCATTTTGAACCTGAAAAATAAAACATAATATAATAACCCTAATTTCAAAGTCAATTTCATAATTTCTAAAAATATTTAGAATAAATTTAAAAAAAAATACTGCACCAATAAATGAGACGAAATTTCTATATGCCCTAATTTCATCCCTAATTTTGAAGTTAGGACATTTCTCAATCCCAAATCAAAGAAAACTCTAATTCAATCCTAATCATAGAAACCCTAATTCAAAATTAGGGCATTTTAGAATCCCTAATCATAGATTCCCAAACCCCAATTCAAAAACCATAATTACAGAAACCATAACAACAAAATCCCAAAATCTAATTTCAGAAACCTTGATCATATAATCTCAAACTTCAATTTCACATTCCAAAATTCCTAAACCAAGAAAAAAAATATATACACACACACACACACACACACACACATATATATATATATATATATTGATAAGTGCATATTTTTATATTTATTTGTATCAATTCTTCTATGTCGTCTTTGCTTTGTTCTTGTTAATAATAGATTTTTATTGATGTTTTGTGTGTGATAGGAGTTTGAAAATGAAAAGATCGAAAATGAGCCAAAACGAAATTGAAATAAGTATTTTTGGACCAAATTGACACGGTTCCATTGCGGCAGTGTTTGTATTTTGGAAATAAATGTCTGATCCAAAGCTATATTGACCTGATTCTTAGCTTATTGAAAAGATAAGAGATGTATCTACAACTTTCATGTTGGCAACTTGTCCCAATTCAATTGATTTCAAAGAGTAAAATTCGGTTAAAAAGTTAAATATGTACTGAACCTTCCAGATATGACAGTCTTTGTATATTTGGCATAACTCTCTCCACAAATGTGATATTGATCTGATTCAACTACCAATTCATCTTAGAAAGAGGTCAAATATCAGTTAAAAAGGGATAAACAGTGTCAGACAGCCGTTTTGGAGAAGAAGAAAACAGTAGCAACGGCGCCTAAGCGTTGTGCTTACTGTCATCTTCGAGAAATATGCCATCTAGGCGCCATATTATAGCGCCTAGGCGCTATCCATGTGACAAAACTGATACTTTTGGTTCAGCTGGTGACAAATGGCAATCCTTTACACCTTTTAGCACATGTTTGTGATATGTATACACTAGATACATATATCACACCACACACATTACATACTTTACACACACATTACTCACTTTACACTAAATGCACAATACACCTTACACAATTTACACTAAATGCACAACATACCTTACACACTTTACACCAAATCACATCACCATCTCACACTTTATAAATACACACTATTCTCTCAACACACACACAAGGAATTTTCAGATTCACTCATTCTTTACATTCATTCATATTTTATAAGCACTCTAGGGGTTTTAGAACTTTAACGAAGAAAAAATGGAAGAGGCTTGGAGGAGGAGACATCCATAATCTACCATCAACCTCAACTATCTTCTTCAACCAATAAGTTTCTTTGATTTCCAATGTTGCTAATTTTTATTCTCTTGTCATTTTTTATCATGTTAGGCTAAACTTCCTTATTGATTGAGGTTGATTTCAAAGCTCTAGACATGAGTTCTTGTAATTGAATATTTGATATTATTGATCAATCTCCCAATTGAAGTTGTTTATGTTTTTCTATACTTAATGTGTTATGGGTATTTTCTTATTTTGTTTGGGTGCACAACCAAATCGAGTTTGAGAACCCCCTACAACTAGATTAGAGATTTTAGATCTGTAATTATCTTGAATTTCTAATCATGTGTAGTAAATTATGATTAATGATTATGGAATATTTTTATTAATTGCAATGGAAAATATAACCTAAGTTAAATGACCCGAGCTTGTGTGGTTGTTGCTTAGATCAATCTATCTTTCTTATTTTAATGCATCCATTGGATTAAATCTAGAAAGCTTGTTTTAGATTGTTTGGTGGGTAGGAAATTAGATAGAGAGTTTGTTCTATCTAATGAGCAACTAAGGAAAGATTGGGGTAGTAGAGTTTGTTATTACCTACGATTGATAATTTTATTGGTGAATTGTTCATAATATTGATATGAAATTACAACCTATTGTCTAGTGGCGACGAATGAATCCTCAACCTACCTTAATCACTTGCTGCTTATTGATTTAATTTTTATTACTTTGAATTTTAATTTCTGCAACTTAGTTAATCAACTCAATCCCTCCCCCCCCCAAATGTTTACTGTTTATTTTTAAAGTTTGCTTGTTGAAGTCTTAGTTTTAGGTTAGTAATTTTGAAGTTAAAATTCTTAGTTAGTTGAGTCGATAGTAAATCAATTAGTCTTGATCCTCATGGAATCGTCTCTTACTCATACTATACTCATTAAAAATTTGTTGAATAGTAAGGTTTAAATTTGGTAGGCCTACAATAATCGACCTAGTTTTTGGCGTCGTTACCGGGGATCAAACATCTAATTAATTTATAATCCTTTTCAATTTTTGTTTTACTTTACTTAGTTTAATTTATTTTATTTTCTTATTATAAATATGGCTTTATATTTTCAACAATTCATTACCCACAATGATTTATAACCACCATTTAAGAGTATCAATAAGGTGCACACATCATTTCTTGAACAAAAACTCTCACACCTCATCTCTTTAGTGCAAGAAATGGTTGTAGGGA
The DNA here is from genome assembly GCA_019321725.1 of Paulownia fortunei. Taxonomy (NCBI): domain Eukaryota; kingdom Viridiplantae; phylum Streptophyta; class Magnoliopsida; order Lamiales; family Paulowniaceae; genus Paulownia; species Paulownia fortunei. The sequence goes on from CM033108.1 coordinate 8,448,554, forward strand.
AACAAGTCAAAGCAGGTGGAGTATGTTGCATGGTAGGACATCCCACGAATATATGTTCATCCCTAGAAGAAGGTTCTATAGAGCAAGCAAATGTGATTGGTGGTTTTCCTGGTCAACCAAGGCAAAGTTATAATCCCTTCTCTAATACTTATAATGAATGATGGAATGATCACCCAAATTTAAAATACGAAAACCAACAACAACAACCCATTCCATTTCAAATGCTAAACCAACCACCAAATTTTCTCCAATCGAATGTGCAACCACCCTTCCAATCTCCATAATAATCGACACATCCTTGGAGGATCTCATGAAAGCACTTGCTATCAACAATATGCAATTTCAACAAACCACATAAACCCGTCTCCAACATATTGAGAATCAAGTAGGGAAAATAGCTGCTAGGTTAAGCCAATTGAAAATTCAAGAATGGGGCAAGTTACCTTTCCAATCCATGAAGAATCCTAAGCAAGATGATAGTACCATGACTCTTAAAATCAGGAAATAATTAGAGTCTTCTAGCTTACTAACAAAAAGAGTATCCAAGGAGGTTAAGAATGACGAGATAAGCACTACCATTTATTCCTTAATGATTCTCACTTTTCTACTCATCTACCACTCATAGTCAAGGAGAATCCAAAGTCGGTAACCACTCATAAACCTCTCTCTCATACTTGTGTAGCACCTTTATCTTTTCCTAGCAGGATAGTAAAGTCTAAGAAAGAGGAGCATGAAAAGGAGATCCTTGAAATTTTTTAAAAATTGGAGATAAACATTTCTTTTCTTGATGCCATGAATCAAGTGTCCCGCTATGCCAAATTTCTCAAGGAGCTATGCACCAACCAGTAGAAGTTGAGAGGGGATGAAAAAACACCGACAATGGAGCTTAAACTAATTTCGAACCATCTCAAATATGTCTACTTGAGTGAGAAAAAAATACTATTAGTTCGCATTGCTAAAGACCTCACTCAAGTATTAAAAGAAAAACTTTTATGGGTGTTTTGAAATCATAAGACGGTGATTGGATGGATGATGGCAATGTTAGCATATGTTGATCAGTAAAAAAATGAGGCGATGTCGGGCTGAGGATGTTAAACTAAGTGCTTATTGGGAGGCAACCCAACGGATGAAAAAAAAGTCATTGAGAGCTTACAACCATAGATTTGATTTCTCTAACTCTTATTCTCTTTTCTTTCTATCCATTTTATTTTATATAGTTCTTTTATTTTGCTTTGTTTGTGAATAATCCAACCCTATTGCATTTAATTCTTTATTTTAGTAGTTTAGGCTTACATTGAGGACAATATAAGAATTAAGTGTGGGGGGAAGGATGTTGACTTACATTTTTTTTTTAATTTTTGAGTCCTAAGTCTTCTTCCAATTTCTATGATGAGAATTGAGCATGAATGACATGGTTTGTTTGACGATAGGTGTTGTTTTAGACCTTGATGTTATTCTTTGGTTGATTTATTTTTTGTGATGATCATACTCAACTCTTTTTGCACAAATAGTTATGTTCTTTGGTATGAAAACAAGCATGTCAAAATAGGTAGTTCTTATACCCTTACTTTAATTATCACTTAGGTTTTGACATGTGGAAGTTGAATATTAGAACTCTTTCGGAGGTCTATCGAGACGAACAACTGATTGAGCATCACTTGAAAAATGATTAAGGCACTAGACTTTCTAGCACTATGGCCAAATCAACTTGTTCCCCTTATGATGTTCCAAAAAGAACATCCCCCATAGTGAGCCACTTTGAGCCTTTTATTAAATAAGGTATTTTATTGATAACCATATCTTCTTACCTAGCCTAAATACACTATTATCCTACCCTTGTTCTAAAAATGAATTGAAACTTGAGAGACACTTCAATGACAAGGTGAGCTTGCAAAAGAAATTTAGGATGAAATAAAAGATAAGTGTGGGGGAGCTTAAAAAAAAAAAAGAATGAAGAAAGTTGCAAAATAAAAAAAAAAACTTATTGTGAGTTGCAACTACAAATGAGATATTACAAAGTTGATAAGCATAATGAAAAATGGTCTAACACAATAATATTAGGCCCCAATGTTGAAACTTGTGAATTATGAAAATCATTCCTTGATGAAATTTATGTTTCTCATTCCATGAAGTTTTTAAAAATTTTGTTACATCCTATCCATTTCTTTCTTATGCCACACACTATCCCTTAGCCTTATTACAACCATTGTTTAAGATCTTTTGATTTCATGTGGTGCCTTTGGTGTAGTGGAGATATGTACTAAAGTAAGAGCCTATGATGTTTGACTCTTTCATTAGAAATCGGGTGATAGCTTTTGTGAGGTTCTATAGAAATTCACTTATTTGAATCATGTATGGTTTCATCACTTTTGATAATGGTTATTCACACACACACTTAAGTATGATTGTTGTGGAAATTTATTGACTTTTAAATAACTAAGGGTTAAATTCAATACTTGTTTGATTTCATTATCATATTATTTCATTGCTCTCTGAGAATTAATCGTTGAAAGTTAGAGGTCATAGATGTTTGTAGGTATCACCACTAGAAGCCCTCACGAGATTACAACTCGTCCTCTATGGTCCATTTAGGGGTTTAAAGGCTTGTTGCATATGCTAAATGCAATCGTAATTTTCTATTAAAGTGTATTAGCTTAGTTTGTATTTATGTCTTGTTTTAGGTTTGCTTGAGGACGAGCAAAGGTTAAGTGTGGGAGAATTTTATAAGTGTATATTTTTATATTTATTTGTATCAATTCTTCTATGTCTTCTTTGCTTTGTTCCTATTAATAATAGGTTTTTATTAATGTTTTGTGTGTGATAGGAGTTTGAGAATAAAAAGATAAAAAATGAGCCAAAACGAAGTTGAAAGAAGCATTCTTGGGCCAAATTAACACGGTTCCATTACGGCAGTGTTTGTATTTTGAGAATAAATATCTGATCCAAAGCTATATTGACCTGATTCTTAGCTTATTAGAAAGATAAGAGGTGTATCTACAACTTTCATGTTGGCAACTTATCCCAATTCAATTGATTTCAAAGAGTAAAATTTGGTTAAAGAGTCAAACATGCACTAAAACTTCCAGATATGGCAGTCTTTGTATATTTGGCATAACTCTCTCTACAAATGTGATATTGATATAATTCAAATGCCAATTCATCCTAGAAAAATATCAAATATCAGTTGAAATGGAATAAATAGTGTCAGACAGCAATTTTGGAGAAGAAGAAAACAGTAGCAACGACGCCTATGCGCCCTATTTCGGCACCTAAGCGTAGTGCTTACTATCCTCTTCAAGAAATATGGCACCTAGGCACCATATTACAGTGCCTATGCGCTATCCATGTGACAAAATTAATACTTTTGATTGAAGTGGTGATAAATGGCAATCATTTATACATTTTGACATATGTTTGTGATATGTATACACTAGATACATATATCACACCACACACATTACTCACTTTACACCAAATGCACAATACACCTTACACACTTTACACCAAATACATAACACACCTTACACACTTTACACCAAATGCACAATATACCTTACACACTTTACATCAAATCACATCACCATCTCACACTTTATAAATACACAATATCCTCTCAACACACACAAGGAATTTTCAGATTCACTCATTCTCTACATTCATTCACATTTTGAAAGCACTCTTAGGGTTTTGGAGCTTCAACGAAGAAAAAGTGGAAGAGGATTGGAGGAGGAGACTTGCATAATTTACCATCAACCTCAACTATCTTCTTCAACCAATAAGTTTCTTTGATTTCCAACGTTGCTAATTTTTATTCTCTTGTCATTTCTTATCGTGTTAGGCTAAACATCCTTATTGGTTGAAGTTGATTTCAAAGCTCTAGACATGAGTTCTTGTAATTGAATGTTTGATATTATGATCAATCTCCCAATTGAAGTTGTTTATATTTTTCTATATTTAATGTCTTATGGGTATTTTCTTGCTTTGTTTGGGTGCGCAACTAAATTAGGTTTGAGAACTCCCTACAACTAGATTAGAGATTTTAGATTCGTAATTGTCTTGAATTTTTAATTATATGTAGTAAATTGTGATGAATGATTATGGGATATTTTTGTTAATTGCAATGAAAAACATAACTTAAGTTAAATGACCTGAGCTTGTGTGGTCGTTGCTTATATCAATCTATCTTTTTTGTTTTAATGCATTTATTGGATTAAATTTAGAGAGTTTGTTCTAAGTTATTTGATAGGTAGGGAATTAGATAGAGAGCTTGTTCTATCTAACGAATAATTAAGGAAAGATTGGAGCAGTAGAACTTATTATTACCTATGGTTGATAATTTTATTGACGAATTGTTCATAATATTGATATGAAATTACAACCTATTGTCTAGTGGCGACAAATGAAACCTCAACCTACTTTAATCACTTGTTGCTTATTGATTTAATTTTCATTGCTTTAAATTTTAATTTCTGCAACTTAGTTAATCAATTCAATCCCCCCCCCCCAAATGTTTGTTGTTTATTTTTACAGTTTGCTTGTTGAAGTCTTAGTTTTAGGTTATTAATTTTGACGTTAAAATTCTTAGTTAGTTGAGTTGATAGTAAATCAATTAGCCTTGATCCTCGTGGGATCAACACTTACTTGCACTATATTCAATAAAAATTTGTTGAAGAATAAGGTTTAAAATTGGTAGGCCTACAATAACCGACCATATATATATATATATATATCAATATCAATATCACGTCATCAATAGGTAACGGATATATGGGGAGTTTGAATACTATGTAGATTGTTTGATAATTATAGACGAATTTTATGATATGAAAGAGCATCATGGACAACGTCAATAAATTTGTGTATATTATTGCTCACATGTTTTGATATCATTATAATGTACCTTTTTATTATATGTGTTAATTGTTGTCTTTAGTTATATAATAAAATTGAAATTAATCAAATATCTATAGATGCAAATATTGTTAAAAGAAAATCATTTCAATAATAGGTCGGTCCTTCAAGACTTTAATCCTAAATCCGTTCCTGATATGGGCCATAAGTTATAGTCACAATGGGATGGTTGATCTGTTGTGAAAATTGAATTACATTATTACTATCAATTATATTCTTTGACGTAATCTATCTCATGCAATGCTATGGGTTCAATTCCCAAGAGGGATAATTACTGATGAGGAAATTATTTGGTGGGACAACAATTGCCCGTGTAGTGGAGGTACAAAATAGCTTTTGCCACAATCCTGCCCAAGTTTCAATAATTCATATGTACTTACAGTGTTCTGATATTCAAAAATGTTGATGTATATGACCAGTTAAACAGTTCAGTGCTCTAATTTCCATATGGTTGAGAGTAATGCTTGTTTGGGCATATTCTTTACTTCCAATGAAGGATTAGACTGGATGCAACTTATGTTGTGTATCACAAACTGGATGCAGATGATTTGGTATATCTATTGGGAGCAGTTGTATCAGCATGGTATTTTGTCCTACAATAATAGATTGCAAGATGACCATATTAAAGATAATTAAATTAAGAGTAAATTATAAAAACTATTTTTGATATTTGATGTAATTACAAAAAAATTTAGTTAATTTTTAAAATTACGAATATCCCCTAACATTTATTTTTATTTTTCGAATAACACCTAATAAAAATATTTGTAAAATAAAGACAAATCTCAAAGCATATTATAATGGCTCAAGGGGTATTATACCCTTAAATTAAATATCAGTTACATTATACAAAGGATGATACAATTAGCCTAATCCTACAAGTAGTTGTCCTAATGAAAGCCAATGAATGGGGTAGTGCAGTTGCTTGTGTTCATGTTAGAGTTTACTTTGAGGCCAATTCATGCAAGTTTTGAGGTTTCCAAATGCATAATTATTTATTTTCAAACCAGAGCTTGGGTATTCACCACTCACCATATAGTTGGACTGGAGTTCTTCAGAGAACATGTGTAATCTTACTGGGAAATCCTAACAAAACTTAGTTAAAATAAAAACTTAAGGAAATGAAATACTAATAATTACTTAGAGAATCTCTATATTGAAATGCTGTTTGGAATTCCTCTGCCTGTAAGTCCAATATCACTGCTGGGATAGAGCAAAGTGTAAGGCATCTTCACTGGCCCGTACCTGTTCTTCCATCTCCCGTCATTGTTCATCTTGATGATTCTTTTCTCTATTTCTGTTAGCCTGTTCCCAAACATTTCGAATGCTTTAAGTGCCTCTACATCTGTAGTCCATTCAGGAGAGTCTCTCTGTCCAAGAAAAATCTCATCAGAAGAATGCCTGGACAAGATTTCTACCAGGGAAATGCCAAGCACACTTTGCAGCTGGGAAGTAATGGTCTTCAAGAAAGCCTTTTCGGGATTCGATTTTAGTTCGTCGTACTCAGGAGTGCCAGTCTCTGGTATGAATCGTCGGCTTGTAGATGGGCGGTTTGGCAGGTAGCCTCCAAAAGGGTACTGTCCGAAATTCACTGCTGCATGAAGGGCAGATGCCACCCATATGATAATGGTGCAGGAGTCTATCAGCTCTTTCCGTGTCTGCATTTTTGGCCACCAGAGCTCGTCTTTCTTGTCTCCATGTCCCTTTTCTCGTAGTTCTTTCCACCAGGACTGAAGCTCAACGTCTTTCTGAATCATGTCATCAGTCTTATAACAAAGGTTGCAGTAGTCCTCAACCCATGTTTTGATTGCTGCCCATATCTCAAGTCCATCAACAGCATACGGATAGTCCTCAATTAGTAAACGAACACCGTGTGGGGAGCTAGAGTCTTCAATTGCCACCCCTCTAAACAAGGTAGCAAGGTATCATTTTCAGTCAGTAAGATCTGAAGTGCAAACCTTTGAGAAAACTTTAGTGTTCTTTTCATTCAGTTTTTAGGAAATTCATAGAGTACTGCAAGAGTTTTTAAATGGAATTGATTCGCTGGTGTCTTGTGTGCTCTTATTTTTATTGACTATTGATCATATACTTGCAATTTTAGAACAGAATCGTATGATGTGTAGAGTTCGAGATGTATGTACCTCTTAACAAGATCTGCAGGCAGTGCCTGCTCTGGGAAAACCCAGTTCTTATAAACGGTAGATGACATTTCCAAGGCATATTTTCCTGGAAAAACAGTAATTTCAAGAAACCCTCCAGCATTTATGAGGGTTTGCCGAGCCAGTGCATTTACATTCATTGTATCTCGGAAGTGAGGCTGCAAAAGCTTATGAATTGGGTGAAGTATGCTCAGCTGCCTGTTGGTGGCAATAATGAATGGCTCAATTGCTGCATGAGTGTTTAACCTGCGCCCAAAAGAAACAAGGAACTTCGAACTTTAAAAAGAAGGAAATATTGTGTTGTGCCTAAATTGTTGCAACTCTGTTTTACAGCTTTTACCAGTGAGAAATGAGCTGATGATAGCCAGAGTCATTTACTGCAACATAAGCCTTAGCCAACTGCCAAATGGAAGCTTCAACTTCATCCTCTGCTGGAGTGTATACAGAACTTACTGCTCCATGATGATCCCCCTCTGGATGTGGCAAGCTTAATTCAATTGCTAATGGCTTCAGCGTTCCATCTCTTTTCAAGAAGAGAATTGTTCTTGTTGCATAAGTCTTTGCTGCTGTAGTGTTTATCCTTCTCAGGTAGGGCATCAGGTTGTCGTGATGATCTAATATGAAGAGCTTATTGTTCTGGATAGCCTGTATGATCACAACAATTACTTCAGTTATACTATACCAACTATATGGCTCACTCACTCCTAGACTACACAAATATAAATTTGTAAGAAGATGGATTCAGTTTTACCTCGGTTATGGTCAAGCCATCTAGGCTGTTTATTATATGCTCTTCAGAGATTGTGCTGGATTGCTTCCCGTATAGCTTGGGATCTAGCTTGCTTGCTGGGGGGAACTCCTGTGAGTAGAGAAGTATTAACAGTTACGCTTCTGAAATGTTAACTTCATATTGTTCGATGACAAACAGGAGAGCACCATAACTACATGAATTTTAATTTTCTTTTTTTTAGCAGCATAAGCATATGAAAGTTATCCAGCAAGTTCTTTCTTTTGTTTTTGTCTTTGTTGTACTCAGAGCTAAATTAGCAGTTTCGCATCTGATTCTTCTGAACCATAGGAAAACAGATATTAACAGCAGAAAGCCATATTTACTTGGAGGCGACGGATAACAACAGGATTGATTCCAGCCAGCATTTCTCTAGCAAATTCTTCATCAGATCTCCAAGCAGTTTTATCCTCTGCTTCATGAAACAGATAAGAAAATAAAGCGACAAAAAAGCATTCCTGTCTGTTTATTCTTTTGTTATATACATGTCAAAGTTTATGAATTGAACATAACATTTTGACTAATATTACCTTTAATGACCTGTGGCAGTGGAAATTTGAATGGTTTTTCTCCGTCTGATCGAAGTAACTCCTTTATCATTTCAAAGGGGATGTGTTCTCTAATTTTCTCCAACAAAGATCCATTAGATACCTTGATTCCACCTTCATAGAGCTGTAGCACGTCCTCAAATGAGTCGAACTCATTGGGAGTTTTGTCGAAAAGAGCCTCAAACTCAGGCGCAAGGAACTGAAATATCGACTTTAGTGCATATGCTACAAAATCTGACATCTTCAGTTGACTAAATCTTTCATCCCTTGGAACATAGATGTTCAAGCTCTGATATAGTGGTAGCCTGCTTTCACTTTTAGGATCTAGCAAAAGTGTATCATTAAATACTTGTGGTTTATATAGATCCTTAAATCCATAGCATCTTTTTGTGTAAGAATGCAACTATATATAGCAGCCTCTTGTAAGTTTCTTGATAAACATCTTACCTGATGAAGCCGGAGGTCGGCCTGTTCTTCCTCTGCGAGGGTATGTATATTCAACCGAACCCCCAAGAATGGGACGCACGTGCTCTGGACCTTTATCTGGATCACCTAAATCATTGTAGATATCATAGTCATAGACCCTATCCCATTCCTCAAGCTTTCCAATTCCATTCCCTCTCAGATTCTCCAATTCTTCTTCTCTGTAACCACGTAGAGGTGCAGGCGTTTGGCTGGGAAGATATGTCTGTGACATAAAGTTATTTTCTTGCTCATAGACTACATATCATCTGCCACTAAATAATAGGCATGAAACACTCTTTTATCACACTTAATTATTCATCACGCATACTTTCTGCACTTGATAAAATAATACTACTAACTGGTAGCACATGCTAAATATGATATGTAAACTTTTGATTTGCTTTAGGCATGCGGAACCAATGAAGAACTAGCTTCATTATTCTTGAAATTTTTTTATCCATGGTAGCGAGCACAAGAACAGAATTTGGACAAGTTCAGGACTCCATTATGTTCATACTAAAAAAATACAGTATTTGATGCACTTTTATCTACTTATGCTAGTTGAGATAGCAAGTTGAATAAGCCAATCCCTCTCCTGAAAGGAGAAAAAAAAAAGTGTAACCCTCAGTTTTTTCTTCTCATTTTCTGTCATGAAATGCTGTTAGACATTCATGTTATGATCTCTTTCAGACACTACAAGAAAAAAGTGAATACCTGATTAGCAAAAAACACACGGTCTTTTTTGTAATATTCAGCAGGGTAAACCCAAGAATTGCAGATGAATTGGATGCGACCATGACCATGGACGTCTTCAAGGGTTAGTGTCTTGAGGTAGAATTCATTGTGGTGAAAATTGGTTATTGTGAACGCCCCGGGAATGCCCATCTCCTTAGTCCACTCGAACGTGACATTGTATGCTGTAGCCTCTGCTTTCAAAGGGGTGATTTTTGTAATCCAGTCTTCCAGGTATGCTTTCTTTCCAGGTTTCCCTCTGTAACTTTCTGCTGGAAAACAAACTGGGAGTCATTTATCAAGTACAATTTTTATCTTCATATTTGAATTTGGGATCAATATAAAGGAAGAAAAATGGCATTTTTCTATGCAGATTATAAAAAAGCAGATATTGTCAGCATTTTTCTGCCATTTGGACTTAAAAAACTTATGAACTTTAGCATATATGTAATATTGAGTTCCAATTGTTCAGAATGCTTCATTGTGAAGATCAAAGTATTTCAAGAATGGCTCTTGGGATGGTTTTACTGATTGCTGACAGACAAGTAACTCATTAGGGACTCATTTATAAACATAAAGAACAAAATAAAAAGGGATTTCTCCAGTCAACTATAAATGATTAGTTTGATTTAAAAATTTCCTTCCAAAAGCTTCCTGCAAAAACAACCCAAGAAAAGCCTACCAATTGGACCACTTTTTTCTTCATGTAAAACAACATGCTTCTTTCTAGACCTCGAGACATCTAAACCATTGGATCCTCAGTTTCTATATGTCTTCAGATCAGCATAAAAATAAATAAAATAATAGATCAGTTAGGCACTTGATCAGTATCTACAAGAGTACAAATTAATCTCCATAACTGAACATACATACCAGCAGAGTCTTGATCAAGGGCAGGGGCAGTGCTGTTGATGAGCTGCAGGGCAACCTTCCTTCCTAGGATTTCGTCGACTCGATCGACCACCGACGCTGCGATATCATTGAGTTGCAGCAAGTTCTTCTTCATCAGAACCACAACCCCCTTGATCTTGCTGCTTTCTCCATTATTACTATAGCTACTCTCCTCGTACTTGGATTTCTTGCTCCGGTTGTGATCATCCATGCTTTGGAGGATCTGAATAGATAGATGGCTGCTGCTGATTTAATGGGAATTAAACAGCTTTTCAAATAATTTCTAACAGCTTTGAATGAATAACAGTGAAGGAGGAGAGGTGCTACTGACTTTGGGACTTATATTGGCAAGAAGGATAGAATATCACTTGCTTGGTTGACTGATATAAGTTCAGGGAAGGCTCCTCTTGAAGAATGTGAATTTTAATATACTACAAAGTCGTGGGGAGTATAAAATTTATTATTCGTGTGTACAAGTTGTATAATTATGAATATAAAACCAAAATTCCACACAATACTGTCTTAAATACACTCTCTCTGTCTATACAAAAAAATATATATCACTATCTAGGATTTAAGTAAGAAAATAAAAAAAAAAAAGAATAAGCATCTGAAAGTAAGATTCGTTTCATTTTTCTTTTCGAAAAATAAGTGTCAGTTTTAAACTTTTCTGAACGTAATTGAGAATTAAAAAAAAATTGAAGGAAAAAAAATGAAAGTCGATAAATATAGTTCAGAACTATTTCACGATTGACTCCTCGACATGTGCAATATTTTTCATTTAAAATAAAACATTCAAGAATAGTTTTATATGTATATATATGTGTGGATGAATATATATAGGAAAATAATTGGTCATGAGAAATACTTAAATCTTCCAATTAAAAGCACATGGGGTACTGATTCTTATTCGTGTTTTGACATTTACTTTTCATACTGGAAGCTTACTGCACTACCCACTCGAGTAATAGTGAAAATCATCATTTTTTAAAATTTAATTGCCAGAATCACTGAATCCAGTGCAATTTCTTTTTGAAAGCAACCTCTTTTTTAGTGTCATTTATATTTTTCTTAATCATCCGTCCTCTTTCAAAATTCAAGGGTAATCAATAAATCGAGTAGAATCGTTTTTATAGTTGAACATTTTTTTTTAACATGGCTCATAATTTTATCCCTATTTCAATTTTCAACCTTAAATTTAATCCTAGTATTGAAAGTGAAAGAAAGTCTTTTTCTTTCTATTTTTCCACCTTGAAATTCAAGATCATCATCGTGTTGTGCCATCAATTGCCATATTTCACAATTCTCGTATGCCAAATCACAAGTATAGCAATATTTATCTTGCAAAAGAAAAATATAGCAATTTTCAATCACTTGCCCTATTTTTTATTTATTTATTTTTTTTTTTGAATTTTTTCTGGTAACATTTTTCCTTTTTCTCAGTTTTTTTTTTCCTGTAATAACAAATAAAAAAAATTAAATTGGTTAACGGCAGAGCACCAATCATCAAGGGAGATGGGAAAAAACAAGATTTATAATTGCAGAACAATATTGTCAAATTTAATTAAGATTAATAATTGAAGTTGATGGGTTTGTGAGAGGATAAAGTCTCAATTTTTAAGTTATTAGAATTAACGAACACAACTAAAGTATGACTATCAAATTCCTTCCTCACTTTAGGGAGTAAAGGTGGCTTAAATTTTTTCTTCAAAATTGACACACATTTGTTATTGATGCAGAATATAAGCTCATTATTTGGTGGTGCAAATATCAACAGTTGGTTTCAATTAATAAATGGAAAATGTCACCTATGCCTCGATGCTCAATGAACTATAAGACCAATATAATATATTACATTACATGTACATGATAGGGTTGGTATCATAAGTCTCTCAATATGAGAAAAATAATAAAGAACACAATATATATATATATAAAACTTATAAAATTAAGTGGTTCGCTCAATAAAATTTATATATATGTGGGTCAATAATGAATTTATTAATATCAAAATCTTCACTTAAGAAACCACTTTACCCAACTCTCTCTTTAATAATAAGACTTGCTCAGCGTACAAATCCTAGCTACAACCTGTATTTATAAAAACACCAATTTTAGCCAAATCCTTATCAAAAATGAAAAAGGCTCGAGTCTCCGAAATATAATTATTTCGTTTTAAATTGTGTAAAACATAATTGAATAAGTTCATTGTGGATCAATTTACAATAAATCAAGTGCATTATTAACCATTGAATTATAGAAAAATGAGGTTGTTCACCACACACTCTCTTGATCCACAATATTCGGTGAAACGAGAGCAACCAAGAATTTCACCATGCTTCGTGTTTGAGCACAAGGCAAATTCTGAGAAGCACCCTTGCTATAATACAATCAAAGTCCTTTCACACTGTTAGAAAAAAGTGCTGAAAGTGGACGTAGAGAAATTTAGAAATATATGGTCCCAACATTTAATTCCTTTCGTTATCAAAGCCGAGGAATCAAGCAGTTGAAGAAAATTAATATTTCCAGATTAGGTTCCAACACACAAAAAAAAAAAAAAAGGAAAAAAATAAATTAATAAAAATTGCCACTTATTCTCTGTTGTGTTATGCTCTTTTCAACCATGAGATTTGCCCTTCACAGCCTGGAAAATCAACTTATAGATAAAGCTATCAACCACTACAATCATGTCTAGAAGGACATATGCCCTCTCCAATAATTAATGATCACCATGAAAATGCTACAAGTGGAATATATGCCCAACTTTATTTTTGAAAGCAAATACGTCCATTTATCATAAATATATTCATGAAGTCCTCTCATTGACCCAAAAGTATAAATCAAATAAAAAAAGTTTTTGAGTTTATTTTTTTAGAAAATTAGATCAATCAGCTACTAGATTGTGTTAAATGCCTTGGGCTTTGTTGGTTACATTTCTCGGAATGTTTTTAAAGAATGCCTGGGAAAATATGTAAGAAATCATAAAATTTTACATCAGACTACGTGATATAGGTTTATAAGAAGCAATTCCATCGACTCATCCCACTCATTTTCTTGGATTACGTCCGGTAGTGGGTTGATCATCTACTAGTAAGTTCTAAATAACTGTAATATTTTGCACTGTGACAGTCACTTCACCCATGCGAAAATGAAATATATGAGTCTCAGGTCGCCATCTATTTATCATATAAAAAATAAACTACACGAGGATTCAACACACCATCTCCACCATCGAGTCTCCAAAATAGTCTAGTTGTGTGCCTAACTGTGAGGATCTTATCTACCACACCAGTAAACACACTCTCAGAACGGTGATGTACCTGTCGAGATAAAACTCTTGTATCTCATGGACCATATACTGAAACAATATCCATCCTGTAATCAAATAAACAACAATACCAATTAATATTTAAATTAGGATGTGATAAAAGACAATTGAAAAACATAATGTAACTTGCATGCACAAAAATAATTTCAACAAATAGTGTTAACATGAATTTTAACATATTACAATTCAAACAGATCATACACTTAGTCTCAAAGTAGAACAAGTGATTTTACATAAGATGAATTTTACTCTCATACAATCCAAAATTAAGGCAATATAAAACATTGGATATTTAGGAAAGTCGTCTATATATTAATCTTAACTTTCAAGACTAAATATAATTTGAATACAAGAGTACTGTATAGAAACAAGGAGTACTACTTTTTGACAAAGGCTAATATTAATCCTACTTTAATAACATCATTTATGTCGGGAAGATGTTCCATATTGTGTCACATTGACCCATTGCCTCGCATGGGCTTGCTGTCTAGCACGTGCTTGAGGTCAATCTATCTTGTTAGGAATTCGAGTAGAAGTATTCTGTCCATGACGATTACGAATTCACAATGATGGATTGTGACACAACTCAAAAGGGGGAGTATCTAAATAAACTTTATTCGATAATGGCTTAAACTTCCCTGTGTTAGTATCAACATAAGAAACGGTGCTATAGTACGATTTCATGAATGTTGTTGGGTTAACTCCAAAATAACGGCAAGTATGCATAGCATGTGAGCAAGGAATTCCAAACTAACTCCAATTGCTGCATGAACACTCCATTGACCTCTGTTTCACGACATGTGTAAAACTCCTGGATGATCCTGGTCGACGCGTTATGACAGATTTACATTGTTCTATGTAATTAAACATATGTACCATATGCTCTATGGATTGGTTCTACCAACTCTCATACTTTTACAATATATTATTAGGCCATGGTTGGTTATTATTCATCATTTGACAACCCTTTGATAGTCGATCATGAAAATATTTCATAGCACGATAGAACGTAATCTGTACAATAGCAGTTATTAGAAGTTGTCGAACACCTTTCAACATTCGATTAATGCATTCTGACATATTTGTTGTCATTGTGCCACATCGTCATCCTCCATCGTGAGCCAGAGTCCATTGAGACTTATCTATTCTCCAAGTATGCATGCCCATCTATGTTAAGACTTTTGATTTGTTCCATGACATTGTCAAATTGTCTGATTATCAATTGTGAACCAGCTGTATAACACAAATTCCTTAATGCAATACTCTTGAACCGCTTGTTGAAGTTAGAGGATACATGCCTTAATAAAAAATGATGCACTCCATGAAGTGGCGTGAAATCTTGTATGTATTCAACAGCTCCAAGTAGACCACTATGCCAATCAGAAATAAGACTCACACTTTCAACCCCTCAGACAATATGCTTAGATAATATATGAAGAAACTATCTCCAAGATATAAATGTTTCTTCATCAACAACTGCAAAAGCATAGGCAGAACCTGTTGATTTGCATCCATCCCCACAGCGATCAACATCTTGTGTTTATACTTTGTGTAAAGATAGGTTCCATCCACACTTATTAATTTTCGATAATTTTGGAACCCATCGATACATGACTTGAATGCCCAGAACATATATTTTAACATTTTCTTTTCTGGTAACTCGGTGTCGATGTGGTGTCACTTCACAATTGTGCCTGAATTCTATTTTTGTAGAATTCCCAAATACTTAGGTAATTTTTTTACTGAGCTCTCCCAAGTGCTATAAACATTTTTCCTTGTGCATTTCAACCTATGTCATGCCTTATGATATGAAATTTCATCTTGATATTTATCTTTCAAATTTGTTGGACATACTTAATCTCTAGGTTTGGTCACATTGAACTATACCCATAAGCAACCTGGCAATCATATTTTTGTACAAGTTGCAATGATCCGTATACACTAAATTCATAAGACAAATATGGGGATCTCCCTACTTGGTGATTTTTCATAAATCGAGCTTCACTTTCAATAATGTTCGAAGCCCCCAAGTACACCAGTGGTCGATATACTATGTTTACACTCCACTTTCTCTCTTTTTGGTATACTCTCAACCACCTGATACTCACATCTCATAACCCGTACAGAGTAATCTTTTATTGAAACTTGTAGTTTTTTCTTGTTTTTAAATACCATACCTTTTTCAAGCTTTTCTTTACTAGAGTCGTAAGACTTTCCGCAATTTGGAATATCAATAGAGTCCACAAGTACTTCTGGATACGTTTTGGTAAAAAACTGATGGTCGAATAAAATCCATATTCATTTGTCATTGAGAGCATTGAGGTATAAACTGGCATTTGATATTGGGATTAGGTGCCCTCATCACGTTGCTCATACATCTCTTGTAAATCATCGACATCAACCCCATCATCATCATCATTATTGTCATCATCAATTTTATCAGGTTCGGAATATATTTTTCAGTACTAAAACTATCGACAAGTGGCTTAGGGCAATTCATCAGTATATGTATTATACAGCTTTACATCAGTACCATCACATTCAACATTCTGATGTGAAACTTCAAAATGCTCTTAACCGGAGCTTGAAGCACCTACATTAAAGTAATTGATGCCAACACGTGCCATCTCCTATATGACTGTAAGCATATCAAACACGTTGTCATCTCTTAAAAATGATGCATACTAGTAATACTCATTGCTTATCGGCATCTCAAGCACAATGTTATGCACATTTTGCTTTGCCTCAACATAAATATCTACAAATTGATTTTTCCTCCCTGGATCTAAGAAAAACTCCAAACCTTCGTTAACGGTTATTGATAGTAGTTGTGATACTTACCAAATAATTTTAATAAAAATTGATTATCGTCAATGCCCGTTATCTGATACACTTTCAACAGTAATTTAGAAAAGTTTGTCCTACGAGACATTCTCCTAACTCCAATTGTAGGACGATCATATATCACTGAATAAGTATCTTGTATAATTTGACTTCCAAAGTGGACCAGAACATCAATATTGTTCATATTTAATATAACTTCATAAATATCAATATATTAGTAAACTATATTATTTAATTGTTATATTAATATTTTAGGGTTATTAGTAAATTATATTAGTAAATATTTCATATATAAACTAATTATTTATTAAGTATTATTATTTAATACATCATTATTATAAATTGAATAATAAATAATTAATATACAATTAATAATTATTATATAATTATATTTAAATATTATATATTAAATTAATAATTATTATATAATTATATTTATTTATTATATCTTAAATTATAATAATTATTGTTGTTATCATATAATGCTTTCAACATTAATAAAGTGCTAACATGAATATATATAAGTAATGTTATTATATAAATTATAAATATGAATGTAATAGTTAATTAATTATTAATAGTTAAATACTTTCTTAGCGAATTATTAATATATAAAAATAAGTAATATAATAACCTACATCAATGAATTTGTTAACTAGTTAGAGATAATTAATTATTTATTAAGTATTATTATTTAATACATCATTATTATAAATTGAATAATAAATAATTATTTTACATCTAATAATTATTATATGATTATATTTAATTATCATATATTAAATTATTATTTTATAATAATTATTATTGAGAATTAATTATTTATTAAGTATTATTATATAATTACATATAATCATTACATTTTAAAGTATTTATTAATATAAATTTATCAATTAACTTATTGTTATTAACATTTTAATTTTATATATTAATTTCATAGACATAATATTTAATTAATTATTTAAGTAATTAATTGTTAATATATATATTTTTATATAATAAAAATTAGTAATATTATAAATCACATAAATGTAGTGAAATTTAAGTTCTGAATAACCTAATTCTTCTTCATTGCAGGAAACCATACTCTAGTGAAAAGATTACGATAATCATGGGGAAGATTTTCTAAATACTTCAACAATTTTGACAAGTTGTGGTATTTACTTAGATTCCTGTGTATTTTAAAATCTAAATGAAAAATTGATGGGTGTGACTAGAGTACAAATACATATTCAAATCAACTAATATATGGTATTAAAACTAAAATTTTTAAGTCAAATGATATATGCACGCAAAAGTTGGCTTCTCCACATATACAACATGCTCTTAAATATGGAAAACATTACATAATAATTTATTTCTTCAATATAAGAATATGTTTAGTTCACAATTATTACAATAAAATACACACATTGTAAGTAAAATATTTATGGTACTTGTGATGTTACACTCAAAATATGGTTTGCATCATATTTTAATCTCTCACATAAATGATATTTACCTAAACAAAAATATAAAAATATGAATTATTCTATTTATCTTTGTAAAAATAAAAATAATAAAAATAAGAACTTCGGAATAATTTTGAAAGAATAAATGTCGAATGAATTTTCTTCAAAGAGAGAAAATGCCAGAGAAAATGGGAAGAGGAAAGCCTATGAGAAGCAGGAAGAGGGGAGAGACTATGAAGATATGGAAGAGGAAGTGGAGAAGTGGGGAAAAGGGAGAGAGTAAGAAAGGGGTTGCAGTCAGGGACGTGGGAAGTAAGGAAGTGAGAAAGGGGAGAGAGGTAGCCGGGGAAGTAGGGTGGGGATGTAGAAATGAGAGTCTACTTCTCTTATAAAGAGAGACAAACCCCTTATCCCGAATTTTATTTTATTTTTAAAAAATTAAGCGCAACCTTAGGCTAACAATATTCCTTCGCTAAGGAATTGAAAGTGCAACCTTTTCTCGAATTAAGTGCAACCTTATCCCGAATTTTATTTTTTTCTAAGGACAGAAAGTGCAACCTAGGGTTGTGTTTTCTACGCATGTGTCAGCGAAGGAATTGATTTCTTTGCTAACAAAGAGACAGCAGATAAAAAGCGCAACCTAGGGTTGCACTTTTTGTATGAAGTTAATGAAGGATTTGACCCTTTGCTGACAAAGAGGAGGTATGATCTACGAGGCAGACCATGCCCGATTCAAATTTTTAAATTTGAATTGAATGCGCAGAATTAACTTGCGCTTTCAAAAAAATAATTAAAAAAATAAAACTTAGTAACTGCAATAAGAGATTGCGCTTTTAGGCAAACGAGATTGCTCTTTTGCCTAAAATATTAACAATCCTTTGATATACAACAAATTATTTAAAACAAAATTAAAAGTATTATATTCTATTAAATTAGTCAACCTTTATAATCTTATTTATCATAACACTTCAATAACTTATTTTTAAAATTTGATCTAAAATTTTATAAACTCCAAAAATATCTTATAAAATATAAGAATTTATGAAATCATATAAATAAATTAAGCCAAATATCTTCCAGTTTCCAATTTTCAATTCCTTAGTTTCTATGTGATTAATTATATTTCAATATTTTAATAATTC
Organism: Paulownia fortunei; assembly: GCA_019321725.1. Classification (NCBI taxonomy): domain Eukaryota; kingdom Viridiplantae; phylum Streptophyta; class Magnoliopsida; order Lamiales; family Paulowniaceae; genus Paulownia; species Paulownia fortunei. Next base: position 8,467,812 of record CM033108.1, read on the forward strand.
ATTGATTACATGATAATATTATTTCTTCAACTTATCACCGCAATAATTTTAATCAATGGCCTTAACAATTCAGTCTCTCATATTTTTCATTTAAACAAAAATATTCCATCCTATTCAAAGCCCATTACAATTCTTCAAGAGCTAAGAGCTAATCACTTGTGATGTATTGCCTACATTGAGTGTCTCACACCAAATATTAAGATTATGCTATAGAGACAAAAAGGCAAAGCTTATATAGATATTTGGTCCTTTAAGTTGGCAAATTTTGATTTAGTGCTCTAAGTTTTCAAAATTGGCACATTTGGTTCGATTTTTTGTAGGAAATTCTAATTTGGCGAGGAATTACTGACATGACAAAATTAACCATCAGGTTCTGCTAATTTGGAGGTTTTTGATAATTGAAGGAAAAATAGATGATGTGGCAATGATGTGTATTATTTTGGTAAAACAGAAAAAAACAAAAATAACTCCACATGCCACCTATAAAAAATGGGATGGAAAAATTAGTCATGTGTTGTGCACATGACTCTGATATAAAATAGTTTATTTAGGCTGTGGCTTTCCCAAATCAATTGCCTAACCCTAAAATTGAACCTAGAAATCCCCAATAATCCAAACAATCATTCGATCTATTTCATCCAAAAATTGTTGAATAACCTTAAGAATTTGTTGAAGAACCCTAAAGCTAAAGTAGCAGTGTGAATATTTCATTCAATTAGAAAGATTAGAGAGCCATAAGACTTCAATTTGCCTCCACCAAAATACGATATTTTTTTCTAAATATTTTAATTCTCTTCTTTTCATATTGTGATGTAGGGGTTTTTTTACTAACATTTTGGTTTTTCTATTTTTGAATGTACGCTTGTTTGCATTTTTTATTAGGTTTTTGTTGTTCTGAACAAGACTTGTGTGTGGTCATATATTTTTTTAAAGAATGTATGGTAGGGTATTGGATTTGAAAAGATAATGATGGTCCTCTGAACAAGACATCTTGTAGGGTTTTTTATAAAGTGGAGACCGCCATTGTGGTCCTCTATCTTCCCCAAAAAAAAGATAACTTTTTTTAATATTTTTTATAATTTTTTTATTTTTATGTAATTTTAATTGGTGGGCCTCAATGTTTGTCTAGTCTTTTGTTTATTTTTTTATTTTTTTAGTTTAACATATTATATTTTCTATTCTATTATAGATCTAAAATATAGATTGTTGACACTATCACTTTGGGAATAAATTTCATGGTGGCAGTCTGCTTATGTTGGGGGGATGTTTATAAATTTGATTGTTATGAGTTTGGCCTTTTTATGTTAGAAACATTTAAAAAAAAATTATTGAATATGAAGGTATAAAGGAACCTATGATGTTTTACACCAAAGTTGAAAATGGTTTTCTACTAATTAAGAATGATAGTGATTTGCATAGGATTTGTGAAGAAAAAACTTAAAAATACTAGACAAGTCTTTGAGGAATTAAATAAATTTTTGTATAGTCAATCTGACTCTTCTAAGCAAACACCACATCCTACTAATGGGTTAGAACATAGTACTTTAAATAGGGAAGAAGAGAGTGAAGAAGATAGGGACGGGGAAAAAGAGAGCGAGGGGAATGGGAAAGAAGGAATTAATAGGGCTAAAGTAGTACATAAGGATAAAAGTGAGGATTTTAAGAATAGTGATTATTATTTGAAATCTAAATCCAATAATGATAAGTTATACCATGAAAATATAGGTGATGAAGTCGAATAGTTAACAAAAAGATGGCTAAAAAAGACGATGAAAATGATGGACAACATGAGTGGGCAGTTTTGGGGATGGTGAATCTAGAGAAGAAGATATCATCAAGAGTGATGATAACTTGAATAGTAATAAGGGTTCAGATGATGAGAAAAATGGGCATAACTTTCCTATTTTTAATCCAGTTGAGTTAGAAGATCCATTTGTTGAATTATAGATTCTATTTAGCACAAAAAATGAGCAAAGGCAAGCAATCCACTCACATATCATTAAAACCAAAAAGAGCATAAATATGACCAAAAAATAACAAGATTAGAGTTCATGCTAAGTGTGTTGATAAGGAATGTGGGTAGAAGCTTCACGTACTGAAGCTCATAGGGGAATGCACATTTCAAATAAGGAAGTATGACCCTAATCATAGTTGTGGAGTGAGTTTTCATGTAAAAAAATATAAAATCAAACTAGTAGTCTGGATATATGTCCAAAAATTCAAATATGACCCTAAGAGAACTATGAAAGACTTTAGGATTGATGTCATGGAGGATATAAAATGCCACATCTCTAATTATCAAGTTTATAGGGTCTCAAAGAAAACTGTTGAAATGATTGAGGGAACTCCTAAAGAGCAATATTCATTGCTCTGGTGTTATGCAGATGAAATAAAAAGAACAAACCCTGTAATTATAGGAACAAAACAATCAGTGGTGAGATTTTATGTCTCTTTGTATGTATTGAAAATGGAATTCTTTGCTGGTTGTAGGCAGTTCATTAGAGTAAATGGGTATCACCTAAAAAGACCTCATGGAGGAGTGTTATTAATAGCTGTAGGGGTGGATTCCAACAATAATATCTACCCCATTCTTGTTGTGGTTAAAAATGAATCAATGGACACTTGTGATTAATTTTTGACTCTTTTGAAAATAGATTTGAATATTGAGAAGGATTATGGATACACATTCGTGTCTGATAAACAAAAGGCCTAAACCAAACCTTTCAAGAGATCTTCTCTAATTTTGATCATAGGTTTATGCTAGACATATGCACTCTAACTTTAATAGCGTTGGTTTTAGAGGTCAAGTATTTAAGAATGCTTTGTTGAATGATGTTAGAGGCAGAAGAGTGAATGAGTTCAGGAGAAGAATTAAAGGAAATAAGGGATCTGGATGAGAGTGTAGTTGAGTGGTTTAATAACAAGCCACTTCAACACTGGGTAGGTCACACTTCAATGATTATTGTAGGTGTGACATGTTGTTGAATGATGGGTGTGAAGTTTTCCACTTTAACATCTTGGATGTAAGGGCCAAGCCAATTGTGTCAATCATGACTGGATAGGATGCAAGCAATCAATGATAGAGCCCGGTAGAAATGAAAAAGACCAATTTGTCCTAAAATTGAGATGGTGGGAGATTGTATTTTCATCAAAATATATGATTATCATTATCAAATTTCTTGCTCTGATGGAACCAAATATAGTATTGACTTGAAGACTAGAATACGTGAATGTAGGAAATGGGATTTTTAATCAATTGTCCTATTATTTTTTTTTCGTAACATTTTCTTTTCTCTTAGTAGTTATTTTCATGTAATAATTAATAGAAAAAAGTTAAATTTTGTTAGCGACGAGCACCAATCATCAAGGGAGATGGGAAAAAAACAAGATTCATAATTGGAGAACAATTTTCTCAAATTTAATTAAGATTAATAATTGAAGTTGATGGGTTTGTGAGAGGCTAAAGTCTTCATTCTTTTGTTATTAGAATTAACAAACACGACTAAAATATGACTACCAAATTACTTCCTCACTTCAGGGAGACTTAAAAAAAAATTACATGGTTTTGCTCAATAAATTTATTTCTATGTGAGGAAACAATGAATTTATTAGTGTCAAAATATTCACCAAAATACCTCTTTACCTAAATTATCTTTTAATAGTAAGACTTGCTCAGCGTACAAATCCTAGCTACAACCCCTGGTTATAAAAATACCAATTTTAGCCAAATCCTTGTCAAAAATGAAAAAGGCTCGGGTCTCCGAAATATATATATATATATATTTTTTATTTTAAACTATGTGAAACATAATTGGATAAGATTATTTTGGATCATTTTTTAATCAATCAAGTACTTTATTGACCATTGAATTATGAAAATAAGGCGCTGTTCACCACTCACACTCTCTTAATCCACAGTATTTGGTGAAACGAGACCAACCAAGAATTTCACCATGCTTCGTGTTTGAGTACAAGGCATATTCTGAGAAGCACCCATGCTATATAATCCAATTAAAGCCCGCTCACACTGTTAGAAAAAGTGCTGACAGCAGATATAAAGAAATTTAGAAATATATGGTCCCAGCATTTAATTCCTTGCCTTATCAAAGCCGAGGAATCAGGCGGTTGACATTGCCTGGTTAGATTCCACAAAAAAAAAAAAATTAATTGCTCTTCACAGCCTAGACAATCAACTTATAAATAAAGCTATCACCACTACAATCATGTCCGCAATGATCACCATGAAAAATGCAACAAGTGGGAATATGGGCCAACTTTATTTTGAAGGTGAATTATAAGAATTACTGTTGAGGCTTAGTTTAATTATAAAAAAAATAAATTATTTTTTAAAATTATAAAAACTTTATTGAGCTATTATAAATATTCTACTGAACTTTGTTTTTATTTTACAAATACCCCTTAAAAAGTATAATTTATAAAATAGAAATAAATATCATTAAAATATTTATAATTTATAAATTTAAATATTTTGTTTTAAAATAATTCAAATCTTCAAAATAATTTTTATAATTCAGCTTTTTTTTTTTAAACAAATATAGCCATTTAACATAAATATCTTCACGAAGTCCTCTCATTGACCTAAAAAGTATAAATAAATAAAAAAAAAAGCTTTTTAGTTACATTTCTCAGAATATTTTTAAAAATTGCCCGGAAAAATATGTAAATCATAAAATTTTACATCACACTACATAATATAAGTTTATAAGAAGCAATTTCGTCCACTCATCCCTAAGCGATATAGGAAAAAAAAAAATATTTCTACTCATCATCACATTGACTTTTATAAGTAACAAACTATTATTGTGGTACATTTTTCCTCCTCCTAACAAGACTTTAATGTGCCAATTTTCAATAATATTGGCCCCGCCTCCTCAAAATCGTGTCCCCATCCCTGTCAAGAATGGATATAGATTTAGATGGAGGCAAGAATAACTTGGGTAAAATCATATATAGTACATAAATATAAAAAGATAAAAGGGGGTGAAATTCGCATTTTCAGAAAAATTACGCATGAAATTTGCATATGTTTTTATACAGCGGGAACTATTATTGCTAGGGTGTTCACGGGTAGGATTTACTAATTTTTTAGCCCAATTCGAAGCTTACAGTTTTGAATTTATAATGTCGATCCGATCATTATTGAAACCACACTTTGCATTTTGTTTTGGATGGAGCAGTTTTCAATTTTATGTTTCAATATTGAGTATTAATTTTCTCTTATTTGATTGTGATGTGCATCCATTCATTCAAACCCAATTACTTATTTGTAGTTTAGTACAAGACCTAATCTAAGGACTCAAACCCAATGAGGTAAAGATCCTAGTAAAGCAATAGGTACACGTACCCAATTACATAACTATTTTAGACTGTTAATTATTTTAGACAATGGGTTGAGGTTGATAAATAATTCTTTTATATTATTTATTATGTATATACCAAAGTAAAACTTGAGATCTATATGCTCAACATATGTATTTAATTGCAGATAATGTTCTTTTTATTTCAAAATGATAAGAAATTTTAGTCTTTATAAGAAATACTAGTGGGCTTTAAATTTTAATATCAATTAAATTATTATTAGTTTCAAATTGAACTTAGACTGATTCATATTTCATATTGATGTTATATGTTTGAATTTGCTCATAAATTTTCTAATTTAACCATGCCATAGCAATGTTTTATAAATGATTTCATATTCTACGTATAATCACATATCTACAGTATTGCAAAATGATGATTTTTCTTCACAATTTTTAATTTAGTTTGTTAGACTTAACATGTAAAAGAGAATAAAGATATTTACAAATATTTCTCAGTAATATTAAATTTATAATATATATTTAATAAATAAGAGAGAGTAAAATATAAGCATGATTGGTCAAAAACGCTTTGCTTCCATAATGATGGTATTCTCATCATACATCTTATCTAAGAGCGTTGGAATCTATATTTTAAGTCTAAACTAGGACAATAACTGATAAAAAATTTCAAAGTTTAATATCAAATAATATCTTATACAATTAATTCAAAAATAGTAAACACTTGAAATGAACTTATGAAAGTATAAAGAGTGACTTATGATATTTTTTTTCTATTTTTCAAGAAAAATAATATTGTGTTCTTAATTAGTACTCCTTCTAAACCAATTTTATTGCCCTTTTTTTTTTTTAGGACTTTCTAAAATAAGACTCTATTTTTTTAAATAATTTTTTTTTTCAAAGTTGTTCTTTCAATTTAAAAGTGATTCGACACCACTAACTCTCAACTATTATATTTAATGACTACAAAATAATAAATAATATAATACTTACACATTTTCAATTCTAATCTCAAAATCCATGCAGTTCAAACTAAACCAAAAAGTGGGACAAATGGTTTAGTATTTATATTATAAGTTAAAAGGGTTACATGCATTTTACCCCATTGTACTATTATTTATGTATCAAATACCTCTCTACTGTTAAACCTTCAAATACCCCCTCAAACTAATAAAAAATATATTGATAGGTAAAAATACCCTTGAGTTAAATGAAAGGTTAGCCCCCTCTATTATAAGCTATATAGTGTTTTGCTCCCTCTATAATTAAATGTCAATTAATTTCATCCCAAATTTTATTCAACACTAATTTTATTAAATAAATTAATGTTCAACTAACTATGAATACATAAATAGCAAAATTAACTTTAATATTATAGAAAAGACACATTAAATCTAAAAAATAAATATATATCGCTAAATTTCAATTACTAACATTTTATATGTATAGCTTTAATAAGTAATTATTAAATTAGAGTCAATAAGTTGATATTATTTAATGGTATATATAATTCTATTATATAAGGTGCTCATGTGTAACTTAAATGTATTAATGAATCTAATTTCAATTTATAGTTGTTTATTTATGAAAAAAATTAAGATTAAAAAATAAAAAATAATTTTTTTTATAAAGTATATTAACGCAATTAAGAACTTTCGACTGAAAAAAAAAAATCAAAGAGATGCTTCATATATAAGATGAGAGTAATATAAATTTACATGAGATAATTTTTTTTAAATTTAATATGTCTTTTCTGTATTTTTAAATCATATTTTGCTATTTATTTATTTTGAATTTTATTAAAGCTTAATTTATTTAATAAAATATTAAATAAATTTGGGATCAAATTATTTAACATTTGGTTCTCAAGGGGTATTATAAGATTTTTGTGTTTTATATTTTATAATTTTAATTTCCCTTTCCCAAACAAATTACAACACAATAAAATAAGATTAGTTAATTTATTTGACCTATACATGCACATCTTATATAATAGAAATATTTATACCATTACTTACCTATTAAAGTAATATATAGAAGATTGTAGTAATATAAATTTGTGACATAATTTTGTAAAAAGAATGTCTCTTTTCTATACCATTATAATTATATATTTTTTATTTTAGATTTAGTTGTAGGTTTATTTATTTGATGAAATCAGAGTTAAGTAAATATGAAATCAAATAATTGAAATTTAATTGTAAAGGGGGCAAAGTACCTATTAGTTTATGATAGAAGGGGCAAAGTAGATTTAACTTTTTGTTTAGCTCAAAAGCATTTTTGCCCATCAATATAATTTTTATTGGTTTATAGAGGTATTTGAATGTTTTTTTTAGTAGAAGGGGTATTTGATGCAAAACTAATACTATAAGGGGGTAAAGTGTATTTAACATTAAGTTAAATATATTATATAATATATAAGGTATAGATTGGGTGCGGTCTTTGAAAATATTTAAAAAAAATTCACCTCAAGGGGCTGGTTCAGGAATTTAGAAAATATTCACGTCATTGCACTAGTTGAGGGACTTAGAAAATTTTCACGTCATTGCGCTTGTATAGGACATGGAAACTTTTCACCTGTTTGCTCTAGAATAGGATTTAGAAAATTTTCATCTTATTGCATTAGTTGTAGGACTTAGAAAATTTTAACCTCATCGCACTAGTTGAGGGATTTAGAAAATATTCACCTCAAGGGCTAGTTGAGAATTTAGAAAATTTTCACATCATTGCGCTAGTTGAGGGACTTAGAAAATATTCATCTCATTCCGCTAGTATAGGATATGGAAACATTTCACCTATTTGCGTTAATATAGGACTTAGGAAATTTACAACTTAATGTGCTAGTTGAGGGACTTAGAAAATTTTCACATCATTGCGCTAGTAGATGGACTTATAAAATTTTCACCACTTGAGGATAGTTGAAGAACTCATAAAATTCTCACCATATTCCGCCAGTTGAGGGACTTATAAAAATTTCACATCATTCTGCTTGTAGGGGACTTAGAAAATCTTCATCTCATTGTGCTTGTAAAGGAGTTAGAAAATTTTCACCTCATCGCCCTAGTTGAGGAACTTAGAAAATTTACACCTCATGGCGTTGGTTAAGGTACTTAGAGAATTTTCACCTAATTGCGCTACTTGATGGGACTTAGAAAATTTTCACCTCATTGCGCTAATTGAGCGACTTAGAAAATTTTCACCTTATCGCGCTAGTATAGGACTTAGAAAATTTTAACCTTATTACGCTAGTTGAAGGACATAGAAAATTTTAGCTAATTGTGTGGTAGAAGACTTAGAAACTTTTCAGCTCATTGTGCTAGTTGAGGGACTTGGAAAATTTTCACTTCATCGAGCTAGTATAGGACTTAGAAAATTTTCACCTTATTGCACTAATTGAGGGACTTAGAAACTTTTCACATCATTGTGCTTGCAGAGGACTTAGAAAATTTTCATCTCATTTTCACCTTATCACCCTAGTTGAGGAACTTAGAAAATTTTTACCTCATCGCACTAGTTGAGGGACTTACAAAATTTTTACCTCATTGTGTTGTAGATGACTTAGAAAATTTTCAACTTACTACGCTCGTTGTGGGACTTGGAAAATTTTAACCTGACCGCACTTGTTAAGGAACTTTGAAAATTTTAACCTCATCGCGCTAGTTGAGGAACTTAGAAAATTTTCACCACATTATAAATTTTCAACTCATTGCGCTAGTTGAGGGACTTAGAAAATTTTCACTTAATTGAGCTAGTATAGGACTTAGAAAATTTTCACCTCATTGTGCTAGTTGGAGGACTTAAAACATTTTCACCCTATGGGGCTTGTTTAAGGGAAGTCAAACTTATGAGATTTTAAGGTTGAGTTGGTGAAGCTCATTAGTAGCCTCCACAGGATCTCGTCAGTTAAGAACTTGAACAAAAGCCACCTAAGGGCTTGACAACTTAAGTTGAAATGATAGTCTCCTGATTAAGTTAAAAATGACTAGAGCCCTCATAGGCTATATTTTGTAGAAAATATCTAAGTAATTGGGAGAGAGCGTGCTCCTCTTGGAGTGCGATGGCATGAGACCTCCTCTTAGGTGAGCGATAGTATGCAAGCGTGAGATCCTCTTGGGGGCATGATGGCTCGATGGCTCAAGAGCTCTTCTTGGGGGCACAATGGCACACAAGCTCCACTTGGTTGCATAATAGTGTGAGAGCTCCTTTTAGGGGAGCGAGGACACACAAGCTCCACTTAGGGGCATAATAGCACGAGAGCTCCTCTTGGGGCTATGACGGTGAGCGAGCTTCTCCTAGAAGCTTGATATCACTCGAGCTCCTCCTGGGGGTGTGATAGCACACAAGCTTTTTGGGGGGGCACAAGGGCCCGAGCTCTTCTTGGAGGTGCAATGACATAAGAGCTCCTCTTAGGGGCATAATAACGCACGAGCATGAGCTCCTCCTGGGAGCACAATGGCATGAGGCTCCTCTTGGGGACACAATAGTGCGCAAGCTAGATAGGGGGATAATGGCATGAGAGCTCCTTTTGGGGGTGGGAGGATACGCAAACTCCTCTTGGGGATGTGAGAGCGCAAATATCCTCATAGGGTGTGAGGTTACACGAGCTTCTTTTGGAGGCGCGATGGCGTGCGAGCTCCTTTTGGGGGGTATGATGGTATATGAGCTCTTTCTTGGGGCGCAAGAAGCTCATCCTGCAGGAGCAAAGACACCAAAGCTCCTATTATGGGCATGATGGCGTATAAGCTCCTGTTGGGGGTGCAAGAGAGCACAAGCTCGCGCGAGCTTCTCCTAGGGGCGTGATAGCGCGAGAGCTCCTCTTACTGGCATGAGGGCATGCAAGCTCTTTTTGTGGAGCAATGATGTGCGAGCTTCTCCTGAGGTGTGAGAGCTCCTCTTGGGAACATGAAGGTGTGCTAGCTCCTTTTGGGGGGCAATGGCACATGAGCTCCTGAATTTCTAAAGCTTGTTCTCATTGCGTCGAGTCTTTGCTTTTATCTTGCCTGTGCTGAGGCGTTCTTTATCAATTCTGGGGGTTATTTTTGATAGTCTACATATTGTTATGCTAGCGGACTCCTCTCATCACTTCTTATTACCTTAAATGAAAGCTTGGCTTTTAGCATCCTCGTAGGTGTCAATCTCTTTGCGCCTTATCGTTTTGCGTCTCTGGTCAGTCCTTTCTAGAGCTGGAGCATGATCTCGACTTCTACGAGGTGATTGTTGGGGCTCTCTTCCACGCTGGTTAGCAGAACTGTGTCTCGTTGCTTCATGCCTTTGCTCAATCCTCTAAGGAGCTAGAATAAGGACTCGGTCTCTACAAGGTGATTAAGAGGGCTCATATATATACTGGTTAGCAATAAACTGAGCAACTGTTTCAACTAATGCGCTGGTTATAATGATCATCAATGTTTTTTTAATCATGTGTAGTATCGGCTCCTCTTGACAAAGAGGAGACAGATCTCTTGGGTTAGCTGCAGATGGGCACTGGTCGCCTACAGCGCAACAGGTGCTTCCATTACCACGAGCATCACTAGTAGGGGGGTCGTCCTACGTGTTTGTTGCTCTCACGCCTCTAGATTTTGACAGCATTCTCAATGATCAGGTAGTAAGTTCCCACATACGGTGCTAAAATGATGTGGTATCATTTATCTTCTCGAAACTCCTAACTAAAAGTCAATTGCAATGCAGATCACTATCTATATCACAAAAAATCATTAGGGGTGCTGAAGGTTGACCCAACAAAAACCCTCTGATACTCAAGTCAGTTGCAGAGCAAGTCAATAAAAGTTAGAGAACTTGAAAGAGCTGTACGTATAATTATTTGCGTACATTTTAATAATGAAGGTTGATGTTATTTATAGGGTTGATATAGGGGTTTTCATGGGTATGGTTTTTTAAACCTTCATTGGCTTAGCTACAGCATTAATGCCAATTTTATTTATTATGAGCCCTATGAATTTAGTGTGTTGGGTCTTAATATTATTTCGGTCCATTAAATTTAACTTATTGGCCATTTATGTATCATAATCGATCAACTTGTAAATACTTTTAAAAAAAATTAACTAACTTGGTTTAAATAGCAAAAATAAAAACGTTTAATTTTACGAGAAAGAGTGTTAACTTAGAAGGTTTATCTTGTTAAAATAGTTCGTCCACGTTGAAGTCATTCAAATTAAACGCAGACAGTTATCACGTCGTACAAAAAAGAAAGAAAGTTGAAAGCTACATTACGAGGTTAGAGTAGACCCAGTACCGAAAGTCTTGGCATCATTACTCATAAAAATCTATGTGCTGTGTCTATAAATACCAGCAGAGCTATCCTCCAATCCCATTTAACAACCATAAATACCAGGAGAGCTATCCTCCAATCCCATTCAACAGGGGAGGGAGAGAGAGAGAGAGAGAGAGAGAGAGAGGACAATGCTGCACCAAATAGTGGGTTCGTTGACAGGGAAGAAAGATGAGGAGCAGCAGCAGCAGAAGATCAAAGGAAGAGTAGTGTTGATGAACAAAAATGTTTTGGACTTCAATGATTTCAGTGCTTCAGTTCTTGATAGAGTTCATGAGCTGGTTGGCCACAAAGTCTCACTGCAGCTCATTAGTTCTGTCTGCACTCATTCTGGTACATAATCACCTCTCTCTCTCTCTCTCTCTCTCACACACACACACACACACACTGTTACATACAAAATGAAAGCCAAACCCAGCACCAGCAGCGCATCTAAATTAAGTCTCTGGTTTATGTCTCCTTTATTAGTAAAAACATTTCATAAACATTTTACTGTTCTGTAATTCCTCAAAAAATTTCTCAAAAAAACCCCAATAAAATTACAATAAGAATTCCTTTACCTTTTTTTTATTCAATTTACACAAAATCAACTGATTAACATGAATTGTTATGAAGTTTTTTTGGTGCACTGTGCGCAACATAATCAATCCATCCATCACTTTTGATGGGATTGGTGGTGAAAACCACACGCCATTAATACCTGTGGTTCAACACATCTAATTTATTGTAAAATGACTCAGAAATGATGAATGGACAAATGGAAAAGTCTGTACAATTTGAACTCATTCATCATGCAACTTGTGTCCAAATTCTATAGGATGGACTAATTAATACTTCCTTTATTCTAAAATTAAAGTTTCTATTTGCTTGGGCATAAAATTTTAGAAGAGAGATGAAAAAGTAAAAATTTGTTTAACTTTATATTATTTAAAGTTATGATTGAAACTTAAATTGTGTCAAATTACTATTTTCAAATGAGAGGACATTTTTGAAAATAAAATTTCTATGTAGAAAATAAATTCTTATTTTACCATATCTGAAAATAAAAAATAAAAATGATAAATCTAGAACAGAGGCAATTGCCTGCATTAATATTTTACCAGTACCATCTGGTTTTATTTTGGATTAATGTTTTCACTCCCCCCAAAAAGAAATTAAATATTTAAATATTTTCATACCTATTTTTCCCTAAATTAATTTTAAAAACTCTATTAATTATTATACATATTTATAATTATTATACATGTATTTTATATAATTTAATCATTACATCAATAAAATAAATAAATAAGCTTACATCTTCTAATCATGACATTAATATAAATATATATGTTTCGATAATTATATTTATATAAAATTATATAAATTAATCTTACTAGAAAAGATATCTACAATAAAAGTTATTTTCTCTCCAAATAAAAAAAACTTATATTTATTTTTCATATATTCAAAACATAATTTCAAATATCCTCAAATATCATTATATATCCAACTAAGAGGAGGTATATACATACTTGATGTGATATACGCTTGTACATATTTGTGCGTGTAGATGTACAGAGCTTTCTTTTAGCAGATAAAATGTATTCTCGAGTCGTATTATTGTACTCGAGAATATATGTATCCAACAACAGTAATGGAAACAATAATCATGTTCTAAATACAAATAATAAACATGTTACATTCACTGTTCCATTTTAATATGATATAGAGTTCTAAATAAAATTTAATATATTAAAGTTTTATATAATGTTATATTATTATTCATGAAAAAAATAATTGATATTGATTGCTATCATGTTGGTTTCAAGTGGTAAGAAAAGATTTAGATGAAGGGTGACTTTCAAAAAAATTCTTAAACAAAACTTGCACGCAGTTTGTTGTCAAATTATAGTTGTCTATTCTTTCATAATAGAAGTTTCAATACAATCACACAATCAAAAAATACAATTTAAAAATTAAGTTTGAATAGTTTATTGGTTTGTAATGAAAAAGAGTTGAGGTAAATTGAGTAAAATAATAGAATTTAAGTGTTGGAAAAAAATAAATAACTCAAACTTTTATAATAGTTTGAAGGTGGCATAATCTTTTTATTTCTACTCTTTAATTTTCTTGGAGGAATTGACCACGTATCCACAAACTTATATACAAGTCCTACTTCTAATTACAACTGCTCATTTACACAAATTTGGACTCTTAGCTTCCTTATCAACCAGCCTAGACAAGACTCTATTGATTCACCTTACATAAGAGACGATTCAAGTGTTAAACACAAGGCTCAACGCTCCCCTGATTACAAAAAGTACTTGAAAAATAAAACATACTCAATTAGACTATTCACTCAATCTCTCAAAGTTTGCGGAAAGCAATAGACTGTTTTTGGACTTAGGAGTTTTTCGCTTCTTCATGTGTCAGCTATTTGCTCTTGTATCATGTATGTTCCTTCTCTTACCTTTCTGAGTTGTTATTTATAGCCATCAGATAATTTCTACTGTTCCAATCTTTTTTTCTAAATTTCTTGTTCATATTCACATCTATCCCGGGTACCCTTACTCATTTGCAAAATTAGACCACAATTAAAATATAGCTGTTGTACGATTTAAAATTTGAGTTATTGTTGCTCTCAGTTATAACTTTTTGCAAAGCAGCAAATACTTAATTCTACATATCATATTATTACTTTAAGTGATAGAATTTATAGGAGTTTTTTTTTTTTTTTTTAGAAAATTAAAAACTTTATAAAGTATTTGAGAATAGAATCAATAAATTTGAAATATGTGAAGTAATACTTTATAGTCCAAGACCTCTTTAACACAAGATGCCATGCGGCTTACATTTTATGCAACAATTTCTCCTCTAAATCAAAGAATATGTACTTGTGGTTATTAGTTCAATTAGGACTAGTTTTACTTCTTTATTTTGCTGTTATCACTATTGGCTACACATTATTAATCCACTAGAAATATGTATTATACCTTTTAGATTACATGTTCTCTTAATTATGTATTTTTGACTCTTAGCCTACTTTTAACCTTATCTTAATGGGTCATTTTCATTCATGACTTAGTGGTATGGTACTTTTTATCCTCTCAAACTGCCCACTCTATACGATTAATAATATATATATATATATATATATATATATTGGTGCATTTTTACATATTAAACCAGCTGAAACAACCTCGAAAATTCTGTTCAAATAGATGCGAAGGTTTTTACTAACTTCCACGAATTATTCATAGAATATGATTTTTGATGTGGGTCAAATATTTAATTATTGTACTAAGTAGGAACTCACTTCTTCTGCAGCCATAACAGTTCCGTTTACCATTCTGGTAGCAATATGAATTGCCATTTCCTATCAACAACGAAAGAGGGGCGGAATAAAATAAAGAATTATTGATATAAGCCACCAGTTTTGACGGTTTACAATAATGAGTAGTTCAACTAAACACTTGGTCTTTATTTGGAGTTGAAAGAATAAAAATATTTTATATTTATTGTTAAGTCATATATTAGTTGTAAGAATTAGTAGTCATACATTATATTTGTGAAAATAAAATAAAATCTTATTTTAGAATATCAATAAAAAAATAATAAAAACAAATAATTTTGGGTAGATTATAATCAATTAAATAATATTTTGAAGTTAAAAAACTCAAGTTTGATATACAAGTAAAATATGGGAGCAGCAAATAAAACATGATTCTATTATACTTTTTTCGTCTCAATTTGAATATCCTATTTTGAATTTGTACAGTCTCCTCAAAAAATTAAAAAATTAAAAAAATAAAATAAAATTTTGGGTACTTTTCATTTTTGCTTGTAAAAATAATGTGAAAAATTAGTGATACCAAGTTGTTACTTTAATTTACATAATATTTTTATTAAAAAAAATTACTATTCTGAAAAATAGGACCATGTTTGTGAACATAAATAATAAGCTATACACAACTTGGGTGGAGTTGTTGTAAGTGAATAATTATTACTATTATTTTTTATTCTTGTGTACTGACTTCTTGTGCCGTCCCCATTTTTTTTTCACTTTTAGCCCTCATAATCTATCTTTTTTTATTTTCAAAAGGATATTTAATAAGGTCAAAAGAGTAAAAAAAAATTAAAAGATTTTAGTGATGATTATTTAATTAAGAGTAGTTAAACATTTCATAAAGTGCTCACAGTATGATGCATCCATCGTTAAACAAAAATATATAAAATACATAGTAATTATCACTGTCAAGAAGTTGGAGTTAGTAAATGGCTTAAACAATTTGCATAAACCCTAATAGTGTACATAAATATTATTTACCAAATAATGCAATAAATCCTAGTAGCTTTCCATGTGCCACTGTTTTTTAATTTAAACTACAATATTTAATGCTGTCTCTGATTTTAAATAACAAAAATTTCTTCCAATTTGGGCATAATGAGAATTCGAGAATCCAGATTCTTTCTCTCGAGCATATTTATTTTTTGTTTAATTTAATTCTGATTAACTACAAAAGCACAGTGTTAGATTTGTACAGTTGATCAGGTCCTTTGCCATTATTATATGATTGAATTTGTTTAAATGTTCAAGAAGAATATTTCTTATATATTCCAAGTCCTGAGCTCAATCGGATCCTTTATTGTAATTATTTGGTTACTTGATTTGTTTAGTTTTAGGTTAAATACCTGCAGCATTCCCTACAGTTTCAATAGATAAGACCAAAAATTTCTTAACTTAAACACAGTCAAATTAATGAGATCATATTATTTTGTTTTAGTTCAATATAATATTACAATATTTTTGGATTCAAAATATCTTTCAGTCAACTCTCTCTTTCTTTGCTCTCTAAGTTCATCCCACCAAAAGATACAAACATGTAGCATATATAGGAATCGAAGTCTTAATGCCCAAAATACACAATGCATACATTTATCTAACGTAATCTGTTCTACACCAAGTGCAATGTGAAATTTTCTTCTAAGACTCTTGTGTTCCATGACCAATTTGTAGGCAAAAATCTCTCTTGGTTGTTAATCATTTTTTATAGCTTAATTTCCATTCAAAGACAGAGTAACTCCCCTCAATTTCATATAATTTTAAATTCAATTATATATAATTTTAAATTTATAATAAATTCTATATATTAGTTTCTAAAATTTAAAAAACTTTGCCCCTTATAAATTATAAAATTGCTTTCAATATGGTTTAAGATATCTTTTTATCATTATTCTAAAGAAAAAATTCAATCCACTCCAAAATTAGAATTTATGATTTAATTGGTTGAGACACATAATCAGCCAATTGCCCTTTTGTGCTAAGAAAGTGAATTGAGAGTTTTTGTAACCGACTTTCAAGCTTAATATTGAATGAATAAATTGATCGGATGATTTTTGTAGCTGCCATACAACATTTTAAATATTAATAACAATCTTTTTACTTTGAATTATAAATTGTTTTAAACAACTACAAGATTTGTATTTTTTTTCTTTGGTTTTTTTACCTGATCTTTAATTATATTTAATGCATAGGTTTCATTCTTTTTAAATAAAAACATGTACGTTAAATCTCAAATCGAAACGTAAGTACGTTAGGATTTATTGTCATCTTAATTAATTCGATTAAACAATATACTAAATTCGTTATGTTCTAATTAATATTTCAACAAAGATTATAACAAGAAATGAAATATACAACGGAATTTAAAATTGACACCAACAATTTTAACGAGGTTCGAATATCAAATATTCTACTTCTTGAGGCCATGTTCAAAAAGAAAACAATCCACTATCAGTAAACTTTAATACAATACAATAATTGAACTTATAAAACGAAGTCAAAGACTCCCTCTTTGTTTTGATGTCGTTGTTGTATTGTTTCATCGATAAATTTGTTTGCGAGATCCCCTCGACTTGAATCTGCCTCGTTGAACTCCCTTCAACATTGTTCGCTATCAAACAACAGAGCGCTCTCTCTCGAGAACTCACCTCCTTCTTCCAAAGGATGTTCAATGCATTATTCCAATATAGTTTGGAACAGACTTAAATATCCAATGTTGGCTTGAAACTCGAATCACAATCACAATCTTTGATGAAAACTAGAGAGGGAATCAACTGCCTTTTATCTCTGGATTTCTTCTCGAAAATCAGCAACATATACTATCGTGTGTTTATGTTTAAATATACAAAATACTCTAGTTGATTCCTAAACTAATACATAAAAAGATTCCTAGTTTGTTACAAAAACTTTCCTTCTAGAACTTTTCTATGTACAACTCTGTATAATTCTGAATCTTGGAATTCAAGATTATATCAATTTCATACTCTAAATAATGAATCACGACTTCTTATAATGGTAGGAAATCTGCCAAGTGTCCTTTTGATAAAGTAAGTCTGTAATAACTCTTCTTCCTTTTCAATTGGACATAGATTTATTAAAAAACATCTTGTAAATTTATTTTCATAAATATTACAAGCCTATCTTTAGTAAATCAATCAAATATGGTAAGTAAAAGAGTTTGATTCCTACATGGAAACAAATAAACAAGAATTAGTTTAGCATTAAAACTATTGTTATATATGAAAAATATAACCTACCTTAATTAGAAGACTTAATAAATTAAACTTACTATTTTGATCAAATAATGTCAATTAAATGAGTAAGTACTTCACAATCTCCCCCTTCGCATTTTTTTGTCAAAATCAACAATCTTACCTTAATGTTTAAAAACAAGTTCAAGTATGCATATTCTATCAAAAAATATCATATAAGCAATTTAGTCCGCAAAACCTATGTTCAAACATAAAACTGAACATGATATTGAATAACATACTAAGGTAAATAAAACAAAATTCAGGGGCAATCAAAACTAACAAGAAGTCTATCACTATTATATGTAAAAATTTTACTTTTAAAAATATTTTTAATCATAATTGTAATCACATCAATCAAAAACAACAAAGCTTTAATCAAGCTTCCGTATTAGCTGCAGCATTTCCTTTTCCAGCCTATTGAGTATCAACATTCAATGCTTCTCCTCCAATCTCTGCAGCAGGTGCAATTGCAGTTTCAACATGAACTCCCCTTGCACCTAAAGTCCCCACTTCTATAGCCCCTACAACTGCAACTGACTACCCCTTTTTGGCCAAAAATGGCGAAGGAGCCTTAGAAGCCTAAATAGTAGAACCAGAACTATCAAAGGGAATTGGTTCTGTAGCAGCACAACTTGGGAAGTAGAGCCTTTGAGTTGGGTAATAAGATGTAGAACTTCTTTTTTCTTAGTCTGCCCGTCTCTAATTTGTTGCCTTGCTGCAAGTAACTGTCTCTCTAAAAAACCTACAAGATCCTTAGAAGAGGATGAAGCAACAAATGTTCCAGGTCGTGTCACAACAGCAGATGGAACAGGACTGGGCAAATCATCCAGATGTCCCTGAAACTAACCAAGCTTAGAGGAAACAACGTAATCAACTCTAGGATATTCTAGTTATTCTGTCCTAAGCTTTTTAAAGCCTTGAGAAACCAACATATTGTAAATGAGGGAAGGGAATGGTAAATGAGGGAAGGGAATGGTAAATGACCAACAGTTATCTTAACCTTAGCATGCTTAGCAATTATTCTCATGATATGACTGCCTAGGTCATAAGGATGCCCAGTCCTAATACAATAGAGCAATACAACCTGATCCTTAACAATCACTATGTGATTGGCTATGGGAGTCCAATTAGTCACTGTTGCCTTGTGAAAAATGGCATATTTAAGAGTCAATTTGGCAATAGGAAAAGTAGAATAGTTTCTAGGCCAAACATTCAAACTACCTCCAATCAACTCCCTATTGATCATATCAAAAACCTATTGGTAATTCAGCAAATTCAACATGAGGGGTACCCAAATAATCATTCACCATCTGAGCTAAAAAGAAATAAACCTTATCTCTAAGATAAATATGACTAAATTTACTAGAATCAACCTTGTTAATGTTAGAATGCAGATTGCAATAAAATTCATTAACAACCTTAGGAACATAAGGTTTAATATGTTTAACAAATCTAATCAACTGCCTATTAATCAAAATTGAGTCCAAGCCTCGATCCTTAAAATCACTCAACCTAACCAACATTTCAAACCACAGTTTCTGTTGTGAAACAAATTCCCACTTTTCCTTCGCATAATCAGAATAAAATTTATGAGATACAGTTGTGCTTACCTTAATTCTGTCACCTTGAACATCCATCTCATCTCCTTGAGTAGATTTCTTAGAAGAAATATAAGAAATAGAGATATGAGTGTTACCTTAAGTATTGAATTCTTCTAGATGGTCGTCAGAATCATGTAACTAGAATTTGTGTTGTTCGTCCTCTTGTTCGACAGGAACACCACCAGTGCTACCTTGTTGTACTATTAATTCCACAGAATCAAAAGATGTAGAGATACGGGCAATGGGTTGAGGAATAGAGTCCTAAATAAGGTGAACTTCCTCTCCAATATGTTCAGTGCTTTGCCTTTGTTGAAAGTCCATTAATGTTTCAACTACTTCATTAGTATTGGCAAGTGATGTTGCTAGATTATGGAATGAAGAACTTTCTTAAACAGGTTCAGTGATTTGTTCTTCTTTAGCAACAAGTGCATCTGTATAAGCTGTAGAGGTGATTTCTAGCAATGGATATTCAATAGCTAAGGGCACAACATCAACCTCTGGCTCCATAGGAATTTCTAGTGCCAGATATGTGCCGACGGCAATAGCATGTTGTCTTTCCCTTTTGACTCGAGTTCCAGATGATTAGCCTCTCTGTTTCCATTTCTCTGTATGCAATCTCATTTGCAGTTGGGCTATTGTTTCTTCTTGTGATCTTGCCATGTTAGAAGATATGCAAGGACAAGAGAGAAAGCAAAAGAGAGAAGTGGAGAGCACAGAGGATTTTTACGACTGTTAAAGATAGGGTTTAGTGATAGAACTACCTTAGGTATAAAAAATTTCCCGCCAAAATGGAAGAGTCCTTAAGTGCAAAAATCACTTTCAAGTCCGATCCTCAACTTTTAGAGTAATCTTCCTCTACCAAACATAAGTTTTTCACTTATACTAGGAGTCTAAGAAATAGGAATTTAGATAAATCAGATTTGTACCAACTTAGTAATTAAATAACTTCCATATTTATCCTATTATTGATGCACAAGTATATCAAAATAAAAACCTAAAAAAATATGCCTATTATGAATTATATCCCATGCAAATCAGAAATCAAAATATGCTAAAGATAAATATGAAACGATTCAGATTTCAAATCTCATAATTCCAAAATATCAATCGAGAAATTTAACTTTAATCTGTTTTGACAATAAACTAAGAATTCATTCAGTTTTTTATTCCATATTTTTTTATTATAATCACAGAAAATTGTTCAATTAAAAACTAAATTTATGAACCATCATTTTTTTTATATATATGATGTTCAACATATTATTCTAATATGCACTAAGAACAAGGATTTAGCTAATCAGTAGATTTCACTCTAAGACTTAGGGTAGTCTTTTCTCATGGTAGATCATCTTCTAGATATTAGTGATACCTAGTCCCAGATTACTCACAAGTGACTTTCACTCCTAAGAATATGTAGCTTTTTCCGTCAGAAGCCTCCAAGTTCTTAGTTTTAGAAAATTCTAGTACAATAATTAATGGAATTTTTCTGAAGTCTACTCAAGTTTAAGGTCAAAACAGTCAAAGCTGTCATTCAAAATTGAGATTTCAGAATTTAGAAATATCAAAATCTGATCATACTAGACATTCAATGCAGTATGCCTAATGCAAGTCCTAATATGATATGCATGAATCAACAAATAAAAACCAAGTCCTATCAACTATGTCCTAATAGAATGCTGGAACATAATCTACATCTGATAGTGTGTGCAATATGGTGTTCCGACAACAAACTAAACATGCAATCATAGAATGGAAATACCCTAAGGTTACATTTGGATGGAAGGATTTGGATTTGAGAGGAGGATTTGAGAGAAGGATTTCAAATGATTCGTTTTAAGATGGATTTGAAATCCATCACAATGATTTCAAAAATAGTTCAAAATAGGAGTTTAAAGATTTGAAATTCGTTGAATCATGAGATTATCCAAACAAACTCAATGGATTTGTTATTATGGATTTGAAATCCTTAGATTCAAATCAATCAATCCAAATGAAGCCTAAGACTTTCTTAATGCAGTGAATCTTTGTGCATCAACAACCTTGGTAAATATGTCAGCCAATTGATTTTCAGTTGTTACATGATCTATTATCACAATTCCACTTTCTACTAACTCTCAAATAAAGTGATGATGTATGTTGATGTGTTTTGTCATCGAGTGCTGAACTGAATTTTTAAAAATATTTATAGCACTTAGGTTATCACAAAATATATTCATTGAAGTTTGCACAATTCAATAGTCAGCAAGCATTTGCTTCATCCACAGGAGTTGCGAACAATAATTTCCACATGCAATATACTCACATTCAGCAGTAGATAGGGATACACAATTTTGTTTCCAACTAAACAAAAGAAATAAACAATCACCTAAAAGAAACAACCACGTGATGTGCTTTTCTTATCATCCACGTCACCAGCCTAGTCAACATCACTATAACCTGCAAGATTTGAATTAGTGTCCTTGGAATACCATATATCATAGTCAGATATACTATTCACATATCTAATGATTCATTTGACTGCTTTCAGATGTGAGTCCTTAGGATCAGATTGGTACCTGGGATAAACACCTACACTAAAGCAAATATCAAGCCTAGAAGCAATAAGATATAAAAGACTTCCAATCATGCTTCTGTATAGTGATGTTACAACAGATGTTCCAACATCATCTTTGGACAATTTGTCATTAGTGCCCATAGGAGTTCTAATGTGTTTAGTGTTCTCTAGTCCAAATTTCTTCACTAGGTTTCGTGCATATTTGCTCTGAGAAATAAAAATCCCATCATTAAGTTGCTTGACTTGTAAACCTATAAAGTAATTTAACTCACCAACCATACTCATCTCAAACTCTTTAGACATTTGTTCAACAAACTCATCAACATTATATTAAAGGTTGATCCAAAAACTGTCATCCACATAAATCTGTGGGATGATCAAACTTGTGTTCGAACATCTAATGAACAAAGTTTTATCATCTCCCCCTCTCTTATAGCCTTTATTAACTAGAAAGTTTGTCAAACGCTCATACCAAACTCTAGGAGCTTGTTTCAATCTATACAAGACCTTTTTAAATTTATAGTCATGATTAGGATAATGTGGATTTCCAAAACCCTTAGGTTATTCTACATTGGCCTTTTATTCAAAAACCTATTCACAAAGACACTTTTGGCATCCATTTGATAGAGTTTGAAATTCATTAAGCATGCAATAGTCAAAAGTAACCTAACAGACTTTAACCTGGCTACGGGGGCAAAGGTTTTATCAAAATCAATTCCCTCAATTTGTGTGTAACCTTGTACAATCAAACTAGCTTTGTTCCTTGTAATATTCCCAAACTTATCAGTTTTATTCTTAAAGATCCATTTGGTATCTATTACATTAGATTCTTTAGGTTTAGGAACTGGAGTCCATACATCATTCCTAACAAATTGACCTAATTCCTCTTGCATAGCATTAACCCAAAATTCATCTTTCAAAACTTCATTGACATTTTTTTGTTCAATAAAGGAAATGTTGCAAACGTACCTCCCCATGTCTCTATAATTGAGCTTAAGCTTGTGCCTTATCCTCATCCCATTAGTGAGGGTTCCAATTACCTAATTTGAAGGATGGTCCTTTTGAATTCTGGCAGGTGGTTCTCTTTTGGGTGAATCTATCTCATCAGAACTGTCTATTCCATCCGATGTTATCACACAATCTGGAACAACAAATGGAACATCAGAGTAAACATTTTGTTCCTCTGAATTTTAGGAGTCCAGTAGATTATTTGCTTCATCAGTCTGACTGTCAATTTCCTCTTCCAAGAAAAATTCTGCAAAATCAAAAAGTCATCAATAACTATATTAGAAAATTCCATAGCTGCTTGAGTTCTTATGTTAAACACACGATAGGCTCTACTGTGAGTGGAATATCCGATGAAAACTGCTTATCATGTTTTATATCAAACTTTCTCAAATATTCACGGTGATTAAATATAAAACACTTAGCACCAAACATATGAAAGTATTTGAGATTTGATTTCTTACCTTTTTAGATTTCATAAGGAGTTTTACCAGAACAATGTCTTAAGTGAACTATGTTGGATATGTAACAAGCAGTACTAATAGCTTCAGCCCACACCTTTCGAGTCAACTTCTTAGAGTTGAGCATGACTCAAACCATTTCTTGGAAAGTCTTATTCTTCCTCTTAACCAATTCTATTGATGAGTCTTAGGGCTGAAAACTCATGAGTTATATCGTACTTATCACAATAATCATTTAAAACAATGTTCTCAAATTTCTTTCCATGGTCACTTCTAATCCTAATAATTTAACTAATTTCACTATTTTTTTTTAATTTTTAATCTTGCACAAAATTTCTTAGAAACATGAAAATTTTCAGATTTCTCTCTCAAAAAATCAACCTAAGTATACCTAGAGAAATCATCTACATAAATAAACATGTATTTCTTACCACCGAAGCTTTCAACCTGCATAAGACCTATCAGATCCATGTGTAAAAGTTCTAAATTCCATGATGTACCTACATGTTGGAATATGGGATGAGACACATTTCTGTTTGCCCAATTAACATGGACCACAGACACCATCTTTTTTTTTACTCAGTTTTGACACTCCCAGAACTGCACTTGCATTCACAAGTTTAGTTAAGCTTTTAGAATTTAAGTGCCCAAGCTTCTAGTGCCAAATCTCAGTCTCATCATGTGTGATATTCAAATAGGTCATTTGATATTCTAGTAGGTAACAATTATCTACTGACCTTTTATCTGTTATTACACAATAGTTAGTATCATTAAAAACCTGATATAAATCTTTAGTAAAATGAACAAACAGATTTTGATCACATAATTGACTAATACTAATCAAGTTTATCTTAAGGCCTTCAATCAATAGCACATTCTTTAATCTAGGTAAACCTTTAACATCAAATGTACCTTTACCAAGAATCTGTCCAGATACTCCATCCCCAAAAGTCATACAACCTTTCTCAATACTTTGAAAGTTTGATAAATTGATTTTATTACTATTCATGTACCTAGAACAACCACTATCAAAGTACTAAGATTCATAAGTAGATGCTTTCAAGGGTATATTTGCAACATTATACCTAAGATCAGACTTTATAATCCAAATTCTACATGGAAAATCATCTTTCAGTTGGATTTTAATATTTGGTGTCTATTTAGAAGTAGATTTTGGCTCATGTTCAAACTTTTGAGAGAATGATATTCTAACATGATTTACACTCCACAGGTTATTTTTCAATTTGAAACACTTAGGAATTATTTCAGTTGGATTTTAATCTTTGGTGTATGTTTAGAAGCAGATTTTGGCCCTTGTTCAAACTTTCCAGAGAATGATGTTCTAACATGCTTTCCATTTTACATCTTATTTTTCAATTTGAAACACTTAGGACTTATACGATCAGGAATATGACATTAATTACATATTAGTACAAACCTTCTTAGCCAAGGCTTTTGAAAAACTTTTTTCTTTCTAGAATCAAAGATGGATGGTTTTGGTAAAGCACCTTTCACAAATTCAATCTTTGATTTTGGATCTTTTTTCGTGTTCGAACACTCACCAATATAGCATATACCTTGATGATTCCCTCCAACTTGTCCAGTAGAGAGAATCTCATCAAGTTTGGCTTTACCAGTGTTCATTCTGAACAAAAAGGCTTTGGTCCTTTCCAGCTCAGCAATAGTGCTTTTGAGCAACTTACCTTTTTCAGCAATTTGAAGTTTGAATTGGTTCAACTTGTGTTGTAACTCAGCTATCTGACATGTGAGCTCAACAATCCGTCCATCTAATGACTTGTTTGTCTTACAGACTTCAAGCGATTTTTGGTATATCAATTTGCATATTGTTTGGATGTCCTCATCACTTGGCTCATCTTCGTCACTACTGCAGTCAGAAATCCCATCAGTAGAAAAACTTTGAACAACCTTTTCTTTACCTTTTGAAGTAATGTCAGTACTGGTTTTTGAAAAACATGATGTTCCAACTTGTGAAATAACATTTTCCAGACTAGATAATTACATCTTGTTTAGCTAATAGAGCAACATGGTTGCTCACAGCATCATCACTTTCTTCTTAGTTGTCATCTGAATCAGCTCACTCCAAGTTATGTTTAGTGATCTTCCTTTTTTCTTGAGAGTATTTGCATATTTTGATTAAATCTATCTATAACCTTTACACTCTTTGTATTGGATCCGTTTGTCTTTCCTGTCATAAAAAAATGAAGAAGGATTAGAATCACTTTTATTTCTAGGAGTATCAAAACTCTTGCCTCCTTTGGATATTTGATTTTACATCTTTTTTAAAAACTTTCCAAAGTTTTTTGTAAGAAGAATTAGTGGATCGGTCATGTCTTGATCATCAGTTTAAGCATCATCTTCGATTTCATGAGCTTCAGATTGTAGCGCAATTCTTTTGTCTTTCTGTCGTTTATTTTGTTTCAAATTCATTTCAAAGGTCTTAGTGAGCCCATAAGTTCATCAAGATGCATATTGGTTACATCTTTAGCCTCCTTGATAGCAATAACTTTGTGAGTAAACCTATTAAGTAGGGATCTCAGTATCTTCCTCACCAGCTTTGTGTCCTCATATTTTTCACCTAAGGCATGACACTCATTTGCAATGTCACAAAGTTTGGCGTTGAATTTAGCAAAGGTTTTGTAATCTTCCATTATGAGGTCTTCAAATCTGGAAACTAACATTTGTAACTTTGAAAGTCTGACGGATGCAGTTCCTTCATAAGCTATTTGAAGTATGTCGCAGTTTCACATGTTGCAATCAACCTGAATTGGTTTGAGTCAACAATGCTAAAGATCCCGTTCAATGCCTTGGAATTACTACTTGAAAGTTTATTGTCAGATATTGTCCACAAATCTTCTAGCCTGAGAACAACTTTCCTTTTTTCATTCTCCATGACTGGATGTTGCCAAACAGAGATAACAGATTTTCATGCCTTATCATCAACTGAAGGCTCTCATTCTAACTTTCTAGTACGAGTAGTTAGAACCTTCCAGTATTGGTGGACTTGTAACCAAACCGCCTTCTCATAGAATACTCATATCTGTAAAGATTCGATAATAAATTAATCCAAAATCTCATTAAGTATGTCTATTCCAATTAATGTTTGAACAAAGGTTAGAACATAAAAAGAAATGCACATTGGAATTTAAAATTGACGCCATCAATTTTAATGAGGTTTGGATATCAAATATCCCACTCCTCTAAGCCACGCCCAAAGAGAAAACAATCCATTATTGGTAAGTTTAATACAATACAATAATTGGACTTATAAAACAAAACTAAAGACTCCCTTTTTGTTTTGATGTCATTCTTGTATTGATCTCCTCGACTTGAATCTGCCTCGTTGAACTCCTTTCAATGTTGACCGCCGTCAAACAGCTGAGCGCTCTCTCTCGAGAACTCACCTCCCTCTCTCGAATGATGTTCAATGCATTGTTCTAATATAGTCTAGAACAAACTTAAATCTCCAGTGCTGGCTTGAAACTCGAACTTCAATCACAATCTTGATGAACACTGGAGAGGGAATCGGCTGCCTTTTATCTCTGGATTTCTTCTCAAAAATCAGCAGCATATACTATCATGTGTTTATGTTTTAATATACAAAACACTCTAGTTGATTCCTAACCTAATACATAGAAAGATTCCTAGTCTATTACAAAGACTTTCCTTCCAGAACTTTTCTATATACAGCTGTGTGTAATTATGAATCTTGGAATTCAAGATTACATCAATTTCCTACTCTAAATAATGAATCACGATTTCTTGAAATAGTAAGAAATCTGTCAAGTCTTCTTTTGATAAGGTAAGTCCATAATAACTCCAATTAAATGACTAAATTACACGGACTTAACAAGTACAAGTAAAATTATCGAGTATTTTCATGTTTTCTGTTCTCAGTATGAGACATTTGGTGTTGTAATGAGGCTTATAATATCCTATATGCCATTTTTAGATTAAGTTCATATTCAAAAACCAAAAAAATTAAAATAAAACAGAAAAAAATAAGATTGGTTTGGCAATGCAGAAAATAAGTTGAAAGGGAAGGTGGGGAAAGCAGCATACTTGGAGAACTGGATCTCGACGATCACATCTCTAACGGCGGGCGATTCGGCCTTTGATGTAAATTTTGATTGGGAAGAAGAAGAAGTTGGAGTTCCAGGGGCATTCTTCATCAACAACTTCCATCATACTGAATTTTACCTTAAGACACTCACCATTGAACATGTCCCTGGTCATGGCCGACTCCACTTTGTTTGCAACTCTTGGGTTTATCCAGTTGATAAGTACAAAACACACCGTGTTTTCTTCACTAATCAGGTACACCCTTACAATATGTTTTTTCTACCCTACGATATCCTTTCCTTGATGATTTTGTCATAATTATTTAGCGGATGTCTGTCTAAACTTCTTTTTATTGTGACATATCTTGTAAGCTTATTATATAGTTGACACATTTTATAAGATGTTTAACTGTTTAGTGTTGACTTTCTTTGCAATTCTTGGATTCAAAAAGGAAAAAAAAGAAAGGGTTTATAAGATGTGTCAACTATAAAATAAGTACTGTGAAAAAAAAAAAAAATCTTGGCCTTTTTTTTACACTAGTACATTCTCTCCTCGATGATCTTGGCATAATTATTTAGAGAGTAGTAGTGTTTAGTTTTAGTTAAAAATTTAAAGAAATAGCTACGCGTTCCAATGGTAAGTTCAGTAAAAAAAAGAAAGGAACAAAGTAATGAGACCCTCTTATTTTTTAAAAATCTTACAGGCACTTATAGATGACTAAATGAATATCTATTATCCTTAAGAAGCCATCTAATGTTTTAGAACTTTAAAAGTTGTAAGAACATAAAATATTTATACAACTTAGAAATTATTTGCTTTAACCTAATCAAATACCCTCTCAATTAATGTCAAAATCGTGCGTAGTTCATAGTTCATGCAATTAACAGGAATTCAAAGATGAATCTTGATGCTAATACAATTTGGGGCATTTCATACAGGCAGTTTTTCCACACTTCTCTTATGATATAGTATACTTTTTTTGCATCCCATCTCAACAAAATTTCTTCTCTCTTCAGCAATCTAGTGTTTGTCAACTTGAACAAGTATGAATCTTGAGAATGCACTAATCCAACAGTACTTAGAAACAAATAGAAGAAATACCCATACAAAATATATATATTGCAAATTATGCATGTTCTGAGGTTACCAGACTTCATTTGGGACTGGGAAGTTTTTGCCTTGAAAAATTATTAATATGATACTTAATAATTCATTATAGTCTTTCAATTGCTAAACCGAAAACGAAAAAAATAGTTCTAGTCTTTGGAGTTTTTTCTCCATCTTGGAAGGCAAATTTCTCATTTAGAGAAGCACTAAAGTGTGACTTTTTGTTCAGACCTATCTTCCAAGTGAAACACCAGCACCACTACTTCAGTACAGAGAAGAAGAACTAGTGAGCTTGAGAGGAGATGGAAGTGGGCAGCTGGAGGAATGGGACAGGGTATATGACTATGCTTACTACAACGATTTAGGAGATCCAGACAAGGGAGAAGATTATGCTCGGCCGGTCCTTGGGGGTTCTTCAGTGTATCCTTATCCTCGCAGGGGAAGAACAGGCAGACCTCCCACAAAGACAGGTTAGGCGTGCTGAATAGTTTCCATACGAGTCGATAGAAATCTTTTTGACCCTCTAAAGCATCCTACATCTCTAAGCAATTCATGCAGTTGTCACTTGATAATTTGGAAATTTTTGGAAACGAAACATTGCATTATCTAAGATAATTGGTACTCATTTTCATAACAACAGATCCCAATAATGAGAGCAGGATTCCACAGCTTATGGGCTTAAACATATATGTTCCAAGAGACGAACGATTTGGACACGTGAAGATGTCAGATTTCCTTGCATACGGCCTGAAATCCATCCTCCAGTTTCTTCTCCCTGAGTTTAAGGATCTGTGTGACAGCACTCGTAATGAGTTTGATAGCTTCGAAGATGTTCTTCAAATATACGAAGGTGGACTCAAGCTGCCAGATGGCCCTCTGCTCAAAAGTGTATTTGATAGCATTCCCTTGGAGTTGTTCAAGGAACTTCTTCGCAGAGATGGTGATGAGGGACTTTTTAAATTTCCAATGCCACAGGTGATCCAAGGTATGTGAACATCGGTTTAATAATACAAAACTCTAGGCCTTACATCCATCATATGGATTACACTTAACTAGATGTTGTGACAGAGGATAAATCTGCGTGGAGATCGGATGAAGAATTTGTGAGAGAGATGTTGGCAGGAATCAACCCTGTTATAATTAGTCGTCTCCAGGTACCTACACTCCCTCAATTCATTTGTTAGTGCGACGTGGAAGCCTTAATGTGTTATTTCGCTTTCATAAAATGGAAAACATTGGTCCAAGTATGATATCTGCCGAAAATTTTGAACGTGCAGGAGTTTCCTCCAACAAGTAATCTGGACCCAACATTGTATGGCAAACAAACTAGCACAATAACACGAGATGATGTGGGGAATCAGTTAGATGGGCTCATTATTGATGAGGTGATTACTAGGTTCTCAATTTAGTGATCTTTATTCATCCAGTTCTAGTGAACGTAAACCTGTAAGATTTTATCTACAGGCAATAAAGGCCAATCTGCTATTCATTTTGGATCATCACGACACTGTTATGCCATATCTAAGGCGAATTAACATGACTACCTCAAAAACTTATGCTTCAAGGACTCTGCTTTTCTTGAAAAATGATGGGCGTTTGAAGCCTTTAGCAATTGAACTGAGCCTACCACATCCTGATGGAGACCAGTTTGGTCCCATTAGCAAAGTATACACTCCAGCTGAAGATGGTGTTGAGGGTTCCATTTGGCAATTGGCCAAAGCATATGTTGCAGTGAATGATTCTGGAGTACATCAGCTCATCAGCCACTGGTACAACAACAATGCCAACAAAATGCTTCAATCATATTCCCTTTTATCCAATCATTTTTCTTCTTTTCATCTATTTGTTGGGCTTTATTCGCAGGCTACACACACATGCAGTGATTGAGCCATTTGTGATTGCAGCAAATAGGCAGCTGAGCGTGCTTCACCCCATTTATAAGCTTCTGCATCCTCACTTCCGTGACACGATGAACATCAATGCTTTTGGACGACAAATCATAATTAATGCCGGCGGGATTCTTGAGGCAACTGTGTTTCCGGCAAAGTATTCCATGGAGATGTCTGCTGTGATTTATAAGGCTTGGGTTTTCCCTGATCAAGCACTTCCAATTGATCTAGTGAAAAGGTAAGATCCTAGGCATGCACCTCTCAACAATGTTTATAGATTCATAATGTAAACTTAAATCCAGAAGCAGAAACTTAAATGGTACTAAAAAATGTGCAAGAGTTATCTCAATTATGTGAAAGTGAAATATCCGCCTAAAATCATGTAAGAATGAAGTACGCATGACCTGGGAATGTGATCAGGAGGGGTTAGTATCTGACTAATAATGACATGATCACTTGCATTTTTCCAGAGGAATGGCAGTGGAGGACTCAAATTCTCCACACGGCCTCAGCTTACTAATTGAGGACTATCCTTATGCTGTGGATGGACTAAAAATCTGGTCAGCAATAAAAACTTGGGTAGAGGACTACTGCAACTTATACTACGTATCAGACGACGTGGTTCAGAAAGACACTGAGCTACAATCCTGGTGGAAGGAGCTCCGAGAAGAGGGTCATGGCGACAAGAAAAATGAGCCCTGGTGGCCTAAAATGCAGACACGAAAAGAGCTGATAGACTCCTGCACCATCATCATATGGATGGCATCTGCCCTTCATGCAGCAGTGAATTTTGGGCAGTACCCTTATGCCGGTTACATGCCTAATCGCCCTACCTCAAGCCGCCAGTTCATGCCTGAGCCTGGCACTCCTGAATATGATGAGCTGATCACCAACCCTGACAAGGTTTTCCTGAGAACAATTACAGCTAGGCTGCAGACGTTACTCGGCATCGCCCTGATTGAAATTTTATCAAGGCATTCCTCAGATGAGATCTACCTTGGACAGAGGGACACCCCTGAATGGACAAAAGATGCAAAACCACTTGAAGATTTTGAAAAGTTTGGCAAGAAGTTGGCTGAAATAGAGGAAGGAATCATACAGATGAACATTGATGAGAAATGGAAAAACAGGGTTGGACCTGTCAAGGTGCCATACACTTTGCTGTATCCTACAAGCAGAGGTGGACTTACAGGCAAGGGAATTCCCAACAGTGTGTCAATTTAAAGCTTTATGAATTTTAAGGCGACACCTTTATCTCTCATATGATGTGTATGGACGCATACATGAAAACTATTAAAGACGGTGTACAATTAGGACTTAGAGAGACTCTAAACTCGTTTCTTGAAACTTGAAAGTATACTATGACTTGATCGAATTAATCAATAAAAATTACATGTTATTGTATCTCCAATTTGATTCTCGATGGATTTTGTGCATAGCATTTTCATTGTCAAACAAAATAAATTTTTAAATTTTATTAATTCTTAATGGATCACTGCTCATGTGCCAAAAAGATATTATACTAAGTTTTGGTCCCTAAGCTTTTCTCTTAACAATTAAATAATCTTAATGGACCAAAATAACATCATACACTCAAGGAATTAAAGAAAAATCTTATTTTCAGACCAAATGACAAAGGCTATGTCTGATCATTAGTGGGACTCACATTATATAGGCAAAAGTTTGTCCTTTAAGTTGGCCTACATACACATTTGGTTCTTTAAATTGATAAGATTTGATTTTAGTGCATTAAGTTTTCAAAATTGGCACAACTTTACAAAATGAATTATACAACAAATAAAATTTACTGGCATGGTTGAACTCCACCAGTTTCAAAGGTCATGTGCATAGACAGTCTACAGAACCATAAATCGGGCTCTGATACCATTTTGTAACACCCTTAGACATATTCATTCACTCCCCAATTTTTATCACACTTAGCTAACATCAAAAATAATGTAACCATGTCATAGAATGGCTAAAACTCATGGATATAACTTCTCAAGTTCAACTCCCTTCACAACATATTGAAACAGATTTTTCCTACCATGACAGTTTTATACAATTCATGACATTAATGGTTTTGGCACCCTTAAATATATTCAATCACTCCCAAATTTTTACCACACTTAGATAACATATACACAGAGACAACCAGGTTATAGTCTTGCCAAAACTAATAGATTTAATACTGCAAAACCAGTCCCCTTCACACAGGACAGAATCTGAAATTCGATGGTGACGGTTTTGAGTATCTCTTCAATATCATGCCCTATTTCAATTTCTAACCAATAAAAATTTATTCTAATACTCTTAACTCATATATGAACATGTATATAATGATACTAATAGATTTTATTCAACATACCATACACTTTTGAAGCCTAAAACACAAGAAAATAGCAAGGTGACAGTTTCTGCTACAAGTATTCCTATTGAGTGTTTGTCATCAAAAACCCTTTCTTTGTGCACCAAAATATAATTAAAAACTTTCTAACACTTTTATAAGAAATATTGAAAGTTTAATACACAATAAACCTATTCAGAATAATCTGAAAATCAAAGACTAAATCGTAGATAAGTGTTACCTATGTAGATTTTGAGGTTAAACTTGATGGTAATCATTTTTCCTTTGTTTTTCTTACTTTTATTTCAACTTGGAATCAATTTGGAGCACTTGGAGAGCTTAAGGTGTGTGTTTGAAAGGTGAAAATAGCTGAAATGATAGTCTGGTCATAGCTTAAGGGTGAAGGAAAGATTGAGGTGGCATTTGAGGTGCTTGCTTAAGCTTGGTAGCAAGCATGAGATATCAAGTTGTGGTATAAATCTGACTTTAGTCTTGCCAAAACTAATAGATTTAATACTGCAAAACCAGTCCCCTTCACACAGGACAGAATCTGAAATTCGATGGTGACGGTTTTGAGTATCTCTTCAATATCATGCCCTATTTCAATTTCTAACCAATAAAAATTTATTCTAATACTCTTAACTCATATATGAACATGTATATAATGATACTAATAGATTTTATTCAACATACCATACACTTTTGAAGCCTAAAACACAAGAAAATAGCAAGGTGACAGTTTCTGCTACAAGTATTCCTATTGAGTGTTTGTCATCAAAAACCCTTTCTTTGTGCACCAAAATATAATTAAAAACTTTCTAACACTTTTATAAGAAATATTGAAAGTTTAATACACAATAAACCTATTCAGAATAATCTGAAAATCAAAGACTAAATCGTAGATAAGTGTTACCTATGTAGATTTTGAGGTTAAACTTGATGGTAATCATTTTTCCTTTGTTTTTCTTACTTTTATTTCAACTTGGAATCAATTTGGAGCACTTGGAGAGCTTAAGGTGTGTGTTTGAAAGGTGAAAATAGCTGAAATGATAGTCTGGTCATAGCTTAAGGGTGAAGGAAAGATTGAGGTGGCATTTGAGGTGCTTGCTTAAGCTTGGTAGCAAGCATGAGATATCAAGTTGTGGTATAAATCTGAATTTAGTCTTGCCAAAACTAATAGATTTAATACTGCAAAACCAGTCCCCTTCACACAGGACAGAATCTGAAATTCGATGGTGACGGTTTTGAGTATCTCTTCAATATCATGCCCTATTTCAATTTCTAACCAATAAAAATTTATTCTAATACTCTTAACTCATATATGAACTTGTATATAATGATACTAATAGATTTTATTCAACATACCATACACTTTTGAAGTCTAAAACACAAGAAAATAGCAAGGTGACAGTTTCTGCTACAAGTATTCCTATTGAGTGTTTGTCATCAAAAACCCTTTCTTTGTGCACCAAAATATAATTAAAAACTTTCTAACACTTTTATAAGAAATATTGAAAGTTTAATACACAATAAACCTATTCAGAATAATCTGAAAATCAAAGACTAAATCGTAGATAAGTGTTACCTATGTAGATTTTGAGGTTAAACTTGATGGTAATCATTTTTCCTTTGTTTTTCTTACTTTTATTTCAACTTGGAATCAATTTGGAGCACTTGGAGAGCTTAAGGTGTGTGTTTGAAAGGTGAAAATAGCTGAAATGATAGTCTGGTCATAGCTTAAGGGTGAAGGAAAGATTGAGGTGGCATTTGAGGTGCTTGCTTAAGCTTGGTAGCAAGCATGGGAATTGCTGTCATATCAAAATTAATCACCGAATTTTGCTGATATGTACCATAATTTGGGTATTTTTGATAATTGGAGGGAAAATAGGTGGTGCTATGATGATATGTATTATTTTGGTGAAAAAATGGGGAAATAGCTCCACATATCACCTAGACAAAAATTGGGTGGAGGGGGGGGGGGAAGGGAACTTACCTCCATTCCCTCTAATCCCACCAAAAACCCATTTTCCCTATACCCTCCAAACTCCCATTATTCCTCAAACACTCTAAACTCCTGAAAGAAAAGAACTAAAAGCCTCTGGAATGAAGAAGACAAAGAAAGGTCACCAACCTTGTGACTATGAGAAACAGGCTCAACTGTGCACTTCTTGAACAAATGATAACCCAAGTAGAAGATTCCATGATTGCAAAGATTAAAAGGTGATTTTTCTTCTATTTGATGCCTGAAATTATCAATTACATGGACTTTATTTAGATTTTTTTTTTCATTTTTTCATAAAGGATGGTGTGACTATTTTGCTTGGGAACCTATGTGATCAAGGACTATAACTATTATTCATGGATTAAGATGCAAGATAGTTGGACTGGAGGATGAAATCCAAAAAATGGCAATGAA
Source organism: Paulownia fortunei (assembly GCA_019321725.1). NCBI lineage: Eukaryota > Viridiplantae > Streptophyta > Magnoliopsida > Lamiales > Paulowniaceae > Paulownia > Paulownia fortunei. The sequence goes on from CM033108.1 coordinate 8,503,476, forward strand.
GAACAAAAAGATAAAAGTCCTTCTGGTTATGTCATGGTTATTTTTCTTGGTTGTTTGGTTGGCTTAATAAGGTAATGTATCATGGTTGTTTGGTTGGCTTAAGAAGGCAGTAGACAAAATATTAAATATATATGTGACTTTTGTTGGAAACGTATTTATGTCTTAGTGCATTGAAGGAAGTTTAAGGAGTAGTATCCCATGTTTTGTTTTTCAAGTTTGGATTGGTAGGAAATTTTCCTCTCCCTATATAATATTTTTTCCCTTGGAAGTAATGCAATATTAATTTTATAAGATATAGTGCTTATAGACATATTGTTGTTCAACGTAAAATAATTTACTTATATGTTGTATTAGATTGCAAATGAAATGATCGCAAATGAAACTCATAAAATGAACTTGCAAACAGTACATTCCAAAACCTGCTTGACAATTTCATTGAACCTAAAAAAGTTATCTTCATTACATCATTACAAAACATATATTCCACAATAGTGTCTAAACTAAAGCATCAAAATTCTAACCAACACCAATTCCAAAATAACCAATTCAACAACCATCTACTTAATTCTCACTACACAATTCCAAAAGATATCAAAACTCACTTAATACAAAACCATCTACTTAAACAACTAAATTCTAACTATCCACTTTATTCAAAAATCATGAACTTCATTCAAAAATCATCCACTTATTTTTTAGGCTTCTTTTTTTATGTATTTCTAGTTGCAGCTTTGATTTGAGAGAGAGCAAAAGTGAGGTCTTGCACGGTTGCATACTTCTTTTCTCCTTCAATTATGATTAACTTAGAACTTATATATGGTTGTGTGATGCAATTTCAGTACTGGGGATAAAGTGTCCTCTAATAAATGAAGCAGGTGCCCTGATATTCACTCTATGGGATATGCACTTGACTTTGTTGGAGCTGCTGACATATGGAAGGTGCTGGAATTGGAGCTGATACTACTGGACTTGGTGCTGACACTGCTTCAATTGGTTAAATGTTCTGTTGTTGTCCAGAATATGGGGTTGGATTGAATACATCTTCATTATGACTAACCTCTTGGTAATCTTCACCCTGTTCATCTTTAAGATAAATTCATATGAAATCCAACTTTTTTGTTAATTGAAAATAAGTTTTGAACTTACACTAGTTTTTCTTCTAGAATATTTTGGTTTCTTTTTTAGATTTTTGGTGGGTGGCTTAAATGATAGTTTTTTATGTGTCACATTTCCCTGTTTGATAATCAAACTAATAAAGGTTAACATATTAGAGACAAAATGAACTGAAGTGAATTGAAGTGAATTTAGGTTAAAATAAACCTTACACTTCTTTTTCTTACAAATGAAGTGTTAGGCTGGCCTACAAACATACCTTGAGCCTGGTCCTGTTGAACTTTGACACTTTTCTTATCACCTAACATAATTTACATATGAATTAAAATATTAAGATATGATATAGTAGCTAAAAAATTAAAAAGTTAAACAAATGATACATGTAATTTATCGGGCCTCTAACTTAATCCCTCAGTAGTCACTTGACTTGATGCCTCTTATTGTGTTGCATTTTCTGGGGCATTACTCAATAGGCAAGCCTTTTTGATGTGTCTCTCAACACCACATATACTGCATTTTAGTGTCTTCTGTTGTCTTTTCAGCTGGTGTGCATTTTTTATTTTTCTTTTCCCTTGATTTTTTTTTTCTCTTCAGGCTCATCTGACTCCCTTCTGCTTGCTTTTGTTGGCCTTTTAGCAAGCCTTTCCAAGTTTGAGAGTAGGGGAGGAATGAAGTTTGATGGTTTCCACTCATTTATGCTATTTATGGGCATAATAGCAGAGGCATATGTATGTACTCTGTAACATTTGTGAGTGTAATCATAGTAGTCCAACCCATGGGTGTAAATGGCACTCAAAGCATGCTTGCATGAGATTTCACTCAAATCCCACTTCCTATATTCATACGTTCCAACCTTCAAGTCAATATTATATTTGGTCCCATCAAAGCAAGAAATGTGATAATGATAATCATCTGGTTTGATGGGATATAATCTCCCATCTTCTAATTATTCTTGTTAATTAACATCTAAAATTTAGAACAAATTACTCATTTCCATTTTTGTTAGGCTTTATCACTATTTGTCTTCATACTTTGCATTAAATATACCATTAACCACTTATACATTGACATAATTGACTTGTCCCTTGCATCCAAGATGTTACTGTTGAAAAATTCAAACTCATTATTCAACATGTCACACCAACAATAATCACTGAAGTGTGACCTACTTTAGTGTTGAGGTGGTTTGTCATTAAACAACTCAACTGAACTCTCATCTAGATCCCTCATTTCCTTTATCCTTTTCCTAAACTCATCCACTATTGTGGCCCGAGCAACATTCACAAAGCATTCTTAAATGTTTGACCTCTAAAACCAACAATTTTAAAGTTACCTGTGATCAAAATTAGGGAATACCTCTTGAAGGATTGGATTAGGCTTTTTTGTTTATCAGACATGAATGTATATTCATAATCCTTCTCAATGAACAAATCTAATTTCAAAAGTGTCAAAAACCAATCCCAAGTATCCCTTAACTCCTTATTAACCACAACATAGGCAATGGGGTAGATATTATTGTTGAGATCAACCCTTACAACTATTAATAACACTCCTCCGTAAGGTCCCTTTAGGTGACACCAATCTACCACAATGAAAGGCCTACAATCAACAAAGAATTCCATTTTCAATACATGTAAACAGACATAAAATCTGTCAATCCTCACCACTTAACTATTATGTTCCTATATTACAGGGTTTGTTCTTTTTATTTCATCTGCATAATCCTGGGGCAACAAATACTACTCTTCTAGAGTTTCCTCAATCATTCAACAACTTTTTTTGGCCTTATAATCTTGAAAATTAGAGATGTGGCATTTTATATCATCCATGACATCAATCCTAAAGCATTTCACTTTTCTTTTAGGGTCAGATTTGAATTTTGGGACATATATCTCATAGTTTGATTTTAGATTTTTACATGAAAACTCACTCTACAATTGTGATTAGGGTCATACTTCCTTATTTGAAATGTACATTCCCCTGTAAGCTTTAGTTCATGAAGCTTCCACCCACGTTCCTTATCAACACACTTAGCATAAACTCTAATCTTGTCATTTTTGGTGATATTTTTATGCTCCTTTTGGTTTTAATGACATGTGAGTGTATTGCTTTCCTTAGCTCATTTTTTGTGCTAACAACATCCCTAATTCAAAAGATATATCATACAACTCAACTAGATTAAAAATAAAAAATTTATTCCCATCTTTCTCACCATTTGAACACTTATAACTATTCTAGTCATCATCACTCTTTATGATATCCTCTTTTCTAGATTCATTATCCCTGGAATCATCTTTCCCCTCATGTTGCCTATCATTCTCCTCATCTTTTTTTTTTTTACTTTTCAACTTCAGTATTTATATTTTTATACTATAATTTATCATCATTGGATTTAGATTCCAAATCATAATCACTGTCATCAAATTCCCCACTTTCATCTTTATGTACTAATTCGGCCCTACTAGTCCCTTGTTCCCTATTCCATTCACTCTCTTCTTTCTATCCCCATCTTCTTCACTCTCTTCTTCTTCGTTCCCATCTTCTTAACTCTCTTCTTCCGTATCTAGAGCACTCTATTCTAACCCATCAGTAGGCTATGGTGTTTGCTTAGAAGAGTCATATTAACTACACAAAAAATTATTTATTTCCTCAATGTAAATATTGACTTATCTAGTATTTTAAAGTTTTTCTTCACAAATCCTGTGCAAATCACTATCATTCTTAATCAGCAGAAAACCATTTCAACTTTAGTGTAAAACCTCATAGGTTCCTTTATACCTTTATGTTTAGCAATTGTTTTTAAATGCTTATAACATAAGTAGGTCAAACTCATAGTAATCAGATTTATGAACAGCCCCCCACACATAAGTAAACAGACTGCCAAAATGAAACTTACCCCCAAAGTGAAGATATATTGTCAACAATCTACTTTTTGGATCCGTAATAGAATAGAAAAAATAATATGTTAAATTAAAAAATAATAAAATAAAATAAATAAAGGACCATATAGACATTTTGATTAGTAAACAAAAAGAATCTCAATAACATAAATAAACAATCAGGGGACAATATTGAAGTCTACAATTTAAAATATCATAAAAATTATAGAATTATAAAAAATAATAAAAAAGTTTTCTTTTTTTGGCAAGATATAGGACCACAATGGCGGTCCCTACTTTATTTAAAAATCCTACAAGATGTCTTGTTTAGAGGACCATCATTACCTTTCCAAATCCAAAACCCTACCAAATATTCATTATAAAAACATATGACCACACACAGGTCTTGTTCAGAATAACAAAATCTAACAGAAATCTAACAAAAAACTTACAAATATATATTCAAAAATAGAAAAACTAACAATGTCAGTAAAAAAAACCCTACATCATAACAAGATATGAAAAAAAAACTAAAATATTTAGAAAAAACTTATCGCAATTTGGTGGGGGCAAATCGAAGTCTTGTGGCCTACTAATCTTCATAATCAAATGAAATTTTCGCACTGCTACACTAGATTTAGGGCTCATCAATAAATTCTTAGGATCATTCAACAATTTTTGAAGAGAATCGATCGAATGATTGTTAGGATTATTGGGGATTTCTAGGTTCAATTTTAGGATTACACAATTGATTTGGGGAAACTACAGCTTAATAAAGGTGCACATGACTAAATTTTGCCTTCTATTTTTATCTAGGTGCCATGTGGAGCAATTTTTCTTTTTTCTTTTTCACCAAAATAATACACATCATTGCCACATCACCTATTTTTCTTCAAATTATCATAAATTCCCAAATTATGGTACATGTCAATAGAGCCCGGTGATTAATTTTGCCATGTTAGTAATTTTTGTCAAATTAGAATTTTTCGGCAAAAATCGAACCAATGTGCCAATTTTGGAAACTTAATGCACCAAAATTACTAATTTTTTAGACCAAATGTCTATTTAAACCAATTTAAAGGACGAATTTTGTCTTTTTCTTTCAGTATAATCTTAACATTTGGTGTGAAACACTCAATGTAATGCATCACAGGCGAATAGCTCCTCGAGAACTGTAATAGGTTTTGAAAAGGATGGAATATTTTTGTTTAAATGAAAAATTTGAGAGACTAAATTGTTAAGGTCATTGGATCAAAATCATTACAGTCATAAAGTTGAAGAACCAATAATATCAAGCAACCAATGAATTATTAAAATATTGAAATATAATTAACCACATAGAAACTAAGGAACTGTAAATTGAAAGATGTTTGGTTAAATTTATTTAATTTTTTTTATAAATTTCCATATTTTATAAGATATTTTTGGAGTTCATAAGATGTTGATATAATTTTAAAATAAGCTATTGAAGTGTTTTGATAAAATTAGATTATGAAGGTTATAAGATGCTAAAATGACAATTTTGAAAAATTATGGTAACAAATAAAGAAGGTTGTTAAGATTTTAGATTTAAATTAAGAAATTTTTAATTTTTTAAAATAAAATCCTAACGTCTTATATTTTAAAGGCTTATAAACATGTCTTCTACAAATACTATCAAACACTTTAAAACTATTTTATAAGCTCTCAAACTCCTTATAAACTATTTCAAGGAGCTTATAAATTCACTAGAACAACCTCTTAGTCGAAGAGAATAACACAAAGAATAAGTAAAATCTATCTAGCTTTGTGGTTCCTCGGAAACATTATTATGCACTTTATGAGATTTCCTTATATAGTTTATGAAGTGTATTAATTTTCGTCCAAGTTCATTTCATATAACTATTTAGCAATAGGGAGTTGATGCATTTATTTTGCATTACAATATTCTTACCAGATGTATGCTTCGGTTTGATCGATGGTTTGCTGCCATATTTTAATCCATGTCGTAATTTCCCTAGAATCACTCCAACAGTCGGATGAAGCCTGGTGTAGGCAGCGATAGATAGGGGTGTTCAACAATTTTGTGAAATCGTTCCAGCTGATCGACATAACCTAAACTACGCGTTAGTGGGCGGACTAGTAAGTTGAAGGGATGATCTTGCATTTAAGAAAAAAAATATATCGCAACGAAACTTCTAGTTGAAAGTCAAATTACAGGTCACTACTTACATCATAAAAAGTCATTAGGGGTATCGGGGGTTGACCTGGTGAAAACCCTTCAATATTGAAGTAAATTCCAAAGCTAGTAGATATAAACCATAAAGCTTGATAGTAGTTCAATGAGTAATTAACGCGTATCTTTTAATAATAATGATTGGGGGGTATTTATACTGTTGATATGTGAGTCTTCATGGGTTTGGGTTTTAGGCAAGATGAGGCATGATGATGATAACTTCTTGACCGCAGGAATGATAGGAGTGATCTATTGAGTCCCTGCAGGCGAAATCTACTAGTAGGGCCGGCGAAGAGACACTTAGTTTACTTTAATTGACTTATGCCCATGAGGGCTAGTAGTTAGTTTTCAATTACGCTTGACATGGCTAGCAATTTTATTTCATAACTCGTTAGGAAGTAGTTTAGATTTATGTTGTCACATCCCAGGATGCAACAACTTACTTTATCTGCAAAGTTGTTTATACTTTAATAAAATAAATTTTCCTATGTCTTACTACCTAGCTTATGTGCATTCTACTTATACTTAACAAAATCCTAGCAATGTTGGGACCTCAAAGTCCCACAATCCAACTTTCCTCGAGATCCATGGCCCAATGCTCCTTGACTTTAACATATGTTTTTCCTTGAACAGTCAAGAGAAAACTTATTGAGATGATATATTCATAGAGCCTTATTGGCTCCCAAGTGTGAGAGGTCCTACCGACCTCCATCCTCAAGAAGTCCTACTGACTCCCACACTTGAGATGTCTTATCGACCTCCATACTTGAAGAGTCCTACCGGCTCTCTCACTTGAGATGTTCTTCTAACCCCCACCCTTAAAGAGCCTTACCAGATCCCACACTTGAAAGGTCCTACCGACCTCCACTCTTGAAAAGTCTTACCAGCTCCCACACTTGAGAGATTTATAGTTGAGAGGTCCTACCGACCTTCACCCTTGGAGAGCCTTACCGACTCCCACACTTAAGAGGTCCTACCAACCTCTACCCTTGAGAAGTCATACTGGCTCTCCTACCTTAGAGGTCCTACTGACCTCCATACTCAAGAAGCCATGTTGACTTCCCTACTTGAGAGGTCTTATCGACCTCTACCCTCAAGGAGCCAAACTGGCTCCCTTACTCAAGTGGTCATTCTGGCCTCCACACTTAAGGATCCCTACCGGCTCGATGACATGGAAAGTCATACCAATTTTCTCTATCATGAATAGTGTAAAGCAACAAGCATTGCATACATAGAGTCAACAAGCGAGCTCAAGTCTCACATAAAGTAATTGAGTCCAGAATATCTAAGTTTACGAACAAAAGTGACTAATAGTTATAGAAGTCAAAGCATAAACCTAAACTAAGTAAATGGATTAAGTGCAAGAATGAGAGGAATAACTTACCCAAGTGAAGTCCCCCGTAAGGACCTCTGCAATAATGTGATTAGGCTTCGACTCAAGGTAAGTGACATTATATTGACTTACCATACTACAGGTCCTCATCCAGCATAATGCATGGCTCTCAACATCCCAAAGAGACTCTCCTCCCTCAACTTGATTCACCCCATAGGTAAATCATGATGGGGAGCACAAGCAAGAGAAAGTCACAAGGCCTCTTCGGAGCGACATCTAATGGCACCTCATGGGTTGGCCTTCAACAATGCTAGTAGAATCATGCGACGATGACCTATGCTCATCACCCTTCCAAGGGGGTGAGAAGGCCCATCGCCACCCCTGCTCTGTCTTACATTACTGTCACCTCAATTAGCACCACTCCCCTCATCTCGACTGGGCAGCACACCCTTTTTATGGGACTTTGACCACTTGTGCAAATGAAAAATAACATTATCAGATTGTTCAGCTACAAATAAAAACAAAACTATTAGATGCAAGCAAGAAGTGAAAATCAACAAAAATGCTAAGTAAATCAACCATGACATCAACAAAAGAAAAAGACTAAGTAATAAACCAACAAGACTAACAATGCCAACACTAAGGTGGTGTACTGCCACCCTTGTGTACCTCAGTTCAGCTAGGTCAAGCGCCCCTCCTACTGGGAGTTCAAGAAGACCTGAGCTCAACTCCACGAAATGAAATGAAATCAGACTCAACTAATACTTTTAACAACGTGCCCCTCGCCTAAGGCAAAGGACTCACTAGACTCTGAGGAGCTACCTATTCAATAGACTCCTTATCCTCCCAAAAATCCCTATCATACTCAAAGCAAATTAGCAAATGCCATAATAGTTTTAGGAGGGACACTCTCTATGTACCTAAGATCAACATGATTCCGACCTAAATTAGACAAACTACAGAAAGAATCTAGGTGACTTAGATAGATGATGACCAGAGTAGAAGTATGTGCCCCTTGCTAGAGGGCAAAGGGACTGAGCCTAATTAGGTTCGACCTATCAGAAGCATGACGCCCACCAAAAGGGTGCATCACCTCGCATCGCGCAGCTAGCTCGACATGAGGGATCCCAGGTCAAGAGCTGGGCAGGATGAGCGCTCTAGTGCTCGACTTGGTGCTCTGTCCCTAAGTTCAAGTCATGCGAAGAAAGTTGCTTAGGCTTGACCTGCGTAGCTGCCTAATAAGGCAGCGTGTGAAGGCACCACACCACCCATGTTGGCGGTAAGCAAGGTATTTCTTGGCGGTGGCGCCCCCCATCCCCAATTCTTACTATCAAATATTGATAATCAAATGGTGAAGATAAGGTGTTTGGTGTAATGAAGACAATGTGTTTGATAAAACGCCTAAGTGGATTATGCAAAGAGTGGGGGGAAGAATTTTTTTTCCAAAGTAGCTCAACTAGGCTGGAGTTTTGGGAGCTCACAAAGTGTTTGGTGAAAGTCCCGTAGGATAAGAGTTTTACTTACCTACCAAGTGTTTGAGGAAAAATTTTCAAAGGATCATACAGAAAATCGGATACCTTTCTGGGGCTCCGCCCCCCTTGACCCCTGCTCACTGACCAGGCAGCGAGACCCCTGACTAACTCAGCAAATTGGGTATTAATTGATGGCGAATATATGTCTTAGCTTGAGAGTCTATCTCTCCAAAGGAGATGCCCTCCCCCCGCCCCCCCCAAATATAGTCAATTTCCTACACAATAACCAAAATGGGCTAACACAAAAAATAAAGAATGTGACTCCAAGTTACTCATCCCAAGAGGTGACCTACTCTAACACTCTCTACTCTTGACCCAACCTTCCCTACGTGAGGATTGCCCAAGAGTGGGTGGCTTATTCTAACTTTGTGCATTGACTTGTGGACCTCATGAACTTGACTTATTAAGTCTTATCTTTGTTCTTACTCGTAATTCAAATGGACCTTTTGGACTTAGCCTATTAGGCTTATTTTGGGCTCATGGCGTATAAACAAGCTCATGCGATGAGGTGAAGATTTTCTAGTGAAGATTTTCTATGTCTTCCAACTAGCTTAATAAGGTGAAAATTTTCTAAGTTTTCCAACTAGCGCAATAAGGTGAAAATTTTCTAAATCCTCAATTTGCGCAATGAGGAAAATTTTTTCTAAGTCCCTCAACTAGTGCCATGAGGTTTATTTTTTATACATCCCTCTACTAGGGCGATGACGAGAAAATTTTCTAAGTCCTTCAACTAGGGCAATGAGGTGAGATTTTTCTAAGTTCCTCAACTAGCCTCATGAGGTGAGAATTTTCTAAGTCCCCTAACTAGCGCAATGAGGTGAAAGTTTTCTAAGCTCCTCAACAAGCCCCATGAGGTAAAATTTTTCTAAGTCCTTCGACTAGCGTAATGAGGTGAAAATTTTCTAAGTCCTCTACTAGCGCAATCAAGTGAAAATTTTATAAGTCCCTCTAGTAGCACAATGTAGTGAAATTTTTCTAAATCCTTCAACTAGCGCAATGATGTAAAATTTTTCTAAGTTTCTCTACTATTCCCATAAGGTGAAAATTTTCTAAGTCCTCCAACTAGCGCAATGAAGTGAAAATTTTCTAAGTCCTCTACTAGCAAATTAGGTGACAATTTTCTAAGTTTTTCAACTAGTGCAATAAGGTGAAAATTTCTAAATCCTCTACTAGTGCAATGAGGCGTAAATTTTCTAAGTCCCCTAAACTAACACAATGAGGTGAAATTTTTTTATGTTCCTTAACTAGCACTATGAGGTTTAAATTTTCTAAGTCCCTCAACTAGGGTGATGAGGTTATAATTTTGTAAGTCCTCCAACTAGCCTAATGAGGTGAAAATTTTCTAAATCCTGAGCTAGCACAATGAGATGAAAAATTTCTAAGTCTCATCTAGCACAATGAGGTGAAAACTTTCTAAGTCCCTAAACTAGCGACATGTGCGCACAAGAGAGAAACTTTTCTAATTCCCTTAGCTAGTGTCATGAGTGCACAAGGAACAAACCCAACAAAAATCATCTACGACACTATCTACTCTCGACCAACCTTCCTTACGCGAGATTTGTTCAGAAGTGAGGGGGCTTATGATGGGTCACGATCCATAGAGACCTAATAGTCTAAGTCTAATGGGCCGAAATAACACCAAAACCCAATAGGCTAAGCCCATGGGATTCATAATAAATAAAATTGGGTTGTAATGCCTAAGCCCATGGAGGCTTAAAGGTCCAAATCCACGAAAATCCTCATATCACCACTATAAAAAAGCCCAACTTTTATTATTAAAATATACACAAATAATTACATGTATAATTTCTCTCAAGTTCTCTGGCTTTCATTGACTTGCTCTAGAACTAACTTAAGCTTTGTAGGGTTTTCGCCAGGTTAACACCTAACACCACTAACAACTTTTTATGATGCATGCAGTGACCTATGTGTAATTGACTTCCAACTAGAAGTTTTGAAAGGAGTAGTGATACTATATCACTAGTGATATGAACATAAATAATATTATAATTTAAGATATTATGATCATCAATATTGTCAAATATTAATTCAATAAATTAATTTAAATGAATAAATAACTTGACTTTGTATTATAGTCCGTATATTAAAATATTGATGGAGAAAATAGTATATTCTTTGGGGATTTTAAATTGTTAAATAAGTTTGAGCTTAGATGATGATTAAATTTTCTTTTAGTTGTGGTGGAGGCAAATAGGAGCCAAGTAATCTAACTTTTTAAAAATAGAGCCCGACGTCGATCCACAGGGAAGTTGTTTGAAATTTTCAATATTGTATTTCTTAAAATATGGGTTTTATATGGTTTATATTATAAAGAAAAGCTTAAGTTATAACTAAGATATCAAAGTAATAAAAATACTAAGGATTTGAGATTCGCTCTTGAGTTTTGGATAGATGAATGATTATTTATTAATATTTTACTTCTTTTAAATACCACTATTGGAATCCATACACAATGAAGGTTCTAATGAGAAGATGTTATCAAATAGTTCATGCATTAAGATAATCATGATATTATCTTACTGTTTGTAAATTATCTCTTAACACCAATACTTATTTTTGGAATCAAGTATTTATGTGCACCTTTGTCTACAATAAATCAATATTATATGCTAGCAGTCGGTGTAGTAGAACCATACAATAAGCTAAATGAACAGTACAAAAATCAAGAACTGCCACTAAATAAGAAGGGTTTTAACGCCATACTTATTTACGGGATTAAGTAATTATGCACACCTTTGTCTACAATAAATTAAGGTTTCACATTAATAGTAGATGTAGTAGAACCGTACATCAAGCTAAAGGAACCTAAGTATTTGTTGTCCCATTGGTGATATATAAACCAAGAATCACCACAAAACAAGAAGGGTTTAATCAAAAATTAAAATAATAATACAACACACTTAAATATTATGCACTTTTATAACCGTTCATTTTCCTCCATCAAGAGGTCCACCGTTTTTCCTCAACTAAATAAAATTTAGAAATACATAATGAAAATAGAAATGACTAAAAATAGAAGAAAAACTAGATAATATATTTCTATTACTATTAGAAAACTTACACTATTATTAGAAAACTTAGCCTAAAGAAAGAAAACAATAAAACTTTATTTCTCCCTCTAAGGTTTTTTTGTGTATGTTTTAAATATCATCCAAGAGTCCCTATTTATAGTAAAAGAGTGACTAAATTCACATCTCTAAATGCACTCCAAATTAACTTCAAATATGCTCTAAATTCATGTCTTTCTCAAATCTAAATTGCATCATACATTTTTCTCCATGTAATTAGCTGATTTTGTGAAAGTGATCAATATAAAAATTGTAGATTTATTTGTTAGCTTCAGTTTTCAACTTGAATCACCTAATTCCAACTGCTAGAAAGAAAGTTATGCTTGATTTAAAAATATATATCAGTATACATAGATCATTTTCAATATATACACTCGGACGAATGTTTTCTTATAATTAAGGCTGAATTAGGCTGATCTTCCAACATAAAAATTATAGTTCTATCTCTTAAATTTTAAATAAAATAAGATTTAGGTTCATAGGGCTTTTAAACATAGAGTTATGCCTAAAATATGAAAATTGCACAAGTATGAAAGTATGCTTATTTTGAATTTAATGAAAGTCCAACAATCACTTGCAAAGCCCAAATAATTTCTTGCATATATTTTGATCTATAGATGATGAACTTAGGAAAAATGACCATTTTTTTCTAATTATGATGCTTCTTTGATCCAATAAAATATTATTTCCCAACTTGCTCACAAAACATGTTGTCGTCTTTAGTTTTATTTTGGATTTTTTTTCAACTTTTTTTATTCATTGATTCCCTAACACAAAACATTGATAAAATTATAATATTAACAAGAATAAAGTAAGGAAAGTATAAAGAATTTAAATATATCAAAATAATAAAGTAAGAAAGTATAATATGTCAAAATATGCGCTTATCATGTAGTATGGTGCGTGGACCATTAGGGCTTCGTGAGCTTGTGGGTTTGGGCCGCCTCTAGTAGGCTTCTTGGACATCTCTGGACTTATAGCATAATTTGGCCCCTCAGAAACTTAAAACTTTTATTTTCTCAGCTTTTATCTAAAATTCCGCATTGGGTGGAATGTGATATATAATTTTGGGACGAAGGGCATATAACTTTTTTCATCAATAATGCCTAGCTAAAATGGCTGAAATTGAGGTGCCATGTGTAATTGAATTCTTATATTTGTATTGAACAGAAAAATTATTACCATTTATCTAGTTTTATAAGAAAAACATATCACATCGTTTTAGTTAACTACGAGATGAGACATATTAAATATTTAATACATAAAAGTATGTTACAAAAATTTTGCTCATAGTTATGGTGAAAAAATCAGTCAAATAATATAAAAATTGATAATATATGGATTTATGAACCTAAGGAAAATTTACGAATGTAAAAAAATTATTTGGAAGCAAAAATACGATTTTTTTTATATTATTTTATATGTATCATCTTTGTACTTATTTTTAGATTATGCAAAAAATATTGTGCATGTATCATTATATTATTTCTAATTATAACTCAATTTAGAAAGAATTATTTAAAAATAACTAATATTTAATAAAATAATAGAATTTTAATTCTTTATTTGTATGATAATCAATTAATACTTATACATAATTCTGATATATAGATTAGGTTTTAAGTAATATATTTATATTTGTTAAAATTAAGTATTATTAATGAGTATGACATGAAATACTTATACAACGTGTAAATATTTTTTCTTCGAAAATAAGAGCATTATTCATTTTGTTCAAGATGTGTATGAGAATGAAAGTATTTTTAATTATTCGTGTATATATATATATATGCTATACGAATATCATATCATTTTTTACTAACAAAAACCACATCATATTAAGTGTTTATTCACTTTGATACTAAATTTGTTCTCGAGGCTATGCCACGATCACATCCCATTTTTGACCAAAAACATAAGCTTAATCAATATGTAAAGTAACACGAACCAGCAAAAATGGTTTGTGGTCAAGGGTGCTAATCAAGTCCAACACACCTTAAATGAATGAGTCGTTATCGGTTTTCATAATTGACTAGGCTGTACCTTGAATTGCAGGGTTTCATTCTACTAACAAATTATGGATGAGCTATTTATAACTTTTTTTAGTCTTTTTTTTTATATTAGGATTCATTCTCTATCCATTGTTCTTGTAGTTTTCATTTCTCAATCCAAATTAATTTTACGATAAACTCTCCATCTGATGTGGACAATAAATATTGTAGTATAAATACAAGATTGCCCATGGGAATATATTAAAATTACAAAAATAGGATAAGGTCTGCATTAGCATTCTTAGGTAGATTCGACCTGAGTTCGACTCAGATTGAAACCCGACTTCCCACCCACATAATATATTCATAATATATTCTTATTATTCTATCACATGTACCAGCTCAATTCTATAAATAGTACCTCAACTCTCGCATTACAAACAAGTCTCAATAGCATTTACTTTACATATATATTTTATTTCCTTTTACTTTTTTCAGGTTTAAAAGATTCGATTTTACTATTGGAGTGTTATAATTGGCGGTTATTACAACAAGCCTAATGATTTCTCTGAGTTACTTGAATAGAGAGTGGAGATCTAGAAGTTCCGGACATCTTGCCTTTGGTCCTTGATTGAGTTTGATCAAACGAGATCATTGTCACTCAAGATCATCATCTACTTCGTGGAAAAACTCATCCAAATTCCTTTTCAAGTGCTGTATCAATTGGAATTAGGGTTTTTAAAAATTACACTTTCAAATATGAAATGTGGATGCCCAGATCAGCGTAGGAGGTAGTGCACTCATCTCGAAACAGAGAGAAAGATAGAACAAGTGTTTCCATTGCACGACAATAGATGTGAAGCTGTGAAAACGGAATAAAGTTGACACTGGAGCAATCTCAATTGAAAATCATTTGATCCAAGTTTCATTAAGTTCACAACAATTAATTAGATCCAGCATATGCAACAAAGTGATAGTATCCAGCTAACGTTTCTCATTTCCTCCCAACAAATGCCTATTTCGAAATCTTCTTAGCAAATAATTGAAGTCTAAATTTAGGTGATAAAATTTATAAATTTTTTGAGGTTTTTAGTTCAAATATTTATTTATAGTTGATTATTAGTAGTTGATATTTTTAAATTGTCAGTTAATGATTTTTGATTCTTTGTTAATTAAAATTTAATATAATGATGAATATCGCCCCACTTAAAAAAGACAAAAAAATCTTTTTCATTTAACAATTCTGTGTCTCACAAAGCCCTCAAACTACGTCTAGAGTAGGAAAAAGGTCATTTAGAAAAAATATTTCAGGTGATATGGAAATGCACGTCAAATGGGTATTTTCATGCTTGAAGTGATGTGGATGAATTGATACGACCTTTTTGATAGAAATCAATTATCAATTAAAATGAATGAACTTCTATCAATTGTGGCTATTAGTCTAATACTTTCATCAAGAAGTTAAATTGGCTCGTTCTCCTTAGTGAAAATTCTTGGAACAGACAACGCTCCATTGAATATTATTGGATTGGAGGAAGGTGAATGGCGAAAATCATTAAACCTTTCAATCCAACAAGTAGTATTAAAGCAATTTAAACTCCATAAAATTACGATAAATGTTATAGAGGTTTGCACGTAGTTGTAAGAATTAATAGAGATGGGCGATTCAGTGTTGTTGGACAAACTCAAGGTCAATTAATTACTATTGGCCAAAAGTTGCATAGAGCTACATAACTACGTAAACAGGAATAGATTGGAATAAGCATTGTTGATGACTATAATTCATGGTTGTGCAACTTATATATCTTAAATTTAGTGTGTGACCATGACCAACTATATAAGTGTCATCCATATCGAGTAGATGAATAATAATGTTTTATGATGCATTATATATCATTTTGACTATTTGATCTTGAATTGATGTTGGGCTAAACTGATTTTGAGGACTCAATTAATGAATGAGTTACAATTGGGGCTTACATGTTAGTACAGGCTTGTGATACCCAAGATAATTATATTTTTCTGGTAAATTATAAAAATTATTATTTAAATTTAGGTTATTTATTAAAAAAAATCATCTAAATTTATAAATTATAATTTTTTTTATATTTATTTTTAATTTACAAATTGCACCTAATGAGGTGAGTATTTGTAAACTAAAGACACTACTTCAATGGGTATTTGTAATTTTAAAAATTAATCATTTTTTTTTTATAATTAGGTTAAATTTAAGGAATAATTTTTACAATTTACCTTATTCTTTTATGGGATAAATCACATGAATTATTTTAATATATATCCAAAACATCAATTTGATTTGAGGGTCAAGCCAGGTGTTGGAACTTTGTTTTACAAATGAAAAATTAGAGGTGAAACATGAATTCGTCAAGAACATCAACAGGACAATTTAGAGGTATTTGAGGCGCTATTTTTTACGCACCATGCTTTTTGTTCAAATTTCCATTTAGAAATTCTAAGATTGGTAAAAAGAAAAATCTGACAAAGTGCTTACAAAATTAGGAATCATAATATTTTAGTATAAGTTTGAAAACCGATCTAGGTTAGCAGAATTCAAGTTCTCTCCATTCTCGATTACGTATTGTTTCCCCTTTTTTCGTCGCAAACTTCCATAACTGGGCTTTTTCTCTCCTATCTACAACTCTAAAGCATCTAATTCTCAAATTGTTACCATCTCATAAATAACTTTCATTATATCATTTGTCTGTCAAATGTACTACCATAGTAATACGCCACTAAATCTCCCTACTCTTGGAAATTTTGTAAATTAAATAATTTTATTTCCCAATTAAATTGGGCATATAAGATACTATAAAATTTCTTATAAAATTAATGTAATTGTATGAATATTTAATTTTAATCAATTCTAAAAAATTTAATAATATAAAATAAAGAGTTTAAGAAAGTATAACATGATAGAAAAAGACTTTCTTTTTCTTGTGATGCTTTGAGAATCTACCAGCTCTTATCTTCAAGTTTCGATCTAATTTTTCAATCTAAGCCTCCAAACTAATGGGAATGAGTAGATATTCTTAACACTAAATTAATTTATATTATGATTAAATTAAATTATACTATATATTTTATCTTGTGATGTTTTCAACACATAAAAATTACAATAATGGGCTTAGGAGAGGGGAAGAAAAGTATTTAGCAAAAAACTAGGAGAATTCTTATGCTCAATAAAGTAGAGTGTGAGAGAGAAGAGTGATAAGTTGGTTTTAAACAAATTATTTCATATTTTTTTACTTAATAAATTGTTTATCTTCAATCATTTTATGCCGATTTTATGTATTTTTGTGTAGATTTCATGGAAAGAAGAAGAAAGTTTAGAAAAGAAAAAAAATCATAAAAAATTTGGAAGTCCTGCCACGACTCAAGAAAATGGAGTTGCGATGCCAGTTAGACAGATTGTCTAGAGCCGCGTCCCCAGCAATCAGAGTCGCGGCCCCAGTTCACGAAAATTTCAAAATATAATTTTTAGTCCGATTTTGGGACTTCTTTTGGAGGACTATAAAAGACATTTTCCAATACAAATTTAGGGATCTCTCTAGGGCAAAAAAAAAAAAAAAAAGAAATAGAAAAAAATGAAAGGAAAAGAGGGCAAGGCTTCAAGATTCAAGATTTAGAGTTTCTTCTTCAAGATTTCAGAGTTTTTCTTTTCTTCTCTTTTTATCTTACATTTTCTCATGAATTCAAAATTATCTATAGATTTGATAAATATGATTAGGGGCTAGGCTTCCTATTTATGGTTTTGATGCAACCTAATTATGATGATTTGAATTTATCTTTCAATTCAATTGAATGTTTATTTGATCTAGTTGAGTTTTCTACATGGATCTTAATACTTTCAATTACTTGACAACTAATTGAATGATTTGCTAATCATATTGACCCAAGAGGTGATATATGTGTCTAGTTTTATGTGTGGAAAATTACAAATTATATGTAAGATAGAAATATACTTGCATGGTTTGTGTAGTTTTTGATTGATATCTATAGAGTTTAATGATTTATTGATTATTTAATTTACATAGGAATATAGTGGGTTAGCAATTGTTAAAATTTTCAGTAGACCCAGTTCGCGAAAATTTTAAAATATGATTTTTAGTCCAATTTTGGGACTTCTTTTGGAGGACTTTAAAAGGCATCTTCCAATACACATTTGGGGATCTCTCTAGGGCCAAAAAATACAGAAAAAAATGAGAGGAAAAGAGAGCAAGGCTTCAAGATTCAAGATTTGGGGTTTCTTCTTCAAGATTCCAGAGTTTTTTTTTCTTCTCCTTTTATCTTACCTTTTCTCATGAATTCAAATTTGTCTATAGATTTGATAAATATGATTAGAGGCGAGGTTTTCTATCTAGGGTAGCTAATTAGGATGATTTGAATTTATCTTTCAATTCAATTAAATATTTATTTGATTTAGTTGAGTTTTTTATATGGGTCTTAATACTTTCTATTACTTGACCACTAATTGAATGATTTGCTAATCATATTGACCCGGAAGGTGATACATGTGTCTAGTTCTATGTGTCAAAAACTATAAATTATATGTAAGATATGAATATACTTGTATGGTTTGTGTAGTTTTTGATTGATATTTATAAAGCCTAACAATTTATTGATTGTTTAATTCACATAGGAATATAGTGGGTTATCAATTGATAAAATTTTCATTAGACCTAGGGAAAGGCTATTGAATAATTGAAGGATTCTCGACTATCAACTAAAAATAATAAATTAAAATTGATGTGATTGGGTATTCAAATCGAACTAATTATGATAAAATCATAACCTTAAGTCTTTAAGTCAATGAATTTCATCCTTATTTGATTTTGTATATTAGTTTAGTGATAGTTTATTTTAGTTTGCATTAATCGCCACTCATTTTCATTTGTTCAAATAAAATTAGAGTTAACTCAATTTTGGTATTTAATAATTCACAATTCTCGTGGGAACGATACTTCACTCATCTACTTTATTACTTGTTAATGATAATGTGTACTTTCGTTCACAAATTTCACAATAAGTTTTTGGCATCGTTGTCGCGGACTGTTTGTCTTTATTAATATTGATACCAAGTAGCTTTGATTTTAATTTGAATTATTTATTTTTTTCTTATTAGATTTTATTTTGATTGACGCTCTTGATTTTTCCAGGTGCTTTTGGGTGTATGAGAAAATTTAGAAATGGAATCTTGATCCCTTTTGATTCGCAAATTAAAAAGACTTGCAAACAAAATCGAAATGAAAAGAGAGAAGCCTCCATATCACCACAAGACATTATGGAAGACAACAGGGTAGCTAATGATAACAACAATGTACCACAATAGGAAAAAGGGTCAACAATAGTGAGTTTCGTGATTATGCATTGTCATTGATGAATGAAAACCTTATTGGAATCAGCCACCCTATAATTTAAGCCAACAATTTTGAGCTAATCATACAAATGGTTCAAGCTAATCAATTCCGCGAGTTAGCCAATGAGGATCCAAAAGCACATATAGCTAGTTTTCTTGAAATATGTGATACATTTAAGAACAATGGTGTTACTGATGACGCCATTAGACTGAGGTTATTTCCTTTCTCACTAAGAGAAAAGGCAAAGATTTGGTTGAACTCATTGCCACCAGGTGCAATCACCACATGCTTAGCTCAAACTTTCCTAGCTAAATACTTCCCACCAGCTAAGACAACAAAGATGAGGAATGACATTACTATCACCCAATATGACTTGGAATCATTGCACGAAGCATGGAAAAGGTATAAAGATTTGTTGAGAAGGAGTCCCCATCATGGTCTGCCAGAATGGTTGCAAGTTTAGATATTTTACAATAGATTAAGTAGCGTAACCCAAACTTTAGTTGATGTAGCCACTGACATAGCTCTTATGGGCAAGACATATGAGGATGCTTATGATCTTCTTGAGACCATGGCTACAAATGCTTATCAATGGTGTTCTGAGAGAAATGCACCAAAAAAATCATTTGGAGTTCATGAAGTTGACGCACTCACTGCTCTGACTCCCCTCACTGCCCAAGTTGCTACATTATCTTAGCAACTTAGCTCTTTTATTGCTAATTCGGTTCCAACATTAGTTGAGGTTTGTAATTTTTGCAATGGTCCTCACCCAAGTATAGAGTGTCAAATTGGGAACCCATTCGCTCTATCTTAGCCAGAGCAAGCATAGTTTGTGGGCAATGCTACACGACAGAACAATCCATACTCCAACACCTATAATTCAGAATGGCATAACCATCTAAATTTTTCATGGAGGAATAGGCAAAATGCAGTGAGACCACCACCATCAAATTTGTAGCCCTTAAATCAATCTCAACAAACACTTAAAGTCTCTCTAGAAGATGCTCTCTCCCAACTAGCAGTGACTATAATTCAATTTATGGCAAAGACAGAGAAAACATTGCAGAAATAAGAGTTTTCTATTTAGAGTCAATCAGCCTCTATTCAAAACTTAGAGGTTCAAGTAGGCTAAATTGCCAATATGCTGAGTGCAAAACCTCAAGGGTCATTTCTTAGCAACACAGAGACTAACCCTAAGGAGAATGTGCAGGCCATTACTTTTCGTAGTGGTAAAGAGTTGCCAGAGCTAGAAAGAAAAGTCAATGAACAAAAGAATCCAAAAAATAAGAGCACGGTTGAGGAGTCTGATGAAGCACCAAGCAAAGAAATAAAGAAGCCTAAGTCGAAGCTATTTTCAAACAACCCTCCCCAATACATGTCTTCCATCCCATTTTCTCAACGCTTTTAGAAACAAAAATTAGATAAGCAATTTTTTAAGTTTTTGGATGTCTTTAAAAAGTTGCACATTAACATTCATTTTGCAGATGCTTTAGAGCAAATACCCAGCTATGTAAAATTCATTAAAGATATCATCTCCAATAAACAAAAGTTGGAAGAATACGTGATAGTGACACTTACTGAGGAGTGTAGTGCTATTTTGCAAAGAAAGCTTCCACCTAAACTAAAAGACCCAGTGAGTTTTATGATTCCTTGCACTATTGGCAATTCATTTTTTGATAAAGCTCTATGTGATTTTGGTGCAAGCATTAACTTGATGTCTCTTTCTGTTTATAGGAAGCTTGGGATTGGAGAAGCAAAGCCGACTACTGCAACTTGCTGATAGGTCCATTAAGTAGTCGAGGGGAGTAATCGAAGATGTGCTAGTAAAGGTGGATAAGTTCATTTTCCCAGCATACTTCATTGTTCTAGATATGGAGGAAGACCAAGAGATCCCTATCATTCTTGATCGACTTTTCTTGGCAATAGGAATGACCTCATCGATGTTCAGGAGGGCCAATTGATCTTGAGGGTGCAAGAGAAGTAAGTAACCTTTAATGTTGCAAAGTGATGAAATATCCAAACAAGAAAGATTGCTTCTTGAGAGTGGATGTCACCAAAGAATGTGTAAATGAATTCTTTCAATCAAGCTATCCCATAGATCCTCTTGAGGGTTATTTGGGAGGAGCAAATAATGATACAGAGATCTTGGAGTGTTTGAAGAGACTAGATGTTATGCCACATATGTTCATAAAGAGACCAATTAAAGATCTTGGCAAAGCCCCTATATATCCAGTACCTTCTATTGAGAAGCCACCCACTCTTGAACTTAAGCAACTGCCAAATCATTTGAGGTTTGCATTTTTAGGTGAATCTTCTACTCTTCCTATTATTATTTATGTTACTTTGAATAATGAATAGAAGAAGAAGCTATTGAGGGTGATAAGGGACCACAAGACAGCCTTAGAATGGTCTATAATTGATATCAAAGGTATAAGTCATCCATCTGAATGCAAAAGATACTGATAGAGAAAAGCTACAATCTATCCGTGGAGCATCAACGTCTACTCAATCCGAATATAAAAGAGGTGGTAAGAGCTAAGGTATTGAAACTAATCAATACAATATTATCTATCCTATTTCTGATAGCGTTTGGGTAAGTCCTGTGCAAGTAGTACCTAAGAAATATAGGATAAATGTAATAGAAAATGATAATAGTGAATTAATCCCCACTAGAACTATAATCGTTTAGCGGGTATGCATGGATTATAGGAAGTTAAATAAAGCTACGAAGAAAGACCACTTTTCCCTACCCTTTATTAATCAAATGCTGGATAGGTTAGCTGGTCATTCTTTTTATTACTTCCTAGATAGATATTCAAGATATAATCAGCTTGTCATAGCACTTGAAGATCAAGAAAAAACCACCTTTACATGTCCTTATGGCACCTTTGCTTTCAGATGCATGTTATTTGGTTTGGGCAATGTACCGGCTACATTTCAGTGATGCATGATGGCCATATTTTTTGATATAGTGGAATATTTTATTGAGATATTCACGGATGACTTTTCTATTTTTGGTGATTCTTTTGATTCGTGTTTGCAACACTTAGCACTAATTCTCAAATGGTACGAGAAAACTAATTTGGTTATTAACTAGGAGAAATGTCACTTTATGGCTCAAGAAGGCATCATTTTAGGACATAAGGTTTCAACAAATAGAATTGAATTTGATTGTGCAAAGATTGAAACCATAGAGAAATTACCTCTACCAATGTCATTCAAGGGAGTACGGAATTTCTTAGGGTATGCTGGATTTTACAAATGCTTCATCAAAAACTTCTCCAAAATTACAAAGCCTCTTTATACTCTTCTCATGAAAGAGGTACCATTTAAATTTAATGAATATTGCTTTGATACATTCCAACATTTAAAAATTCCATTGGTATCGGCCCTTATCATGGTTGCTCCAAATTAGACCTTACCTTTCGAGCTAATGTGTGATGCAAGTGAGAATTCCATTGGAGTAGTGTTGGGACAACATAAAGGTATAAATTTTTATGTTATATATTATGCTAGTCGAACACGAACTGATGCGTAGATGAATTATGCCACCATTGAGAAGGAGCTTTTAGTTGTGATTTTTGGTTTCGATAAATTCTGCTTATATTTGATTAGCACTAAGGTGATAGTCTACACTAACCATTCTACCATCAAATTATCTGACTGATAAATAAGATGCAAAGCCAAAGCTAATTCGATGGGCATTGTTTGCTACAAGAGTTTGATTTGGAGATTAGAGATAAGAAGGGAACTAAGAACTTAATTGCAGATCACTTATCTCAGTTAGAGCTACATGGTGAACATGAAAGCAAAAAAGCCCCTATCAATGAGACATTCTCGACTGAGCATCTCTTCTCAATTAACACTAGAAAACTTTCTTGGTTTGCAGACTTTGTGAACTATTTGGCTAGTAATGTGCACCTGATCAAACACATCAATAAAAGAAGAAATTTATTGTAGATATGAAGCATTACTTTTGGGAAGACCCATTTTTGTATAAGAAATGTGTGGATCAATAAGAAGGTGTGTCCCTAATGATGAGATTCCGCGTATTCTTCATAATTGTCACTCATCATTGTATGGTGGTCATTTTAAAGGGAACAAAATTGCAACTAAGATTCTTGAGTTAGGTTTTTATTGGCCATCACTGTTTAGAGATGCTCAAGCGTTTGTGGCTGCGTGTGATAAATGCCAATAAACTAGAAATATCTCAAGGAGACATGAGATACCTCTTAACAACATCCTTGAAGTTGAGTTATTCGACGTTCGGGGCTTAACTTCATGGGATCTTTTCCACCTTTTTACAATAATGTCTATATCCTTGTGGCGGTGGATTACATTTCTAAATAGGTTGAAGCAGTTGTATTGCCTACTAATGAGTCCAAGGTGGTGATGAATTTGTTGTGAAAACACATCTTCACTCAATTTGGGACATCGAAGGCCATTATCAGTGATGAAAGGAAGTATTTTTGCAATAAATAGCTTGCCAGTCTCTTAGGGAAATATGGTGTCACTCATAAAATTGCTACTGCTTACCATCCACAAATTAGTGGCCAAGTTGAGATTTCCAAAAGAGAGCTGAAGTGGATTCTAGATAAAACATTAAGCTCACGTCGAAAAAATTAGTCTATGAAACTTGACGATGCACTCTGGGCTTACCGAACTGCGTATAAGTATGTCACCTGATCAATTGGTGTATGGAAAGGCATGTCACTTACCTATAGAGTTAGAGCATCAAGTATATTGGGCAATTAAGAAGCTGAATTTCGACCTACATGCAGCTGGTGAAAATCGAAAGCTACAGTTGAATGAATTAGATGAATTGTGCTAATGGGCTTACAAAAATGCCAAGTTATGCAAGGAACGTACCAAGAATTGGCATGATAAGCATATCCTACTATGAGAGTTTACTCTAGGTCAAAAAGTTTTATTGTTTAACTCTCGTTTGCGATTGTTTCCAGGTAAGGTATGATTAAGGTGGTCTGGATCGTTCACAGTGGTCCAAGTTTTCCCACATATGCTATTGAAATTCAGAGTAAGGATCGAAAGTTTAAAGCCAATGGCCAAAGGCTCAAGGCATTCATTGAAGGTGGAAGAGATTTGCAAAAGTCTACCATCACCCTTTCTGAACCATCATCATGAACCTCGTCGAGAGTTAAGTTGAAGACTATAAACTACGCGTTTATTGGGAGGCAACCCAAGTCCTTTAAGAGTTTTCATGTTTTTTTTTTCTTTGTCACATTTGTTTTCTTGCACTTATATCCTTTATATAGCTTAGGAGTAGATTCTTAGGTTGCCTTAAGTCAAAATTTTAGTATCCCTAATCCTCATCTTTTTATTTTGGTTGTAGGTTCAATTAGAATACTGAAACCTTACAATTTAAACAAATTTTGACAATGGAGCCACAATTCCAATTTTCAGCGTAATTTTTAAACCAGAAACCCAGTCTTATGTTCCAAAGCCCTAATCTTTAAAAAAAAAAATTGAGTTGGCGTTGCGGCGCCTAAAACCAGAGCCACAATGTTAGTACTGCTGGACAGTCCAGTGCACTTGGTGCCGCAACCCTTGAAAATGGAGCCGCTTTTCCCTTGCTGTCAGTGTACTTAGCACCGCGGTGCTTGCCTGTAAAAAATAATAATAAAAAAATAATAAAATGAAAAATCAACTCTCCTTTTTCCCCCAAATCCTTAATTTTCCTCCCTAAATCCCAAATTCCACTACTACCACACCTCAATCGAGCCACTACTGATGTCACCTCCATCCATCACCACCACAGCATCACCAAACCAGCCCTCTACCAATATCAAATTCTCATCACCCACTACCGGCAGCACAACCACCCTCATCGCCACCGCCTTTCGCCGTCGTACACCACCACCGATACTCCTTCCCTGCCATCTTCCGAACTCAACCCCGTTACCCACACCCATTATACTAGCTTCCCAAACCATCTCTTTCATGTGCTACCACAAACTTGGTGCTTCTTTATACAGCTCCAATGTTATTTTCTAATGGTGGCATGTGTCCATTGGTTTGTAAGTCTCTCTTGGATTTCTTATTTTTGGATTTTTGGGGTTAGACATGTTGCTAAAATTAGTGCAATGAGATTAAGTTATTAGCTTTTGAGTTGGTACCTAACTTAAGTTAGACTTGTCTATCATTGTGACTAGTGTGGGTATTATATCAAACACCTACTACTTATTCATATTCTTGAGTTTCATTGTTCACCTTACTATGTTCATAGGCCTGTGGTAATTTGGGTCTTTGTAGTTAAGCTAATTATGGTTGTTGTAGCTTGCTATTGATGGTCGGTTGTGCTTTCAAATACTTGTTTGATTTTTCTTTGGGATTGCATTCACATTTAGAACCTTGTCTTTTTATTGCTTTTCATCAACTACTGCGGTTTTCTTCTTGGATTGTGGCTGGTTTTTGGGTTGTTTACACTGAGGCATCCTTTGTTGTGATTTGCGGCGTGTTAAGATTGTGAGTGGACATTGTATATTCTGAGTTTTCAATTTAATTCATTTGAAGTTTTGGTTTCACGTTAAACATACCTCCCAAGAAAAGTGCTAAAGAAAAAGACATTACTTCTGGATTTGGTACTTGGGATCGAAGTCGGTTTGTTAGTACGACGGAGGAAACATGATACAACAAAGTTGTCACCAAGAAAAAACTTATCCCGAAGAGAGGTTTGGAGTTACCTTATTATGAATCCTGGGGCGACATTGAAAACTAAATTGCTGAAAGAAGATAAACTATCTTCTGTGCTCATCTTGATCCTGCTATTTTCATGGTGGTGCAAGAATTCTATGCCAATACCCATGAACATAACAACAAGGTTGTTTTTGTGCATGGTAAGTAGGTTTCTTTTAGTTGGAGAAGCATAAACTCCATTTACCACCTACCTCAGGAGTTTGCAGATGAGTACCATCCCTAATATTGGAGCCAGATTTGCAACAAATCCTCACTACCTTATACAGTGTAGGTACAGAGTGGACTGGGTCTATGCGTGGTTCGCGGACACCTATCTTTTTCCCTACATCCTCGCTGAGCATGCTTGATAAAGCCTAGCTCTATTTTATTTGTGCCTAATTGATGCCCACTACCCATACTAGCTGTGTGACCAAAGAATGTGCCATTTTACTCTATGCCCTTAAAGTCGGCCGTAGTATTAATGTAGGTAGGGTTATTCAGGACTCCATATCTTACACCCTCCAAAGCACAACCACCAGTAGCTTACCTTATCCCTCCAGGCCAGAGTTCAGTGGCCTACCAAAGAGCTGCTTATACCACCCACTAGTGTTATCGACCACTGTATCACTGATAGTTATCATGACCCCCCTGCTCCCATACCACCCTCTCTTACTGACATCGATGATCCTCCTGTTGATGATTCTATCATTGTTGAGCCTGAGGATGCACCTGTTGTTATGCCTCCTCCTACGAGTGTTGTTCCTCCTCCTCTTCCACTATCCTCAATATACTTTGAGATGTTATATGTTGAGATTATTTGTTAGAACTGGCAGACTAAACATCATATTGCTAGAATGGAAGCCTACATATCTTATTCAATGGAGCATCACCGTGCCTTAGAGTGATCCATGCAGGGCGACACGTCGCAACCCTTTTTTTGAGCCTCCTGAGATACCTCATTTCTCTCATGAGTCACCGCCTATAGATGATGTTGCTCGCTAATATTTTCACCACATAGTGAAGTCCTTCACTTTCATTTCTTTCTTAGCCATTGAGGACAATGTCAGTTATAAGTTTGGGGGTACTTTTGGTTCTTTTTGTTGCTTTTGTGTGTGTTTTGGTGGTCATTTTATTTTTTTTTACATTTTTTACTATTGGCATGTTTAGTGTTGTTAAATTGTTTACTTTGTTTGCTTTTCGTACATATAAAAAAATTGTTGAAAATTGAGTTATATTATGGTGAATCATCTCTGCCAATGATAAGAACTTGATTGTTGGGTTGATAATTTTTTTTAGAATGCTAAAGTGTGTTATGTCAAGTTGTTGGTTTTATATATTGATTTTAGCTTACTTTGAGATTCTTGTCTATATTGAGCACATAGCCAGTTGTCGAATTTTGTTTAGAGTACTTAGAGATAGTTTATGAGGATAAGTATTTTCCTAAAGATCCCACCAACTCTAGAACTCGTTTGATCATTAGTTGAGGTGAAATTCTAGATGACATAGCATGTATGAAATAATTTAGGCCATCTTCGGACTACTAGAGCCTATAAAGCCTACCAAATTCTCACGATTTATCCCTAGTGTCCCTTTGAGCCTAAATGAACCTTATTTCACCTTAGAAATCATACCTAGCCTCACAATATTTTTATCTACGTTTCTACCCTTCACCCCACAAATTCATGTAGAGATCATGTTCACAAATAGGAGAAATATATATGAATTGGGTGGTATTGATAAATGTTGTGTATGATCTCCCTGATCTAAAAAGAAAAGAAAGAGAGAGAAAAAATAAGAAACAAAAGACACTTTAAAAAAAATTATCCCCTTGCTAGCAAAGCAAAACAACATAAGTTTGGGGGTGTACAAATTCTTGAAATATATATATATATATTAAAAAAAGGGAAGCAAAGTGTAGGAAGATTGAAAGGCGTGCAAGCCAACATGATTTTCTAATATTTGAATTTTTAGGTGATGTTGAGCCATTTTACTATCCAAATAATCTACCATTACCTAAGCCTTACATTACAAGTTTTGAAAGTTCTTTTGATCCTTGTTGCTGTATTTATTTACATTAGTGGAGATAAGTGTGAAAAATGAGTTTATGGAGTTATGAAGAATCATCACATCATAATTAAAGTGGATATTTTAGAAAATGCGTTACTTTATAAACATATTTGGGTGACAAACTTGATTTGATGCATTTGTTATACACACACACTCAAGATCATGAGGTTAAGTCGAAATTGGCATATATATCAGCATTGTTGATATAATCACCTTTTTGCTATTCTTTTTAAATTATTACCTTTAGTAATTTTTTAGAATGGATAACGATTCATTGGTGGTATGACTTAGATTTTTCTTAAGTTATTCTTGTTAGTTTTGTTTTTGTTATTTTGATTTTAAGTTTTTGCTTGAGGACAAGTAAATGTTTAAATTTATGGATATTTGATAAGTTGGTTTTATACAAATTATTTTATATCCTTTTACTTAATAAATTATTATCTTCAAGCATTTTAGGTCGATTTTTTGTGTTGTTGTGTTATTGTGTAGATCTCATAGAAATGAAAAGAAAATTTGGAAAAGAAAATAATTTTTTTTAAAAAAAATTGGAAGTCATGCTACGACTCAAGAAAATGGAGCTACGACACCAATTGGACAGATAGTTTGGGGTTGTGGCCCTAGAAATCAGAGCCGCGGCGCCAGTGAGATAGAGAGTTTGGGCCGAGGCCCCATAAATCAAAGTCACGGCCCGAGTTCGTGAAAATTTTAAAACACAATTTTTAGTTCGATTTTGGGACTTCTTTTGGAGGACTATAAAAGGCATCTTCCAATACACATTTGGTGATCTCTCCGGGGCTGAAAAATACAGAGAAAAATGAGAGGAAATGAGAGCAAGGCTTCAATATTCAAGATTCGGGGTTTTTTCTTCAAGATTTCAAAGTTCTTCTTTTCTTCTCCTTTTCTCTTGCCTTTTGTCATAAATTCAAATTTGTCTATGGATTTGATAAATATGATTAGGGGCTAAGTTTCCTATCTAGGGTTTTGATGTAACCTAATTAGGAAGATTTAAATTTATCTTTCAATTCAATTGAATGCTTATTTGATCTAGTTGAGTTTTCTACATAAGTCTTAATGCTTTCAATTACTGGGCCATTAATTGAATAATTTCTTAATCATATTGACCCGAGAGGTGATATATATATGTAGTTCTGTGTATAAAAATCATAAATTATATGTAAAATAGGAATATACTTGCATGGTTGTGTAATTTTTGATTAAGATCCATGGAGCCTAATAATTTATTGATTGTTTAATTCACATAGGAATATAGTGGATTAGCAATTGGTAAAATTTTTATTAGACCTTGGGATAGGCTATTGAATAATTAAGGAATTCTCGACTATAAGCTAAAATAAATAAATTGTGATTGTTGCAATTGAGTATTCAAATCGGACTAATTACGGTGAAATCATAACCCTAGGTCTTTAAATCATTGAATTTCATACTTATTTGATTTTGCATATTAGTTTAGTGATAGTTTATTTTAGTTTGTATTAATTACCACCCACTTTTATTTGTTCAAATAAAATTTAACGATAACATGTACTTGTGTTCACAAATTTCATAACAAAGAGGGCGATTTCTTTCATTCTTGCTGAATTTCTAGTTTCCTATTATTTTTCTAACTCTAATTAGAAGATAACAATATATGTTAGGAAAGTTGTCTTATTATCCGTTTTGTAAATGTCAAAATAAATATCTTATATTTATTTATTACACATGTTGTAATATCACATATTTTCGATAATCTTAATATTTATAATTAACATCCAACATAGAAAATAATTTTCTACAAATATAAGCATAATTTAATTTGTTTCATTAAATTCATTTACAGTGTTTACGAAGGTGGATTGGGGACCTATGGACCTATAAATACAAACTCCAATAAATTTGGATTAAATAATTTAACTCTTTAATTAATTATTCAATTTATTAATTTCAAGATTATGCCACTAAAAAACTGGTATTGCATTGTTGTAATTATAAAATAATTTACTCTGATTATTATTCAGTAGTTCATTGATATAATCATTACATATGATTTGACCTTCCGTAGACGATTGATAATTAAAGCTATATTTTTCTTTGACCTCTTTAATTATTTTTTGTTCATTATCTATCTTTAATTCACTAGTAAATAGTTAATTTATCACAAGTAATAAATTTAGCGCACTACTATTTAATCCTAGAATTAACTGATCAAGGGAACCGTCTTTTTACTTCTCATAGGAAGGTATGTATTTCATACTTGTAAGTTACATTCCTTACTACCTATCTCAATATGATCCAAAAATGTGTTTACGAATGCTAACTAACAAACCTTTAACGAGCAAATCAAAGATCACACTAAAATAAATAGGAGTCTATAACTACTTAGGATTAAGGTCAATCTATATATGATCATCCATTGATATTAATTGAATTTTTAAAAAACAACAAATTTATGTGAAAATTTAAATTATATCTAGTCCAATTCTATATAGTCACATTATAGAAAAATGCCTCCATTTAGATATCAATACATCAATATCCGGATAGCATCATTACATTCTTAATGTTAATAGCTCATTAATAATAATAATAATTAAAAATCCCAATTTTATTTAAATTTATTATGGATTAATTTAGTTTATTATCTATAATCTTAATCCTTTCGTATATATTAAAATTATAATTATATTAACAAATAAGAATTATTTGATATCCATAAACATACAATTATACAAAAAAATGTGTGTAAAATATTAATTTTTAATTCTGTAAATAATGTACAATTACATTTTAGGGCACTATCCCTAACACTTACCTCCACTCAAGCTCCCTCCATCCCTGGCCGCCCACCTGTTGCCCGTTATTTTCAAATTAAATTGGAATAGCAAATCTGAAGTATTCATTCACCATTAACTTATCACTTCTAACTCTTTCAAAAGTGGAAGTCTCTGTCTCTTTAATTATTTGAATTAGTGTGAGCTTAATATTTATGCTAATCTTCCTTAAATTTTGGTGGACTAGAAGGGCACGAGAGACTACATAGACATCGAGAGAAATTGTTAATGCTTGGCATTCACACTTGGACCTGGTTCCATATTGATCGCTTGTTTAATGAAAAGAATTAATAATCAAACAGTTTTAGATGAAAATCAAGACTCAAGAGCTTGTTAAATTATGGATAATGTCCTAGTTATTTTTTAGGAGCAGACTTTAGACTATCTTAACTTACAAGACTACAATTAGTGCGGAAAATAAATTAAGTTATTTAATACTTAACTCAAAATTGATATTTAAAAATTCGTTTGAACTCAATTCATTAATTTAACAAATTAAGTTTAAATAATTTTTTTCGTATGATAAGATATGAAATTCACATCGAACTCGACTCGATTAGTAAAAATATAAAAATAAATATGTGTAAAAAGATCAAATTACTTGAATTTAATTCGATTAAAACCTGTTTAAGCTTAACTCGATTAACTATTAAACTAAATTCAAATACAATTTTTTAAAATAAATAAAAAATCAAATAAGCTTCAACAGTAATGTGTTTTGTTCAATTGACTTGTTTACACACCTAACAATAAGTTTGGAGTATAAAAAATTCCGGGTTATCCATGTCAATGACTTTAGGAAAAAAAAAACTTTTTATTGAGTTGATCAGTAGCGGATACAGAATTTAAGATTGAAGGGAACGAGTTCACCTTCAAGAGAAAAATATAGGGAAAATTTTGAAAAACAGTACTATTGAAAATAAAAAATTCATCTTTAAAGTATAAAAATAACCAAAGTAAAAAATTAAACGCACAAAAGAATGGAAGTATGTACATAAATTTAGTGTTTCAAAAAGTAAAATTAAATAATAAGTTTTTTCGCTGGCTACTTAGATATTAAATGTCAAACAGACATTAACTCTTCTGAAAAAATTGCTGAAAGAGATCTTGGCATAGAAATTCAGGTTTCCTGGTCTTACCCAATGTTGAAAACAAAAAATGAAAGACAAATATAATATGTAAAGGTAATTGGATTGCAAGATTAAGAAGAATTTTGAAGAAAACGGGTAGTTGGCATCATGTGGAATTTTGAAGAAAAGGGGTAGTTGACATCATGTGCATAGGGTCAATATTTAGAAATTGTTGAGTACATGCAATTAAGATTTGAGGTTTAACTTATTAAGAACTTTTAATTAATTATATCAATAAATTAAACAACAAAAATAATATTGACAGATATAAGATAAATATACATAGACATTCGCCAACCTCCATCAGCATTTTTGTTCTTATACTAAGACAGAAATTTAATGGTACAAGATATAACTTAAGTTTAATACCCATCCAAGAAGAAAATCCTTTGTGAAACCACTATCAAATTACCAAAAAGCACTTTCTCAAACCCATTGTATTGCCTTTGTGCAACCACTATCAAATTACCAAAAAGTACTTTCTCAAACCCATTGTATTGCCTCTCACTCGTAATTCAAAATAAATGTCTCATGAGCCTCATGAGTATCTCTTAAGTAATCACCAAATACTCCTATTTATAGGAGTAAATTACTTGATTACTACTCTTTCTACAAATTTTACAATACAAAAAGAAAGTAAAATAAAATCCCTTGGAGATTAAGGATGTAGTTAAACCAAGTAACCAAGTCAAATCTCAACAATCTCCACCCAGAGAGATTTCTTACCTTAGCAATTGTTCATGATTTCATCACAAAACGAAACACCAAATCCCATTAGCCTTCAAAAATACCACTGCAATACCGAATTAGTAAGGTCCTTAGACCAACTAATTCACTTTGGCTAATGCATATATACAACCCAATCAACATCACTAGTTAACTATGAAAAGAGACGACATGATCTACCCCCCGCCCAGTAGGATTTCTTTTGCACCCATGTACACCTTGGAAGCTTCTAGCTTGCTCCACTCCTAGTCATTATTTGAGGTCACCAAATAATGCAAGTTATCATACTTCTCTCTTTCATCAAGACCCTTTCGCCATGTGTGACTTTTAGAACTCCACCTTCAATTGAATATTTACAATCCATGGAATCCAATCGGCTCAAAGAAATTAAATTTTTTTCATATCTTTAGGATATATACCACACCACCCAAAGTACAAACCACTACATCAAATATTTATTTTCACAACTTTAATTCCCAAGACTCTACAAGTAGAACCATCATAAAGATTAAAGTGGTTGCCCTCCCAATTAAAGTGAATCAAAATCTCCTTTTTTGGAGCACATAAGCATTACGCAGTGTATTTTTTTCGTATAGCAAATTCGTCACCAGACTATCTTACAAATCAAGAAGTGAGGTAAGAAATAAAGAGCTTTAACTTCTTTTCACATCAACTTTCCATAGTTGATCGATCAATCAGTTAAACTAGTTCATGTGATCAACAAGATTGTCATCTTCCTATATCTTCAGCTTATGTAAAGTTGTTGCTTCAAAAGCAACTTTGTAGATAAAGTCTTCTCTAGATATACCTTCTAGAACTTTGTCCACAATATCAGGGTCGAATCTTCAAAATCATTATCCACCTGCTTCTCGAAGTTGAATCAAAACTCACAACTAATATTCCAGAATCATGTCTCACAAAACCAATTTTTAGAAGAATCTAGAGTGTGATTAAATAGCCCACTACTCTTGGAGAAAATGTGTCTTTGGAGTAATTTTTGTAAAAACACATTTTTTTAGCCATTTTCCCCGAAAACAATTTAAGCCCCAAATCTGCTTTTTTCTCCCAACCATTTAGAGGTAGCCCTAATTTGTAGAAAGGAATATCTCCATTTCAGAGAACCAAATCTTTGTAAAAATGGAGATTTCCCATCTTTAACAATGGGTTTTACTTATCAAGATTAGAATAGGCAAGAATGATGGCCATAATTAACACTTATGCCCCCTCTCCTCATCTGACAGTCATACAAACACCATAATACCCATCCTAACTAAATACCCATTTGTAAGAATGACTTCCATTGGCGACACGTCTAGCTCAAGTGGCCACTTGGTCATATCCTCTCTTCTCAAATATGATTGGTATGGAATGAAACCTATATTACCCATATTTCTCAGCTGAAATGTATGCACTTTTTGGCGATATGTTATGTACACTTTTTAGTTTGCTATACAATTAGACCATATGTGTATGGTGTAAAGTTGTAGTATAGTGAAATGGGAAGAGTTTTTGTATCCCAAGAAAGTGTGCGTGCAACAACCGAATTCAGACTATCCAATTATATTTGAACCAAATCAAAGAGTTAGTTAGTTGATTAAAAACTAAAACAAACTAAACCCAAGGGTGCAAGGGATATAATTCAATAATAAGAAGGTGTCAAGGCTTTGGATTACTATTTCCATTTCATTACAAATCTCACATGATGTAGTTAGGATTGATGTTTAATCATGTGACAATGGGAATTCCAATAGTAAATGATACTATTTCCAAGGATATGTCATATCTATCATTAGGAAGCAACCGATTATATCCCTATAATGGATTGAATTAACTAATAATGCATTGAGTTTTTGGATTTTCTCTGGCTCTCGATAATCACATCTACGACTACTGCGTGTACTAAATACTATATCCCTATAGCGACCTAGTCTATGACTTATATTACATATGTACTTTTTGTAATACTATCTTCGGTCTTAATCACAACAACAATGATATTCTCAAATTGGTCAAATCTCAAGAAGAATTAAAAACATAGTGCTTGTTCATCACAAATAAATATATCATCCATACCACAAACATAATATCAATGCATCAATTCATGTAAATGGCTTTCAAGCCTTGAAGAAATGTAATTTAAATCATATTGAAATTAAGCAAGCACCAAGTATTTCTCGATAAAATGATTCTTATAAATTACTCAAAACTAAATAAAATAAAGGAAGAAATTTAAGAAGAAAGTGACAACCCTAAATAAATCTTCACTTCTTCATTAAAATTTTCAATGCCCAATGAATTTTCTCATTTTTTTTGCCTCAAATCCAAGCTCCTTGGTAATTAGGGGTTTGTGTGTCCTTGGTGTAATGTGTGAGAATTATAGAAAAATGTGTGCTTTTGGGTGGAGAGAAAAATTGTGTGAGAATTTAGATATAGAAAAATTGTATGAGAATTTAGGTATAGAGTGTGTCTTGGTGATGAGTGTGTATCTTATGTAAAGTGTGATGTGTGTAGTCTATATTGTGTGAATTATATGTGTGTATAAGGTATCTATCAATTGATGTGTGGGTGTATCTTTAGTGTGGGTAATAAGAAATATGCTAAATTACCTCATGTCATATATGAAAGGCTCGGAAATCTTTTATGTTAAAGTTCACTGGGCATGGGGTATTAGAAATTGGGGACCCATCCCACTGCTATAATTTTTTCTCTTTTGAACTGGGGACGAGGTGCAAGTAACTGAGATCCATCACCAATGCCATAGTTTTTCCTCTCTTGAACTGGGGATGGGGCGTAAGTAACGGGGGATCGATCCTCAGTGCTGCAATTTTGCTTCCCTTTAACTTCATTTCTTATTCTTTTGGCTTAGTTTCTCTATGTTGCACCTACACATAAATAGTAAAAGGTAAGTGCACAAATCTATCAATAATATGAGAAATCATCCTAATTTGTGCTATTAAAAGTGTTAAAAAAATATGTTCAATTATGTGCTTATCAACTACCCCTAATCTTATCTTTTGCTTGCCTTCAAATAAAATTTAAAATAAAACTAAATATAGGCTAATAATTCAATCATGAATAATTCAACTTGATCAACCAACATATTGCCTCAATAATTTTTATTGGACACAAATTTAAAGGTTTGTCATAAAGCTAATCAACTAACACCACAACACTTGTGTTTCATTAATCTAGTCATGAATTTCAAGTGTGTATGTGAGATGTCAAATTCAAGCTTTATGCATGCATTTTTGGTGTGAACTATAGAACCAGTGACTCTCATGATCTAAGCAAAGAAATTTTAGGTATTTCATAGACTTGCTTTTCATGCACCTGTTAGAGTAGGATGCCCAACGCCCCAATTGGATTGAGTGTATTATACTCTTTTGCTTTTGTAAAGACAATCTTATTGGGAATCATATTAATAAAAATGCATTTTCTTTATCTTATGTCTTACATCTTTTATTTCTGCACATTAGATAAAGTCCTTAGACCAAATTTAGCTACGGGGCATGGTTGCACATACGATGGCGATCATGGAACCTGCCTCTAAAGCTTTGGTCTTAAAAAAGTTTCGAGTTGAGAGCTTTTTGAGATGGGACATCAAATAGTCCAGTAAGACTCGTATATATGATGTATGCTTGTGAGACGAGGATGTCACATTCCATTGGCATTAGCGTACAGACGTAAGTGCATGTATGTGAGTGCTTGTCAGAAAACAAGTACATCAAATATGGCCCACAAGAACTTCTTAGTTGGAGGCTTTGCCTGTCGAAATAAGAATTTCTGTGTTGCGATAGTACACGACTAGTCCTTAGACTTGAGGCACGATAGTAGCCTTGTATGTATCCTGCAACACTTTGATATATCTTCTGATTGCTTGACAATCATAAAGGAGGTATGTTGGGTATTGCATTGGTGTACATGGATGTTTATTAGTGGCCAATATAGAATTCGATACTTATCTTTTTAAATAAGCAAATCTCCTGTATTTTTATAATTTGTGATTTAAAGACCTTGGTCAAGGCAGGATGAATCATGATTCATCAAGAATCAATGGAACTTGAAATGGGATCACAGTTATTGAATTATTTAAGGTTTTGACTTATAATCCATGCCCTAAATTCAATCGGAAGATTAGTTGTCGAAAGGATCGTATGTGTATGATACTCGCAATTGAAATAGGTTTACTCACTATTTCACCTAAGACTAGTTTGCCATGATTACTTGTTAGGCGTTTTCATGAATAGTGAGGTTCTTAAAATTAAGGAGTTGATTCCAAGCGGATTAATTAATTAAAATAATTATAATTCATAAGTTGCAAATGTTGGAAGCCTACTACTAGCTTTTTAATGAACTTGAGAGGGTCACACATCTTTATGGAAAGTAATATTTCTAATTTTAGATTTTATCCTGGTTGGAAATTAATTAATTAATACTGATTAATTAATTAATTAAGGGTTTTATTTAATTTAATGATTAAATTTAATCATTCAATTAAGTAATTAGATTATTTAATTGCACCTAATTTGATTGGGAAGTCCAATTGGAGTAAAGTAAATTAATCTGGATTGATTAAATTGGGATTGAATCAATTGAAATAATTTGGGAATTTTTGAGTTCAAGCCTAAAAGTAATGTGGATCACTTAAGAAACCTACTAAAATATGAAAAGAATAAATTAAATAAATATGATTGATTTAATTAACATATTTATAGATAAATAAATATACTGATCAATTTTATGGGATAAAATCGGCCACTAAGATTTAATTTATATATAAATATAATTATAGTATATATATGATATATATCTATCTTGATATTATTTGAATAGTTCAAATTAATATCAACAATATATGCAGATAATTTTGATGATTAATTTGGTCTCAAATTAGTCCACATACAATAGAAGAGAGAAAAGAGAAGAGTTCTTGGAAGATTTGGAATCTTTTCAAGATAAGATTTTGAAGTAGTTCAAAATTGAAAAACTTTCCAAGCGTTGAAAATTGATTAAAATTTTCAGCCCTATATATATGAGGGATGAAAATTACATAATTAATTCAGAAAATTTGAGCAAATATTATTTTGTTTAAAATCTTCTATTTTACTCTCCAAGAAAAAAAAATAAAGAAAAAAAAAATTAGTTTCTTGTTATTATCTTCATATTATTGTTTCAAGAACTTAAAGAATTAATTTTTATTGTTTTTGAAAATTTACTTTGGTTCTAGAATTAGAATATAATTAAAAGGATACTAGCGAATCCTTTTAATTGGTGTTGCTCTTCCGTATTGTGCACCTGATAGAGGGGAGACACTTGGATCCCTGCGAGTTCTGATAGTCCAGGATAAGTAATTGATTGTTTCATTCCCTATAACAACTAGAGTGCATGAAAGGTATAATCTAATTTTATATTTGAATAAGTGCGATTGTTAAAATCGCTTTCGAATCAAAGGGGTTAAATTTATGTTTGATAAAATTTTAATTTTTCGTTGCGTATACCCTTGCGATTATAATGAATCCAACAGTAGTATCAGAGCCACAGTTTCGCTTATTCAGTGAATTTCAGATTTATGAATGCATGTTTTTAAATTGTTTAATTATGTATAATTTAATTTTGCATATTTTTAGAAATTTTTAGGAAAAATTTTAATTGCTTATTTAAATTATTTAAATATGAAAATAAAAAAAAGATGATGAACGGGCGCCGGCAGTGCGAGCAAGCGCTACTCGTCGTGTTGTTCCGGGTCTTTTTTTTTTTTTGGAATATTAAAATGAAATATTAATTTTAATTATTTCTAAAAATTAATTTTCAAGCAATTAAAAATTATACCAAGTTAAAAAATTATCTTTAACAATTTGATAAATTTACATGTTTTGATAATTACATATGATGTTAATTATGAGCATATATGGGATGATCATGAGTCATTAGACCAATGTGATTGGTTTTATTTAATGTTTTTGGGTTTTAAAATGGGGCCTGCAAACCTCTTATTTCATCTATGTAAATTATTTTATTTTTTTGTAAAGAGAGTAGAATAGATGGTGATATTTTTCTTTTTCTTTGAAAGATGAAGGAAAATAAACAAGAAGGTTCCAAAGAATGCCCATGTTTGTATGGGATATAATTATATAATAGAATAGATTCTATTGTATTTTATTACCCTTAGACTGACCATAGGTCCATTTTGGCTGAAATGGACCGCATATGACTGGTTCATGATCATCCAATTATTTAAGTATGTATTAGATGCATGTTTAAGATTTTATTTAATACTTTTATACTTGCAAAATGATATTATGATGTCATGCATTAAACAACCAACCTAATTTAAATTATGATGAGGTCTTGGATAAAATTAAACCCCACTTAATTTACTAAAATTAAGTAAAAGAATTTTTTGAAAATTTGATTTCAAACAAAAATGGACAAGTTAGGTAGAACCTATCGTTCCATGCCTACCATCAAAGATAAAGACATGACGATCGCTACCACACTTGATCACTGACCATGAGTCATAGGGTGGTCTTGTATTGGAAAGCTGAGATCTCTACCAAGCATTGAGATGCTCGTAGGATAGAATTGTTATTATATTGGCCATGAGTCATGGGACATCTTGATGCTCTATCTACACGAATGTTTGATGGGTATAATTTGACACTTAGTACCATACGGGCTCATAAAATTGGGTATATGGGAAGAGGTGAAGCAAAACAAACTTGAAGGTTGTATAGTGATACAATCGTCAAAGAGTTGACTACTGATAAAAATATTTCATGGGCTTATAAAATTGGGGTGTGAAATATATCCATTGGACCTCAAGCTCACTAGGAAATTTAATTTTCCAAAATTCTATTAGGGGTGATGGAATTCGAAGAAAATAGTGGGAGACATTTAGTATTAAAGACCTTATATTAAATGAATATATTTTTTTTCATAGTTTACTCATTTTTCGCTTCGTGCATGTTTTGTAGATTATTTTACTAAAATGGCAATGAATCCACTTGCAACAATCCTTGAACAAAATAAATTAATTGGACCTAACTTTGTCGATTGGCTAAAAAACCTAAAGATAGTTCTTCAGTTGGAGAAGAGGGCATACATCCTCGATACTGCGCCTCCTTCGGTTCCACCGGAGGATATTACTTTAGAGGATTATGTAGATTACTTACGTTATGTTGATGACAATCTGTAGGCTTGATGCTACATGCTAGCATCGATGTCAAATGAGCTGCAAAGGTAGAACGAGGATCGAGATACTACTTATGGGATCCTTATTCACCTATAAGAGCTGTATGGTGAAAGAACTTGGCAGACGAGATATCAAATCTCAAAAGAGCTTTTCAGATGTCGTATGACTGAGGGCTCTTCAGTCCATGATCATAGATTGAAGATGATAACCCTTATTGAAAAGCTGGCGTCCCTTGGAGTCGTTATGGAGAACGAACTCTATACAAACCTTCTATTGTAGTCTCTACCTCCATCATTTGACACCTTTATTATCAATTTTAACATGCACAACATGGAGACTAGTCTCGCTGAGCTTGTGAACATATTAAAGATGGCTGAGTCCACCATGAAAAAGAACAAGTCGGTTCTGCTTGTTGGATCTTCTTTTGGATCAAACGCTAAAAAGCCCAAGAAATGAAAAAAGAAAGGAAAGTGTTCCTCTAAACCTAACAAGCTGAAAGCTAAGGGCCGTGTCAAAAAGGTTTCTTCTCAAGCCAATGACAAGTGCCATTACTGCGGCAAACCAGGGTACCGGAAGAGGAATTACAAGGAGTATCTTGCAAGCCTGAAGAGTTCAGGTATATATTTTGTTGAAGTTAACTTATCAGTTAATAATACTTCTTGGGTATTAGATATTGGTTATGGCTCACATATCTACAATAATTTGCAGATGATGGCAAGAAGTAGAAAGCTGAATGGAGGAGTGATGGTCCTTAGAATGGGGAATGGAGCAAGAGTTGCTGCATTAGCTATAAGGACCATTAATCTAACTTTAGAGAATGGTTATGTAATAGTTTTAAATAATTTTATTTTTCTTCCAGATATTATTAAGAACATTATCTCTATTCCAGTTTTGGATAGAAAAGGTTAGTGGGAGTGCAATTATATTTATTGTGCTCTACGTGGATGACATCCTACTCATTGGAAATGATGTAGGGATGTTGCAATTAACGAGGACTTGATTATCTAATCAATTTTCCATGAAGGACTTAGGAGATGCATCTTTTATCCCAGGGATAAAGATCTATATAGATAGATCCAGAAGGATGATCAGACTATCCCAATCCATGTACATAGACAAAGTGATAAAAAAGTTTAGCATGG
Source organism: Paulownia fortunei (assembly GCA_019321725.1). NCBI lineage: Eukaryota > Viridiplantae > Streptophyta > Magnoliopsida > Lamiales > Paulowniaceae > Paulownia > Paulownia fortunei. Next base: position 8,544,784 of record CM033108.1, read on the forward strand.
TGGAATCCAAGAGAGGATTCCTGCCTATGAGTCATAGGGTTTCACTCTCTAAGATTATGTCTCCCAAGACACCTGAAGAGAGAGAAATAATGGCTCGCATACTTTATGCTTCTGCAATAGGGAGCATAATGTATGAAATATTATGTACAAGGCCTGATATAACACATGCTTTTAGTGTCACGAGCAGATATCAGTCCAATTTAGGAGAGAACACTGGAAAGCTGTTAGATGATCCTTAAGTACTTGAGAAGGATTAAGGATACTTTCTGATATATGGCAATGGAGAAATAAAACTGGAGAGATATACAGATTCTAATTTTCAGTCCGATATAGATGACTCAAAGTCTATGTCCAGATACATATTCACTCTGAATGGTGGTGTAGTCAGTTGGAAGAGTTCTAAGCAAGAGACGGCTGTAGACTCTACCACCAAAGCTGAATATATTGTTGCATCAAATGCAACAAAAGAAGCTATTTGGATTAGAAACTTCATCCAAGGGTTGGGAGTAGTTCCATCTATTGTTGATCCAGTTATGATTTACTGTGATAACAATGGAGCCATTGTGCAAGCAAAAGAGCTAAGATCTTATCAAAGATCCAAGCACATAATGAGACAAAATCACTTGATTAGAGAGATCATTGGTATAGGTATCGTCATTGTGGATTGAGTTACCTCAATAAAAAATATAGCAGACCCACTTACTAAGCCCTTAGTACGGAAGATTTGACGGATATCTTGAGAAGATGGGCCTTAGATACATGGGCAATTGGAGCTAGGGCAAGTGGGAGAATGTTAGAGTAGAATGCCTAACGTCTCAATTGGATTGGGTGTATTATACTCTTTTGTTTTCGTAAAGACAATCTTATTGGGAATCATATTAATGAAAAGGCATTTTCTTTATTTTATGTGTTGCATCTTTTATTTCTGCATATTAGATAAAGTCCTTCAACCAAATTTAGCTACGGGGCATGGTCACGCATATGACGGCGATCATAGAACATGTCTCTAAGGTTTTAGTCTTAAATAAATTCTGAGTCGATAGGTTTTTGAGATGGGACATCAAATAACTCAGTAAAACTCGCGCATATGATGCATGCTCATGAGATAAGGATATCACATTGCATTGGCATTAGTGTAGAGATGTAAGTGCATGTATGTGGGTGCTTGTTAGGGAACAAGTATACCGAATATGGCCCGCAAGAAATTTTTAGTTGGAGGCTTTGCCTATCGAAACAAGAATTTTTGTATTGCGATAATACACGATTAGTCCTCAAACTTGAGGCACGATGGTAGCCTTGTTTGCATCTTGCAGCACTTTGATATATCTTCTGATTGCTTGACAATTACAAATGGGGTATGTTGGGTGTTACACTAGTGGTATGGAGGTTTGTCAATGGCCAACAAGAATTCGACACTTGTCTTTTTAAAGAAAAGAATATCCTATGATTTCATAGTTCGTAATTCAAAAATTTTGGACAAGGAAGGATGAATCATGATTTATCAAGAATTAATGGAACTTGAAATAAGATCACAGTTATTGAATCATTTAAAATTTTGACTTATAATCCATGCCCTAGATTCAATCGGGAGTTTAGTTGTCGAAAGGATCGTATATGTATGATACTCGCAATTGAAATAGGTTTACTCGCTATTTTATCTAAGACTAGTTTGTCATGATTACTTGTTAGGTATTTTTATGAATAGTGAGGTTCTTGGAATTAAGAAGTTGATTCTAAATGGAATAATTAACTGAATTAATTAATTAAAATAATTGTTATTCATAAGTTGCAAATGTTGGAAGCCCACTACTAGTTTAGTAGTGAACCTAAGAGGGTCATACATCTTTATGGAAAGTAACATTTTTAATTTTAAATTTTATCCAATGGTTGGAAATTAATTAATTAATACTAATTAATTAATTAATTAATGGTTCTATTTAATTTAATAGTTAAATTAAATTATTTAATTAAGTAATTGGATTATTTAATTGGACTTAATTTGATTGGGAAGCTCAATTGGAGTAAATTAAATTAATCAATTGGATTAATTAAATTGGGATTAAATCAATTGAAATAATTTGGGGATTTTTGAGTCCAAACCTAAAATTAATGTGGATCACTTAAGAAGCCCACTAAAATATGAAGAGAATAAATTAAATAAATATAATTTATTTAATTAACATATTTATAGATAAATAAATATAGTGTCCCCATAAAATCGGCTACTAAGATTTAATTTATATATAAATATAATTATAGTATATATATGATATATATCTATCTTGATATTATTTGAAGAGTTTAAATTAATATCAACAATATATGTAGATAATTTTGATGATTAATGTAATCTCAAATTAGTCAACGTACAATAGGACAGAGAAAAGAGAAGATTTCTTGAAAGATTTGGAATCCTTCCAGATAAGGTTTTGAAATAGTTCAAAATTAAAAAAAGTTTCCAAAAGTTGGAAAGAGATTAAAATTTTCAGTCCTATATATATGAGAGATGAAAATTACATAATTAATTCAGAAAATTTGAGAAAAAATTATTTTGTTTAAAGTCTTCTATTTTACTCTCCAAGAAAAGAAAATAAAGAAAAACAAAATCAGTTTCTTATTATTCTTTTCATATTATTGTTTCAAGAACTTCAAGAATCAATCTTTATTGTTACTGAAAATTTACTCCGGTTCTAGAATTAGAAATTAATTAAAAGAATATTAGTGAATCCTTTTGATTGGTGTTGCTCTTCCATATTGTAGACCTGATAGAGGGGAGACACTTAGATCTCTACGAGTTCTGATAGTTCAGAATAAGCAATTGATTATTTCATTCCTACAACGACTGGAGTTCACAAAATGTATAATTCAATTTTATATATATATATATATATATATTCACTTGAATAAGTACAATCATTAAAATCACTTTCGAATCAAATGTGTTAAATTTATGTTTGATAAAATTTTAATTTTCCATTGCGTATACCCTTGCAATTATAGCGAACCCAACAACAACATCTCCACTAATATAAATACTAGCAAACTTAAATCAAAGGACTTCAATAAGCTTGTAATGTAAGCCCTAGGTATTGGCTTACAAAGAAATGGTAAGGATAAAAAAGTAAGAGAGCATAAAGTGTTTCACTTAGAATCTCACTCTCCTCTTTTCTTTTCTATTCCCAAGTCTCTTCCCATTTCCTTTGGGATTCATACTTTTCTTTTCTTCTATTTTTGCTACACTTTTTTTTTCTTGAATCCCAAGGCTTGATTTCTTGTTCTTTTGCTTTTACAACCCAAACTTATTTCTTTTGATATTCATGGGTTGTGATGGATTCTATTCACATCATTCTTGTTCAAGTACTCGAATGCATTCACGTACATGCCCAAAATATTTTTAAATGACCCTTACACAAAATCGCGCACAATATGTCACATTAATCTCTCTTAGGGATAATTAATGATTTTTTAGGCTACAAAGGTTAAGTATATTGAGCTACAAGAAATGATGTTGAATGGTGGTCATTCATATATACTACACATGCCATTCTTTGAAAGAGGCTCGAAAGGGTAACTAGTGATAACAATGTGATCATGGTAGGCTTAAAAGCACAAACGAGTCAAAGATGGCCTAAATTATTTTCAAGTTTGCTAGTCATCTAGGATTCACCTCAAAGAGTAATCAAGCAAGTTTTAGGACACTTCATAATGAACAAAAAGACTTATTAGAAGCAAAATTCAACACCAAGTAACATATAATTCACAAGATTTTGACACAACGTGCTCAATAAAAATTCGTCAATCATGACAAAGATCAACTGCACATAAGAATTGCCATGTTACAAGACTAGAAATCTTTATTTTCTTTAGACTTTATACAACATCAATTATGTTTCATCATAGGTCATGGTCATCAAGATAACCACTTATTCTCAAACATTACCCTATTCAAGTCTGTCAACAGAAACATGCTTGCTCTCAGATTTTCATCACATAAGATATGCAATTCATACACAGTTCATAAAAAAAATTTGGTTGAATTGTCACAAAACATAATTAAGAAATAATTCCCACCTCCAAACGTAAATCAAACATTGTCCTCAATGTTTAAAGAAAGAAAAAGTGTAGGGAAAAAAAACTACTCCCTCTCAATTAGAAGTGCATCCACTAACATGTATCTTTTGGAGTCCAAATAGAACCCACACACCACAAAGGAGATGAAAATCTACAATAAAAAAGAGGGCAAATGTAATAACATGGGCGAAAGCAATCAAAGTGAAAATAATAACATAAACAAAGCTACACAATAGCTAAACATGTCTAAATTTAGAAAAGAAACATACTTCAAAACTAACTAAGAAATTATTCAAAAGCAAAGGAAAAAGGGGATTGGGTTGCATCCCAAGAAACGCTTATTTTATAGTGATCAGCCGACTATCTTCTTTGCTCATCCAGGATCTAAGAATAAGTAATTCTCATGCCTATCCTTTAGGTGATCCTTCAGGATAGATAAGGCGTGGATAATCTGGAATAGCATCAAGGGCTTTGTGTACATCAATAAGTATATGCCCTATTACTAAGAATGTTCTTCCAAGCATGATAGGGACACCTTTATCTTTGTCCATGTCAAAGATGATGAAATCTGTAGAATACGTGAACTGGTCTCCATTTTCTAGTACCCATTTTGTCACACTAGTAGGCCTTACTTCAAATGGTGCAAGCTTCCTGGAAATTAGATAATGTATTGAATTAATGCTCGCATCTTGATCAGCTAATAGTATTTCAAAAGTAGAGTCTTTAATTGATTAAGGGATAGTGAAACTCCCTGAATTGTTAAGCACTTGGGGTGGCTTCATTTGCAAGATGGCATTGCACTTTTCAATCATCTCCCAGTCCACCAATTTTTGTTTATTATCCACCATAGAGTTTGACACAACCTTGGTCTTCCTAGGATTTAAGGACAAGAAACTCAGGATGATTGTTGTTGAGGAGGGCTTAGTTGCACTTCTCTTTGTTATTCTTCCTTTTCCACAATAGGCATTTGTATTTATACCTCTTGTTCATCCTTAATGAATTTTTCAACTCCCATAGAAGCTTTTAGCTCTTTACCACTTGTCAAAGTAACAACATTACACAGTTCTTCGCCCATTTCATTTATCTCAAGTATGCAAGGCAACTTTTCATGTTGTCTATCGAAAGATGTATTGGCCAACTCACTAATTTGGATTTCCAAGTTTTGAAATGTTGTTGATCGATTTTGGACATCACTTGTACTTTTCAACATAAATTGGCTTTCATTCTTTTGTAATAGAACTATTGTTTCTTCAAGATTCAACTTCTTCTTCGATGGTGGATAATTAGATTCAGTGTTTGCAATAAATTGAGCTACTGCTTCTTCAAGATTCAACTTCTTCTCCAGTGGTAGATTATTAGATTTAGTGTTTGCAATGAATTGAGCCAATGCTTGTTCAAGAGTAGACTTCATTTCTTGTGGTGTAAAAGTAGGTTCAGGCCATGTCATATTGTGATAATTTATCTATAAACCTTGCATTCTTGATTGTACGTGTTGGAGAAAAGAGGGCCATGTTGCTTATTATAATCCCACATATATTGAGCATGATTGACCAATGATGGTGCCCATGGATTGCTCCCTTGATATTCTATTATTGCATAGAAACCACAGTACGACTCATGCACTACAAGGGGTGTCTAAATAGTATTTGCTGAAAGTTTTTCAACTCGCTTAGACAAGGCATCTACTTGGGCGATCAATGCAACAAGAGGCTCTATTTCATAACTTCCAAAATTCCTTATTGTCATGGCATAATTAGTTGGCCAATAATGTGTATAAGCTGCCATCTCATCTAATAAAGTGCCTCTGACAAAAATAAACAAAATAACCAAAGTAAACTAAAACAAAATAATAAAAATGACATAAAGAACATAAAAAATAATAATAAAGCAAGAAAAAGGGTCAAACAAAAGCGAGATAAATCAACTTCAATATTACAAAAACACACTCCATTGCAATGGCGCCAAAAACTTGATGTGCACTTTTTTGTTTGCTACACAATTTGACTGCAAGTGTATGGTGTCAAGTTCTAGTATAGTAAAATGGAAAGGGTTGTCGTGTCCCAAGGAAGTGTGCATGCAACTCGAATCAAAGAGTTGCTTGGTGGATCAAAAACTTAAACAAACAAATAAACACAAACATCAAACTAAAATCCAAGGGTGAAAGAGATAGAGTTTAATAATGTGAAGGTGTCAAGGCTTTGGATTACCATTTCTATTTCATTACAAATCTCACATGCATGTGGTTAGGATTTATATTTAATCATGTGACAATAGGAATACCGAAGGTAAATGATACTATTTCCTAACATATATCATATCTATCACTAGGAAGCAACCAATAATATCCCTATAATGGATTGAACTAACTAATGATGCATTGAGCTTTTTGATTTCCTCTAGCTCTCGATAATCACGTCTATGACTACTGTGTGTACTAAATTCTATATCCTTATAGTGACCTAGTCCACCACATATACTACACATGTACATCTTGTAATACTACCTTCCGATCTCAATCACAACAACAATGATTATCTCAAAATTGGTCAAATCTCAAGAAGCATTAAAAACATAGTGCGTGCTCCTCACAAATAAATATATCATCTACACCAGAAACATGATATCAATTCATATAAATGGCTTCTAAGCTTTGAAAAAAGTAGAATTTAGCTCATATTGAAATTAAGCAAGCACCAAGTATTTTTCAATATCATGATCTTACAAATTCCTCAAAACTAAATAAAATAAAGGAAGAAATTTAAGAAGAAAGTGACAACCTCAAATGAATCTTCACTTCTTCTTCAAAATTCTTCAATGCTCAATGAATTTCCTCATCTTTTTTGCCTCAAATCCCAAGCTTTTTGGTAATTAGGGGTTTGTGTGATCTTGGTGTAGTGTGTGAGAATTATAGAAAAATGTGTATTTTTGGGTGGAGAGAAAAATTATGTGAGAAGTTAGGTGTAGAGTGTGTCTTGATGATGAATTATGTGTATCTCATGTAAAGTGTGATGTGTGTAGTTTATATTATGTGAAATCTATGTGTGTATATTGTATCTATCAAGTGTATAACATAGATAGTGATGTGTAGGTGTATCGATAGTATAGGCAATATGAAATATGATAAATTGCCTCTTATGTCACCACTTGTCACCCAAGAAAGGCTAGAAATTTTTTTCTGTTAAAGTTCACTAGGGATGGGGCGCTGGAAATTGGGGACCCATCCCCACTACTGCAGTTTTTCCTCTCTCGAACTGGGGAGGGGAGCAAGTAACTCGGGGGCCCATCTCCAATGCTGCAATTTTTCCTCTCTTAAACAGGGGATGGGGCGCAAGTAACTGGGATTTCATCCCTGGTGCTGCAGTTTTGCTTCTCTTTAACTTTATTTCTTCTTCTTTTGGCTCATTTTCTCCATGTTGCTCCTACACACAAATATTAAAAGATACGTGCAACATCCTAATTTGTGCTATTAAAAGTGTTAGAAAATATTTTGAATTATGAGTTTATCAATATGGGTTACATCTGTTATATAGATGTAAAGTAGTCAATCGTTGGCTAGCATTGGTTTTCCTTTATGAATTCCATCTAGTATCTCTGTTTGCTAGTTTAGGGTTCCCTGGTTAATTAAACATATGTGTTCTGTTATACACTCTATTTGGTATTTTTTTTCTCAAAATGGTGTGTTTATGATATATCATCTGTTAATATATCATTATACTGATTATCTCATTTTTTTAGTGTCTCAAATCAATTACTTCCTTTTATATATGATGGATAAGAAATTTTTCTTTGTTTATGTGAACTTCAGCTGTGCTATAGATTTATGTTTTTTATTTGTGATGATGGATATGATTTTTATTCAGTTTTTGGAGCATTGGTAGTTTGTTCTTACGTTTATGATGTCTATTAAATGTATCCTACATTTTAAAACTTTGGTGTCTCCATTTATAAAAACTAAACTTACATGAGAGTCTTGAATCCCCTTTTATATTTGGCATGAAACACACAGACTTGTATGTTTTATTTTTTGGTTGGTTGACCTTTCAAGACTTAGGGTCTTCAATTGGGAGTTTTGGTTGTTGGTCTTTTAAATTTTTAGGGCCTTCACTTGCGAGTTTTGATTGTTGGTGACTGTACTTTGAGGATTTTTTTGTACTCCTTGATTTATCAGTGAACTTATTATGTATTTGAAATATTTTCCGTCTCCTCCACACCAAGCATGTACAGCAAATTTTGTGCTTTTGTTTCTTATCTTGGCTTATGATATTTTTATATTTTAGCTTGTGTTAGCTTGTTCTCTTTATGTGTTGTCTATCCTTATATGTTTTTAGGGCATGCTTTCATATGCCTTGTTGGTTTTTGTCTATTTTGAGATAATTTTTGTAAAATGGCTTGATTTTGAACCTGTATTCAGTAACAAATATTTTATTACCTCCCCATTTTATAGAAAGACATTCTTCATCTTCAAAATTCATTTATCTTTATAATGTTATGTTCATATCCCTTGTTTTACATTTTCCGTTTGAAGTTTTTCTTTTCTCAAGTTATGTGGAAATCATGTCTATATCAAGTGGGTATTTTGCCCTTCAAAATTTGGTTTCCGTTCAATTCCAATAATGACTCGTGGTGTTGTGTACAATTTGTTTTAATTGGCATCTGTTTATAATGCTGACAAGCTTTATTACAGCTTTAGCTCAAATATTACTTTGAATATGTACATTTTTTGTTGTTGTCTAACGATTGGTATGTTAGTTAAGTGTAGCCAAATAAGCTTCATTACAGCTTTAGCTCAAATATTTGGTCATGTTTGCTAAGATGGAAAACATGTGAAGAAATTACAACTTGTTTATCTTCTTTATTGTTGCATATGTTGTGCAAATTTCTTAGCATTTTGTGCCTTGAATGTATATGTATAAATCTGTTTGAATTCTGATAATTGTTGTAGA